>CM048841.1:92337351-92713799 GCA_026545765.1 Plantago major
GAAGCAATCAATACATGCACATGGCTCGACACAGTAGACACCGGCAGCAAAGCATTCACAGTACCTGCATTAACAAGATGACCGAATCATATAACACATTCAGCTACCATACACATCTTCACTGAGCAAAGTCGTCTGACTTTTAGGATTACGACGTTTCAGACATACACATTATTAGTGATGCTTTGCTTATGTTTGGAGCACATTCAGCTACCATACACATATCTTCACTGAGCAAAGTCGTCTAACTAATTATAGGAAGAGAAACTATATAGATTACTGTAAAGATCCCTAACAGTGCATGCTTACATTACATGATATTGAGAAGTTCCCTGACAATTGAAACGGTAAGTCGTCTAGAAAACCCGGAGACTTGTTAAGTATATAATTGACAGCAATAACAAATAGTATGGAGCACATTAAACTTTGCAATATTATGTAAGAGGAAGCGTAAAAGACTTACAGCTTCAAACATTTTGATTTCTTGCAGTTGCAACGTTTGCAGGTGCCAGCTTCCTCACCTTGTTCAGACTTACGCCTGTAAATTCAGTTATAGCCATGAGTGGAAAAGAAAAACGACAAGGAAAAACTTCATTGAGTGGAAGAGTTAGAAATAAAGGGAAGATGTAGACACACCTCTTTTTCTTAGGACTACTCTGATTAATTTCTTCATTTGCCAAATATGCAGATACCTGGGAAGTTTCTTCCACAGGCGAGATGCTGCTTTCGATGGGATCAGGTTCTCTTTCTGATGAGGCAACAACCAATTCTAGACCTGTAGTTGGGGGTTTGATATTCACTGTCAAGCGGGGCTCCGCCTGTTTCGAGGTATTAAGCGAGCTTGGTCCAGTCAATAATTTTGCAGAAATTGAAGCTCCATGGTTGGCAATTTTGTGCTCCATAGGAGTTGTAGCCAGAGCATTTAAATGCAATCCAATTCCAGGTAAGGGGCAGCGTGAAGCATTGTTTCCTGCAATACTTTTCCGAACTGGATGTTGCCCGTTGGAGGTAATATTACCATCAGATCGCAGCATGACAGAAGAATTAGAATTTGGAATCTTCTCTACATGCTTTCTTCCAATTCCACCCATCTCAAAGACAAGGCATCGCCTTCTCACACCACGGTAGAAACTAGAAAGATGCTACAGGAATAGCCAAAAGGGACTTGCATTACGAAAAGTCTCACATCTAAAATTCCTTGAGATATAGGCAGTCACATACTATAATCTAACATGCATATGTCTATGCAAAAAGCAAAAGGGCACTTGTACAATTTGTTAATTACGTTTCATCAGCAGAAAATTACAAAGAGAATCATGGCATTAGTACTGTTAACTATTTTTACTAGCTGAGCAATTTTGCTCCCCTTTAGAATATTTTCAGTCTAAAATAAATCAATGGCGCTTATCCTAATTCCATGAAGCAAATTAATTTCTTGCTGTCAAACATGGTATCAATTAAATGACATTTCAATATTTACCTCGCAATCCATCTTCTGATCAGGATTGTCAGCAGACAGACCGGCAATTACATCATGGGACTCGGCATTTTCGACAATCTCGCTTCCTTCTCCATGTTGAGTCGAGAAGTTCTCGGCATTACTACCCTCTCCAATCTCATTACCAGGAGGCTGTCCACCAATAAAGCACGCATTGTCTAATTTGCTGCAAGATTCTGGATTGTTAGGAGATTCAAAAATTAAGAAGTCGGAAGCATCACCAATTAAACTCTCCCAATCACAAGATGATGCTTCTGTACTCTGGTCAATCTGATTAACGCCCGCTGGATTTGTTTCATTTCCATATAAAACCTTCTGAGAGGCCTCTTCTACAGAAAGAACGCGCCCGGAAGAACCGGAAGCATACTCTGCACGGTGTTCAGCCTTAAAACAGCTGCCTGGTCTTACATTGGAGTTGAGACCGTTACAGTAATAAGTAAAACTTTCTTCGTATCCTACCACGAGCTTAGAGCTCCCATAGGATGGATCACCAGCCGTTTCGATGTTTGATGGTTTTGGATCCGGATTTTCTTGCTGTTCTGTAGCATTCTGAGTAACTTCACAAATTTCCTTACTTTTATCCACATTGTTCCCACCATCAGAAGCAAACTCAGGTCTCGATGGATCTGAAAGTTGATGTCTGGCAAGAACACGGCCCGTTAAAAGATAGAAAATTAATAAAGAATAAAACCAAAAGAAAGTTAACTGGAAATAATGTTACTGACAAGATGATAGATTACCTTCGGAGAAATCTAGATTCCCTGAGGGAAGTAACATGGGGCGATGCAAAAACCAACGGAGATGAAATAAGAGGGTTCATCATCTGACTAATGTGTGTGGATTTCACTGGCTGAATAGGAGAAAGGTTGTTGAGAAAATTGAAGACGGGGGAGTCCTGTGTAAGGAGACAAAAAAAATCGTACTCAGTGAGTTATGTACCAAAAAAGACACGAATTCCCATCAATCTGAAGCAGATTATTCCCATATATATATATGCATATCTAAGTAAGATTATGTTTAAAGAACAGATGGAGCACAGTAATGTGAATAAAAATTGTCCTATTCAGGTAACTCGAAAGAGAAAACCAGCAGAAAGGGCAAACAATGCTACAAGATGGGAGCACAACGAGCCACTGCAGGTCTGAGCATTATCATTGAACCCTAAAGCAGGTGTTTGTTTTAAATTCTATTAACATGAGAAGGTAGGAAGATTTAGGAACAAGATATATTCCCAGCTCTGCCCTATCATAGTGGTGAGAATCAGAAACAAAACGATAATCGACTACTTATGTCACCAAAGGTCCAACTAAAATGCCATTAACTACAAAATTTCCAGTTCTTAGGAGAAATCAGATTCTAAAATACACTAGCCAATTACACTATCTAAGCGACAAATCTAAGCATAAGAAAATGGATATAAAATAAAAGGCAACAGAAATCACTACCAGGATACCATTTCTCTACACATAAGCTATACTGGGAATCCAAGACAACATGCCAAATGGACCATAGAATTCAATCAGATCTTCGACTCAAACGAATTGAGCAAAAACCCACATCCGCGAATCCTAAAGCAACCCAAATCAAATGGAGCTCAAGGAAACAAAAGCAACTTAAATCATTCACAAAAAAATCCAGCATCAATTCATTTGCTCAGCCCCTCACCCCTCAAACTAGTACATTTGATCGAAATGTGTCTCAATTTTTCCTCATTAACCAAAAGCAACGAATCAAACAACAAACCCAAGATCTTGACCCCAAAAACCTCCAATGCAAAGACCAAAAATTGCACTTTTACAACCACACACCAAATCCCATTTCAATTAACACCCAACAAAGTTAATTGAAGCTACAAAACCCACAAAAAAACCAATTGAACTATTTCACTGACTCACAATGTAAACCCATCAAACAAACCTCAAATTTGGCATCAGAACCAGCGATCTGATTGTTCCTGGTCCTAGCCGGAGTATCCATAACTTCTCCCTCTTCTTTAACCCCTTCTCCATCGCTCATTTCACTTCAATTTGGTCGAAAACGAAAAGGGTCAAACTAAATCGCAACCAAAAGCGGGAAAAGTGCGAAATGGAAACAGAAAAGAAATGAAAATGGATTCTTCTCGTGCTGACAAAAGAAATACCCCACAAATTAAATAGAAAAAGAAAAAAATACAGAGACAAGAATAAGAAGAAGAAATCGGACAAGGCGGTGGTTTTACTAGCGGCTCTGACAGAAGAAGAATGAAAATTGAGGTTTTGGTTTGGAGCCAAAACACAAAGCAAGAGAATAGCAGAGAAGAGAAGAGGTTTTTATTTTATTTTTATAGGACTAACGTAAACTTTCATTTCTGTTTAATATTTATTTTACATTTACTTTCTTACTTTATTTTAATATTAACTTCCTTTGTTTTCTCACTTAATTAATTATAATTATTTTGTGTTTCTATACGTTTTTCCCATCCATTTTTTGTAATGGAATGATATAATTTTGGACATAGTTTTCTATATAGATATGGAGAAATAATAAAGATTATGAAGTCATGAATTAGAATTAATTAAGAGAAATATTTATTTTGGGTCAAGCGTTATATTCTTGATTTGGAGAAATTTCGGGATAATTCAGGTGTACAACTCACTCACCGATATTGAAATTTATTGATAGGAAAATATTTTATTATGGTTTTATCCAAATGCAAACTTTGTGATAGTCTGTCCCTCGAATATATTAGATTAACATTACGTTAAATATGTGATTAAATATGTGATGTTAATTCTATCTTTACGATAGACAGTCAACCACAAAATCTGCAACACTTATCTAAATGATAAAAGAATAGATTAATGACATTTACTGAAAAAGGATTGACTGGATTGGGTATTTATGGTCTGGCCAGGACTTGATAAAATTAACAACCATGATATAAATGTGATATGAACTTTTTGTGCTAAAAACGCATAAACCTTAATGGGGTTATAAAACCAGTGTCATCTTAAAAGAGTTGAATACTGAACTTAGTTTAGTTTGTGATGTGCAATGTTTTAGCAATGACTTCTGTTTTGTTTTTTTAATATTAATTATTGCATTTACATATAGTATATTGTATGTATGAATATATTGAATGACGGAATATATTATCAATAAAATTATCTATGTTATCAATCAAAATGTTTATTTTGTTAACGAAATAGACTCATTTGTAATATGAAAAAAATACCAATGTTGAGAGTACAGACATTTAGATTAATACATCGATGACTTTTTTGACAATAAATTATCAAACTTGTAAAAGATAAATTATTTAAAGATCGTCTTTCAGTTTGATTTGGAAAAAGTCAAATGATCAAACTTGTAAAAGATCGGAGGGAGTATATTTTATACTATTAACTTCTACAACATTTAAAAGTTCAGCATAATACCCCCAAAGACGACCCTGTTACCCTCCTATATCAAATACGTATATTTGTGTGAAAAAGTTTCGTATCAATGTGTAACAATATCGAATACTCACATACATTTTTTTCCGGTGTGTATGTTTATCTTAATTAAGGCTCTGTTATCTTCGACTGAAAACTCATTCAGTTCAGTTCAGTTCATTAAATTCATATTATCATTATTATTATTATTGTTGTTGTTGTTGTTGCTGCTGCTGCTGCTGCTATTATTATTATTATTATTATTATTATTATTATTATTATTATTATTATTATTATATCATTATTTACACACCCGATCTTTTGTACGAGGAAAATAAGAAAATTTATCCAATTGAGTTATTTTCAACTTTTTTCTTTCTTTCTTTTTAATACGACTTTTAGTAGATCAATGAAATAAAGAGTATAGTTACAATTTGAATTACCCTTCCTTTTTACCGTAAAATGTGAGTTAAAATAAGAAACTACAGGAACCTAAGAGTACCATACAATCTGGTTCACCTACTCTGTACGTACATCTATAAAAAAAAATCTACATGTTCTTTTGTTGGAAGATATCAGAACAATAGAATTAAATTCAAAAGCTAACGTTGAATTTTTTTTCAAACTTAACAAATTAAACCACTAAACATCGATTTTTAATCAAATATACTTCCGGTCCATTATTAACTTTCTAAGGAGATTTTTTTCCCGAACTTAAATCGTAAATTACCTGCAAATTACAAAAAAAAAAAGTATAAAACAAAATTACGTTAATCAAATATACTTGATTTCTTTTCATAAAAGTTGAAATATGAGTATTGGAACATGAAAGTTGAAGAAGTAGTTTGGAAAATGGAACAAGGCTGGAGAATCTGGACAAGAAAGAGTGTTGCTGTAAAGTTGTTGGCACGAGCTTGTGCATGGTTTATGAACTAGTGATTTTGGTTAAGCTTTTAATTATTTTATTTAGAAACATCGTCTACGCTTGTAAATGTTTTCAAGTTGTAATAAATTTCACCGATTCAAAAAAAAAAAAAACTAGATAAAGACAGTTTGTACGACGATTAAAATTCGGTTTTAATCGATTTATCATTCTCATATTGTTTTCCACGCCGTTGGTTTTAAAGTTTGTTATACAAGTAATAAATAAAAAGGTAAAGTGACAGAAAAAGAGTAGGAAGAGTGTGAGAAAGATGACAAAAATAATATGTTTTTTTAATTGTGATTGTATATACCATCATATAATTATTGTTATTATTACAAAATAATTTCTTTAGTTCAGTTCGTTTCAGTTTCAGTTCAGAAAATTACAGTTGAGGAGAACAGAGGCTAAATCCTCAACAAGTTAAAGAAGTCCATGGGTTGGGTACCGACCAGACATGATGTATATGTTTAGGCGCGCCAATGAATTTAAAAGTATGGACCCTGACGACAAATGGGCCGTGGTCCCCTGGGTGTACCTAAAATATTAAGTATTGGGCTATCCAATTTTTGGTCTTTAATGGAAACCATGCTTCTCGTGAAACAATATTTATTCACACATCTCCCTCCTAATCTCAGTCTCACTGTCACCAATTATTACTACTACATTTACTATTTATTATTATTCTGGCGTTACTAACTAGATGCCTTTGCTTCCTCACTTTCACATACTACCATTAAACTCACTCCATTACTTCAAATTGTGCTCCTTTTTACCTTTCACTTGTTTCCACTCGATAAAACACTTGCCTATATCACATGTATGCACAATAAAAATATACTACTACTACTAACCGGAAATGATCCACAATCACACCCAATCATCTACGTAGGATGGGTGCATTCAAATTTCCATTCATTTGGGCGCGAATGTTGTGAAAAACTTGATTAAGAAAAAAGAAGAAGAAGAATATATCATCACATTATAATAATAGTAATAAAATTTTAATGAATTTGCAAAACATTTAGGTACGGGGTTATAATTTTCCTCTGTGTCCAAAAAACATCACTTTTACCAGAATTTTCACCAAATTTAGAGTAGAAAGCCAGCAAATAGAAACCTCAAATGAAAATGCTAAAAGAACTTCCAGTGGCCGGATTGTTGCAACTTATTACTTCATAGTTCAAATACACTTAATTTGTCTAAGGTTGTCACTAGCACAAAGTTATCAAGTACTTCAGATAAACGAAAAGATGTGCAACTTGTATGTGATCAAGTAACTATCTGCTAAACTAACTCAGATAATTTACTAAAAATTGATACTACTATGTTTTTATATCTATATTTAACAAATCAATTTAGTTTAAGCATAGCCTATACAATGTCAACTAATTTATCAGTTCTCATTTTCAGATACCTAACCACCTATTATTAATCTGATGATCAACTGCCTAATGACTTTAACTAACTTTGCTAAAGAGAAGCCGAGATCATTTTGATCAAGGGAAACCTAAACAGATTTTCACCTAGTAGATCTCTAAGAAATCAATGGTAAATCTAAATTTGAGCTAAAACCATAAAAAGTGAGAAAATGTAGCAAAAAAATCTGGATCCCAAATTAATCCTTTAACATCTTACTTAGCTCCAAAAGTTAGAACTAGCACTTGAAAGTACAGAATATAGCTTCTGGCAATTCAACAGAAAATATTCCACAGATTTCAGTTTTCTATGTAACAAAAGACCGGATCATGTTGTGCTTTCAGTTCATGGATTGAGCTTCGGATGAATGTCGTCAATGTGCTCATGATAAGCAGGATCGTCCTTCCAGTATTTTGCAAGCGCACCTGGAGATGTGATGCGGCGGTGGACTTCCTCCATTAGCCAGATGGTGGTCTCGGCTTTGACTGGATGAATGAGAATATTCAGCTGAATCCAATCATCCTCAGCTCCAATCCTCTCTCTGTCCCACTTCTTCAGCTGAAGGTTCGTGAGGTAGTGAAGCGGCTGCTCGTATAACATCTTCATGGAGCGGGCCAGTCCTACCCATGTCTTGTACGGGATGACATTGTCCCGGTCAACTGGAATTGGGATGAGTTTCATGTATTCCTGGTAGCTTTTTGCCTTCCTCAGTAACCATTCTGCACACAACAGTTACGGTTTGTGACGATTAGTCATATAGACACATAGTGGTCGCCGATTACTATAATTCAAAATTACTAATTTATGATCACAATTCACAAATATCCATGGTTGTTCAATGAAAAAGAAAAAAAAGAAGAAGATGATAAATTAATAGCCACCAGTTTGCACAATCATGTCTATAGTTGTCTTGTTAAAGTATAAATACCAGAAAACTTATGATCGACTCGTATAAGAGGCTATTTAAGCTGAACATATAGTCATTTCCCCAGCTCGTAAGAGAATTTAAGCCAAGATTTGAATGCAAACATACATGTCTAAGGTCTACCATGATACGGCTTGAATGGACACAGAAATTGAATATGATGTTCAATCTGACTTGACATGGTGATGCTTGAAAAAAAATGCATGGGTAACAAATTGCATCCTCAAAATGTATCAATAGACTAAAATCCAAACAAAATTAATGGAACTTCATTTGCTCTATTGGGTAGAAAGTAAGTCACTTGACCAAATTGAGACCTCTTCACCGAGTTAGAAGTTGTAAAATCAATGACCATGTCTATATGCAACCTACATGACATGATTATTCAAGAGAAATATTCAAAATTACAAGGCAATTTTTTAAAATCAGATAGCCCAGTAGGCCTAGGCTGCATATAGACCACAAACCTTTCCTCGTTCTCATTTTATAGTTACTATATGTTGTTGTACAATCCTGTAAGTGCAAGGAAAACAAGTTCTGGAAGGTACGATCCAGAGAGATAAAGCACGTCATAGTCAAGAAAGTTTAGTGTCTCCATACCTTCTTCAGATAACTCTGGGAGAGCTTCTTCATTCTTTGGTTGGTCGAGTGTCGGAGGGTTTCCGTCTCCATCAGACGAAGATGAATCATCTGATGAAATGTCAACTCGCTCAGTAGGTGGCCTCTGCATGTCTAATACACATACACACACAGTTTCATCTCACTGGACCCTTTGCATAAACTAAGATAAGGATGGAAATACATAACTGGTAAAGAAAATGAAACTGAATTGGTTGGTTCTATGAATGTGCTTGAACCAATTAATTAAGCTGGACTAAATAGCAGCAACGAAGCCCAGCACATATAAAATGACCAAGGCAGACTAAATGAAACCGCAGAGAGCATACTTTAATAAAATGTTTAAGTTATCAACAGATTCAGCAAGTAATCCATTATCCAGAAAAGTAGTTGGTTTTTAGACTGGACATAGCAGTAAATCTTTTAGCTGTCAGAACAGCAATTGGCACTATTAACAATGTTCTAGTATAAAAAAGTTGATAAGAAGATCAACATCTTATGTTGAGATATTTGAAATTGGATGTATAGAACAGAAAGATGACAATGTATTTATACAGGTTTCAAATGAATACAAAAAAGAGCTCACTAGGCAGTATGAAACCAATAGTGAGCCAACTGTGAAGCTTACAGTCAAGTAGTCAAACAAATGGTTTATGCTATACAAATGTGCACAAATAAAAAATTTCCAGCACATGGCTGAGATTAAGATACTAGCAGCAGGAGAAGCAAATAGTCATATACTGGGGCCATAGAGAGGCAGCTTCAAGAGAAAGTTAGAGATTGAAGGAACAAATCCAAACTGAGGAATCAATCCAAGATCAAATGTAGTGGGTGGATAAATGTCAGAAGACATTTTGATGAGATGGAAGCAAAGATACTGAGAAAGTGCAAGACTGAAAAAAAGTTTCAACTTGCTCCGGAGATAACAACATAAGCAGACAAACTCTCTGGTTCCAGTTTCAGGGAGACCACCCACAGTTATTTGACTACTATAGACAAATTTACTAAACTATACCAAGATTGCAATCCAAAACTGTTATAACAGCTCTCCAAGCCAAATTGGCAATGATGAAAAGAAAATCAATAAAGTTCAGTGATTCTTGATAGTATTTTAACAGCTTCTATAAGCATCAACGGGGTGCTTCTTTGGCTTTTGTTTATTATGCTAACATGAAAACAAGCAAAAGGAGATTTGCTTAGACCAAAGGTCTTATTGGGCTATAGCAGCATAAAAAGCAACCCCCAAACCAAACATTTATCTACCTTCGTTTTAACGTTGCATAAAGCAGGTACTAGAATATTGTAACTTTTAACCATAATTAGATGCAATCCCTACATCCCAAAGATCAAGTTCAAGAGATTCGAGGCATGGCTTCTACTTTCATTATAACACCGCTTGTCGTTTGGGTGAGATGATACTTTCTGTATACCAACCCGGATATTGAAATTAACCATAGATTTACAAGGTTATAGATTGTAACTTTCTTTCTCAAATGCTACTATACAAGATCTGTAGTTCCCTATTAACTTCTTTCAACAAGATTTGTTAGACAAGAAACATCTAAAACGGAGTTTAATCAATGATAATGACAAAAAAGTTGATTACGGATACCTACCAAATCGGGGTTAAAGAGATGTGAGAAAGAAAAAGTGAAAAACAGATATAAAGTACAGATGCAGGTTATAAAGAATCACTTATCAGCTCCCATAACTGCATTTGTGATATGTGATTTGTGATAAAACTGAAGGTGAGATATGAAATCCCAAGGAAGGCAACACACATTAGATAGGAAGAACCAAGTCCTGAATGATAAACAGGGTTGGGATTACCTTGTGGATTCCATGGCCATGATCTTTGACCCATGATAGACGTGATGTCAGAATCTAGAGGAATACATGGCCATGATCTGTGATTCATGATGACCTGGTGAAGAACCAGTGACTATGGTGATTGACGACTCCGTTGAAGTCGCGGCAAGGAGAAATGTAAAGGATCTAGGGTTAAGGGATTTGAGATGTGTCACACAAAGGGCTAGTTATAGTTTCTCGTACCATGTTTGGACACAATGGAGCCTTAAATGAACTTGCTAACACTCAAAACCCAACGACCTCAACAAGGATTGGGAGAAGTCGTCAAGCCCAATAGGCGTATCAGATTCTGAACGAGCCGTGTGGGTCCATTTTGGACTAATACACCAATAAAATGGGATAAATTATGCCTCCACACCCACAATGGGCTTTATTATATACCACACGCACTTTAACTGGTCAAGCCATCTACTAGCTGGAGGAAGAAGTGGAAAGGCTGTGCAATTTAAGTCCAGTTCTTCAGGAAATGAATATTGTTTACTTTTCTATCAAATGAAAACCCAAGCACATCAGAGAAATATAAATTCTAATGCCCTTATGTTTCTTTCTACTAAAACAAGCACCACAAAAATGCATATTCAAGTTCCAACATGAATGCATATCCTAACTTTTGAGATTTTCTTCACAGAAATGAGCAGGCCATAAGGATCAGAAGCCAAAAGATATTTCCTTTGTGTTTCCCATCCACCTACTAATTTCCCAAGAGACTCTTTTATATGGATTATCCAAAATGGGGATATTCTAATATCAGGACAGGAAGTATCTCTCTTGTCAAACTAGCTAAAAGAAATACTAGTTTATCTACAAGGAAATGTAACGTGCTTTACACACACTAAGGAACCTTTGAGGCTGGTTGCCTAGCAGGAGCTATATCCTACAATGCTTTACGACTCTATGTTTCTCCAAATGCAGATGGAAGAATAGAAAAAGGAAGTTTGTATACAGCTAGCACCTACCCATTCAAATACAGACATACAGTTATCTACTCCATGGCTTCATTTTTAGATCACACAATCAATTCGCGGCATGCACTTGGACATTCAATTACACACCGCACTCACTCATTCGACTTAGCTAAGTTCAATTACACACCCTACTCACCCATTCGACTTAGTAAAGTAATAACCGACCAATAAATCACACCTTGAAGTAAAGGCCTAAATTTCAATCGCACTTGACAAACAATAACTACACAAAATCTCAGAAATCAACTAATCGAGCAATTCAGATGTAACACACCACACCGAATAGCAAACATTCATCATCATTTCTAGATTTCCTTCACGAATTTATTGGTTCGACAAAGTTTCCAAACGTGAAACTGAAATTACACCAAGATTTTATTTTTCCCCAAAATCTGAAACTTCAAGGCTGAATTTCGCACCCTCATGCAACCACATCAAAGAATTCCACATTTTGGTAGGTACAGAATTTAGAAATTTTGCAGTTGTCGAGCGAAGAATGTACGATAAAGTCGAGAAAATGACGTATAAAAGCAAAATGAGAGAGAATGGTAGACGAATTGATACCTGGCTGGAAGAGAAGGTGATGGTAAAGGAAGAAGCTCTGCTCGCTCAGCTCCGATGTGTCGGAACTTCTATTAGGGCTCACTACTGTGACTGACACTGATTGTCAGCTCCTCTTTATATACTCCCTCCAGCTCAGGGTGTTTCATTTTTTGTTTCGTTTTCCGGGACCGTCTTTGTAAAGGAACTCCGACAAATATTATTGGAAATATAGAGATTTTATCAACATGAGTCGGTACCTCAATAAGCTAGGTCGTTTCCGATACGGTGTCTTATTCAAATTTAAGAAAATGGAGGTATTAATAAATCTGCGAAAATATGGTATGTGGTACAGATAGGTAAGCAAACGACGTCTAATTCAAAGCTTTTATATATATTTATTTAATTGATATAATATAATTATTCTTAAACAATAGCAGTAAAAGACCGTCTTGAAGATTCTGGGTGCCATACATATTTGAGGAGTTCATTGCAAGTGATTTCATTACCTATCTATCCATATTGATACATGTTGTTATAATGATCCTCAAGTAGTTGTAGATAAGCCAATATCTATTTTCTGCCATTTCACCTATTCGTATTAAATAATGTGCTAATAAATCTCTTTCTTTTTGCCAGCGAACCTCGAAATCAAATTTGTGGAACTTGTTCACAAGTTTTTCAGTTCAACCCTCTCTAATAAGATTATAAGTTATACTTTGAGATTCTTATTGAAGAGATTACATAGAAATACATTTATTAAGAAGAGATCAAAATATTTTACACATTATATTTGGAAGCATTGCCTTTCCTTTGGAACCAGATATAATGGGTCTTCCTTCTTGAATATCAAAGTATCGTACTTCACCTTCGCACCGAGGTCACTCAGAGGGACACCATCTGGAGGACTCCAGTCGAAAAAGTACACCAAAGACGCGACCATTACTTGGATGTTCTTCATAGCAACATTTAACCCAGGGCACATTCTTTGCCCTGAACTGAAAGGTAAGTACTCGAACTGAGTACCCCATACATTAGCTTTTGTATTGACTAGAAACCTCTCAGGCCTGAAAGTTGTGGCATCGTCCCAAATACTCTGGTCGAAGTGGATAGCCTAGAAGTTCACGACCACAACACTATTTTTCGGGATAATGTAGTTATCCAGCTTACAAGTCTCAGTTGCACGACGGGGTATTCCAAATGGACCTGGATTGTGGATCCTTAGCGCTTCTTTTATGCAGGCATTGAAATATTGGCACTCAGATAAACGAGACTCGTTCAGTGAATTGCCTTCAATGGCATGAGCCACGATTTCATTCCTAACGCTGTGCAGCATGTCTACATTCTTGATTAACTCTATGACTAACCATAGAGTCACACCGGTTGTAGAATCGGTAGATGCAATTAGTAACTCGTGCATTTTTAGCATAAAGATGTAGATGTGAACAAATCTTGGTAAAGGTAGAACAATACCCAGCGGAGGAGATTCACTTGACGAAAAAGTTTCAAACAGATAAAAGCTGATCATACCGTTAGGAGAACACCTATTTGATCATCTGTGAACGTGTTTTCAAGTAGCAAAACATCCAAAAAATCTTGAGTTGGTGAATTCGGACTCTTCTGATCGAGTTGTTTTCTTTTCTCCATTATGATTTCTCCCCAAATGAGCCTTACATGATCGATAATGACCATGGCACGTCTTTTACTCCAAAAGTCAACATTTTTCAAAAGAGGATAGATGTCTGATAAACCAATCCTGCTAACTTCATCACACACCTTGTCTATAAAACATATAACTCTTCTATCAACTTGCCCCATCACATCAAAACCGATCAAGTTTCTTAAAGCGAAAACATTGCTAACACTGTTAAGAAACGTTTGAAACACAACATCGTCAACATTCATGACCCGACCCTGATTAGCACGAAGATACTTCATCATCTCCATTACCTTGGTGCTCCTTATAAAAACATTAGACTCGACAGCCCTTGGGGAAAGCACGTGACTTTTCTCCATCCGACGTAGGAACTTCCACACATTGTCACATTCTGGGGATAAGAGTATTGAGGCATGGCTTGACCCCGGGATGTTGTAAAACACAGTTGGAAAGAACCTTCCGGTAAACAACTGGTTCTTCAAGATTTCCTTAGCAGTGGATGGAGATGATGCCACAACAAGAACTTGGGTTCCAACCCGAAATGAAATGAGTGGGCCATGTATCTTAGCCAATTTAGCCAATGCAATGTGTGGTTTGTTCACAAATGATGATAGATTTCCAAGAACTTGCCAGGTGTAAGGGCCTGGTGGAAGCTGTGACACTCCGCGCAAAAAATGCCTTAACAGGAACAACAGAACTAGAATTGCCATCGACATGAACATCATCATGTTGCCTATTTCTTCGAATTCTGCGCAAATGAAAAAGTTGTTAACTTCTAGTAAATCATACACATGTACAATCAAAATTATTCACGTACAAAAAAAGCAAGTAAATCAATATAAATCGACGTCTAAATCCATCCGTCGATATTAATTTTTGAAACTAGGGAGGAAAAATATCTGGTGCCGAGGTTCTAAACTATCAGCCATGGGATCTTCTGCAGGTTCCCATAATCTGGAAATGCATTTGGCTACTCAAATTATTTCCAAACCCAAATCAGAGGATGACCGGCAAAGTTAATGTTAGAATTTTAGCACTAATGAGGCTAGTCCATGACTTTGTACCTCAACCAAAGGGGCCCCACACGTTTGAAATGAAATTTCATTAAACGTGTATAATCTACTATGGTAGTAGATGACACTTGAGAAAGAATTACTAAAATTCATTGAAAGGTGAAAGAGTTATTGAAGCTCAAAGTGTGTTGGTTGATGCATTGAATATGGAATGCCAAGAGTTGGAATGGGAGAAGTCCCACATGGCTAAAATTAAGGAAGAAGGAACTACTTATTAGTCTAAGACTTGGGTTAAGTGATTGGGCCATTAGGGCACCCATGCTTTTGGAAGGGGGGAGGAGCTAGATGCTCTACACGCTTCGCTCCGCCAGAGAGGCCCGGGTCTCGGTCGTGGTGGGCTCGAGGGTCCGGGTTCATGGTTCTAGAGTTGATTATTATCTTTTTGGGCCAGAAACATATTGTGTTTGGTTAAGCCCAATAAGATAATCGGTTAAGTCTGAAACCAGCCCATCGGTCGAGTCCGGTTGGTCTGAGCGAACGGTTGTGTCCGTTCGGTTTGAATTTGAGCGAACTGGTCTGACCATTCACCAAATGAAACGAAAATTCCAACAGATGTGTCTGTTCGAATTTTTGTTTCTGCAGGGACCTTTCTGCGAAAGGATACATCTATTCAGACTGCAACTCTTCAATATTATAAATAGCCCCCCCTAGAATCGATTTCAACACACAGAAATCCATTCTTCTTCCTTCTCTTAAACTACTCTCTCTAAAGCCAGAAAAACCTTTATCAGATTAGTTCAGAGTCAAAGTTCGAGTGCTAGAACTCTGATTCACATACTGCTGTTCTATCTTGGGAGACTATTTGTCAAGTAAACCGTTAGCACCAGAGCGGGGCAAATACAGTCTTAAGGAATAAGGCCCAGCCTTTGCTCAGCAGTCTAATCATATTCCTTACCTACTCCGTTTCTGTCCTCATACACTACCGCCACCCACAACAATTAAGACTGTATTTTGCCAGTGTATCGAAGATGTCTGCCAACGGAGTTCTTGCGACGCTTCATCCCGAATCAATGTTGCTCGCCATGACCACGGGAGAAACCAGAGAAGTTCCTGGGGACGAACTTCAAGCAGTGGAAACAAAAGATGAGGTTCTACTTGACAACCATTGGGTTTGAAAGTTACCTTACTGCTGAATCTCCTGCTCCACCCACTCTGCAGGAGATTGATCAGGCCGCCATGTCTCCAGAGGAGAAGAAGGCATTGAAGAAGACAATGAAACAACTATCCTATGATGCTTGGATCCATGCGATTTCATGTAAGAACTACATTCAACTGTCTTTCGGATGTTCTCTACATCGCTACCGCCAAGATTACCTGAAAGGAGTTGTGGGAGCAATCGGACAGAAGTACTACGAGATGCGGGATGCGAAGAAGTTCATTGTGGGGAAATTTTTGAACTTGAATGAGTGACTCAAGTGTGATGAGTCGTGTTCGAGTATCAAATGATTCTCCATGATTTGGAAAGGAGGGCATGAAGCCTAATGAGTCATTCTGGTCGCTTTCGATTGAGAAAGCCGCCATCATGGAACGAGTTCATGAGTTATCTCAAATTGAAGACCAAGGAAATGGGGCTTGAGGAGTTGATCATCAAGCTTGATTCAGGAAGACAACCGCAAGGCTCTAGCAAAGGGAAGCAAAGAAGCAAAGGCTCACCTTGTCGATTCCAAGGAAAGTCGAAGGAACTCAAAGAAAGCAAGACGCGTGATGGGGACGTGAAGTCTCAAGGAATTCGAAATCGGACCTTCCAGGAGGATCGAGGAAGCCGCTTCAATTGCGGAAAGCGGGGCATATGAAGGCGGACCGTCACCAACTCGAAGGAGAAGGCGATGTTGCGTAAACAAAAGATGACCTATAGTGGAGGATTTGGTTAATTCTTTTCTTCTTTGTGGTCTTGGAGGCAAACACAGTTGAGAATCCGAAATAGTGGTGGATTGATACGGGTGCGACTCGGCACATTTGTTCTGACAGGGGTGCTTTCTCCACCTACTCTCCGGTGAAGGATAAGTAGTTGTTCATGGGGAACGACGCTACATCCGAGGTGAAGGGAGTTGGCAAGGTGGTTCTGAAGATGACTTCCGGAAAGGAGCTCATCTTGAGCAGTGATGCACGTTCGGATATTCGCAAGAATTTGGTGTCCGGACCTCTGCTTGTTAGTAAGGTGTTTTAAGTTGACTTCGAGTCGGTCGGTTTGTAATGATGAAGAATGGTCAGTTTGTAGGAAAGGGCTACATGTGTGATGGGCTCTTCAAAATGTCTGTAATGTCCGTTGTACGCTCTTTTGCAAGCAATGAAAACAATGATTCTACTTACTTGATTGAGTCTTCTAATTTATGGCACCATAGATTAGGACATACAAACTACAATGTGATTCGAAAGTTAATTAAAACGAATCATTTGCCGTCCTTTGAAATCAACCCTCAAAGTAAATGCGAGGTTTGTGTGGAAGCAAAACTAACAAGGGCACCATTTCATTCAATTGAATGTAACCACGTCTCCTCTAGAATTAATTCACGGTGATTTGTGTGACTTAAAATTTGTGCAAACTAGAGGAGGAAAAAGTACTTTGTTACTTTTATCGATGATCGCACTAGTAATCGTTATGTTTATTTGCTAAGGAGTAAGGACGAAACCTTAGAAGCATTTAAACATTACAAAACCGAAGTTGAGAATCGACTTAGTACTCAATTAAAGTAATTGAAGTGATAGAGGTGGAGAATATGCGGGACCACTTGAAGAATATTGCTCACAGGTTTGGCATTATTCATCAAACCAACGCTCCATATTCTCCTCAATCTAATGGTGTTCTTGAACGCAAAAATCGTACTCTAAAGGAGATGATGAATGACTATTACTAGATTGGATTACCCTGAATTTGTGGGGAGGCTATTCTCACGCCACTACCATTCTTATGAATACCGGAAAAATAGTGATATTACTCCATATGAACTGTGGAAAGGTAACAAGCCCTCTTACAAACACTTGAAAGTGTGGATTTGCTTAGCTAAGGTGGTAATACCCAAACCAACGCAAGTAAAGATTGGACCAAAGACGTAGATTGCATATTTATAGGATATGCAACAACAAGAGCGCTTATCGCTTCCTAGTGCATAAGTCACGATACCGGACATCCATGAGGGCACCGTCATCAATCAAGGAATGCGAATTCTTTGAAGAAGTTTTTCCTAGAAAGGAAAAGATAGTCTCGTAAACGAGACTATGATACTGAATAGGGTCAAATCGGTGGTCCCTGGGGACCACGTGGGGCCCTGGTGGTCTGTGGGGACCACAAGGGTCCACGACCCAAGAGGCCCTAATGCGTAATTGAAGGTGTCCTTGTAAAATGTTGCAGAACTATAGGATCACCTCCTAGAGAATGCTCTGAGATGTAAGATTTACCACCAGAGAATTCGCAGGTCAAGTCGCACATCAAGAGAACGTGGAGGTTCACGATGTCGAACCAAGGAGGAGTAAGCTAGGACTCGAAAGACTTTGGTCCTGATTTTCTCACATACCTTGTGGAAAATGAGCCTAGGACTATCCAAGAGGCGATGTCTACTCCTGAAGCCCCCTTTTGGAAAGAGGCCATTGAAAGTGAAATGGACTCCATCCTGCAAAATCATACTTGGGAAGTGGTTGACCTTCCTCTGGGAAATAAGCCATTGGGTTGCAAGTGGATACTCAAACGCAAGTATAAAGCAGATGGAACCATTGATAAATACAAGGCTCGTCTAGTAGTCAAAGGCTATAGACAAAAGGAGGGACTTGACTACTTTGACACATACTCACCTATGTCTAGAATAACTTCCATTAGAGTATTCATAGCCATAGCTGCACTGCGTGGTTTTGAGATACACCAAATGGATGTTAAAACTGCTTTCCTAAATGGAGATTTGGACGAGGAAATTTATATGGAACAACCTGAAGGGTATGTGGTTCCAGGACAAGAGAAGAAGGTCTGTCGTCTTGTCAAATCATTGTACGGACTCAAGCAAGCTCCTAAACAATGGCACGAAAAGTTTGACAACACGTTGCGATCAAAGGGATTTTCTATAAATGAGTGTGATAAGTGTGTCTATGTGAAAGGGAACGCTGAATCCTTTGTCATGATATGCTTATATGTAGACGACATGCTCATTACTGGAAGTAGTCTGGATTTGATCCTGAAAACAAAGCAAATGTTGAAACAACTTTTCGATTGGGTGTAGCAGATTTAATCTTAGGGATAAAAATCTCGAAAACACCCGAGGGTTTGGTGCTTTCACAATCTCATTACATTGAAGAAATGTTAAAGAGATATGAGGTCTTTGACCGTCAATGTGCAAGGACACCAATGTACGAATCTTTGTGTTTGGACAAACACTTAGGTGATCCTGTAAACCAAACGCAATATGCTCAGATAATTGGCAGTTTGATGTACGTGATGAACTGCACTCGTCCTGATATTGCTCATGCAGTCAACAAGTTGGCTAGGTTTACGCGTAATTCGGGAAATGCTCACTGGAAAGCTCTACTTCATCTATTGGGATACTTGAAGACCACAATAGATTATGGATTACACTATGGAAGATATCCGGCAGTATTAGAAGGATACAGTGATGCAAACTGGATATCTGATAGTACAAACACCAAGTCCACTAGTGGTTACGTATTTACCATTGGTGGCGGTGCTGTTTCATGGAAGTCCTCTAAACAAACGTGCATCGGAATCGGAATTTATAGCTTTGGACAAAGCTGGAGAAGAAGCAAAATGGCTTCGAGAATTTTTAGAGGATGTCCCTTGTTGGGATAAGCCTGTGCCTTCTGTGACAATTCACTGTGACAGTATGTCAGCATTAGGAAGGGCAGCAAACAATATGTATAATGGTAAGTCTAGACACATACGTCGAAGACATAAAACCATTAGCGTTGGTCTCACGGAGTTATCACTATTGATTACGTGAAATCAAAGGATAACATTGCGGATCCGCTAACCAAAGCGCCACCGAGGGATCAAGTACCTCGCTTGTCTGGGGAATGGGCTTAAGACCCACAAAATAAGAAAATTTACTATGGCAACCCAATCATCGTTGGAGATCCCAAGAATTTGATTCAATGGGACAACTAAACCAGAAGGACGATGGCGCCTCGTGAAGTTTTGTACTTCGAGGTAAGAGCACTTAGGAGTTACTAACTCCACTTGCGCCATTCCCGTGAAAGACATTTTAAGTGCTCCTGCAGACCGGGCGGAGGATGAGTCACTAAACTCTTAATGATCTCTGAAGAAGATTCTTAATCTCTTTAGCTTACGAGCAGAGCATTGGCAGGAATGCTCTTAGAACGAGATCACCTATTTGGGTGTGAAGTATGGGAGGCCGCTTCAAACGAGAACACCTATGAATCCGAAAGCGATCAAGGCCTTTAACGATCGAGAAAAGGAACGAGGCAATAAGGAAAATTATTGTGTTGATATCATTGTCTTGGTTTACACAAAACGCCGACTGGTTCAAGGCATCACGTCCACCGGGTGGCAAGTAAATCCGATGGTATTCTACTAGGGACGATTCAATGTCACTGACAATCGATCCCGATGCAATATGATTTTCCGCAGGAAATTCTAGGCTGGAGCACCACGTTGTGCTGTGAGCATCAATTCTCTTTCATGTGGGGATTGTTAGAATTTTAGCACTAATGAGGCTAGTCCGACTTTGTACCTCAACTAAAGGCCCCTACACGTTTGAAATGAAGTTTCATTAAACGTATAATCTACTATGGTAGTAGATGACACTTGGGAAAGAATTAAAATTCATTGAAAGGTGAAAGAGTTATTGAAGCTCAAAGTGTTGGTTGATCATTGAATATGGAATGCCAAGTTGGAATGGGAGAAGTCCCACATGGCTAAAATTGAGGAAGAAGGAACTACTTACCCAAGACGGGTTAAGTGATTGGGCCCTTAGGGCACCCATGCTTTTGGAAGGGGGGAGGAGCTAGATGCTCCTACACACGCACTTACTCCGCCAGAGCCGGCCCGTCGTGGGTCATGGTTCATGATCTAGAGTTGATTATTATCTTTTTGGGCCAGAAACATATTGTGTTTGGTTAAGCGATAAGATAATACCACCCATCGAGTCCGGTTGGTTTGAGCGACGGTTGTGTCCGCTTCGGTTGAATTGAATTTAACCGGTCCGACCATTCACCAATGAAACGAAAATTCCAACAGATGTGTCTGTCAATTTTTGTTCTAGGACCTTCTGAAAAGGATACATCTATTCGCATCGCAACTCTTCAATATTATAAATAACCTCTCTTAATCGATTTCAACACACGTAAATCCATTCTTCTTCCTTCTCTTAAACTACTCTCTAAAGCGGAAAAACCTTTATCAGATTAGTTCACAGAGTCAAAGTTCGAGTTTAGAACTACGATTCACATCTTCGTTTCTATCTTGGGAGACTATTTGTCAAGTAAACCGTTAGCACCAGAGCGGGGCAAATACAGTCTTAAGGAATAAGGCCCAACCTTTGCTCAGCAGTCTAATCATATTCCTTACCTACTCCGTTTCTGTCCTCATACACTACCGCCACCCACAACAGTTAAAAAGAAAATCAAGATCAGTGTTTTGTTTTAACATTGAGATCTAATCAGATAAGAAGAATGATTGTAACAAATGAGCTTCAATAAGCTCATTTAATTTCTTCCAACTTCTCCTAGCTAGCGACAAGGCCAGTATTCTCTGTCAGACCGAACTAAACCGAATAAATGAATCGAATCAATTATAGTATAAAATATAAGCTAGAATCGAATGGATTGACCGAATCGAATCGAATGAAGCCATAAACGAAGAAAACAGAGCCTAATAGATATGTACATCTGCTATAGCTACATGTACAACAGTCATAAAACGTGCACTTTATTCTATATTGAAAACATGTTAGAAAAACTTATATTGAGGTACTTGGTAGATTTTCTGTTCTTGTTCAAGTTTCTTCTCTTTTCTTCAGTTTATGTTTGCTGCTCTCGTCTGTTCTGTCTTGTATTAAATGCTGATCTTGACAATTTGCAAAATGAGTTCTAAGTTCTTCTTATGTAACGTGTACTAAGTTCTTCTTATGTAACGGGTACATCGAAAATTGAGACAAAACGAAAACGATAATCCAATTACATACCTTTTGGTGATGAACTGAAGTAATGTCAGGAAGAGTTGATGTAATGAGGTGAGAATATTGCTTTGCAGTTTGCAGAATTGCACTCTTATATATAAGAAGCTCCTTATCTCTTCTGTTTTTTATTGCATTCAAGTGTATGGACTTGAGCTTAAGATCCACTTTATCCACAGGCCCGGCCCTGAGCCTGCGCGGGCAGTCCGCCCACTCAGAACCCCCTATTTTGAAGGGTCCCATTTTAAATTTGAGATTATGTATATATCCATTTCAATCCAATAATTAAGCATTAAAGTATATGTATCCAAATGGTTAAGTCTATATCTACTCTACAAAAGGTCTTGGGTTCAATTCAGGAAGGTGTAAATATTTTTATTTTATTTATCTTGAATATTTTTTCTTTCATTATATTATTTTTAATATCCCAATTAAAATTTCGCACAGGACCACCTAAATCCCCGGGCCGGCCCTGTTTATCCATGATTACATATGGACATGGTCATAAATTCAAGGGACAATCATATATATGGTCCCTTAAATAGTGCCCCACGATTATTTAATGCATGCACAATTGCCTGTTCAATCAAATGCTCAACCATTGAATGGTTGCCACGTATCAATGGTTGCCACGTGTTAGACCTAATAATAATATACCCCATTTGACAATTTATTCTTCCCATCATCATCTTCTTTCTTCTGCCAACGATGGAGAGTGAGGAAGAAAAACCAATGCTCCTGAATTCATGTCAGTGATCACCAATTCAGCATCTACTTTGCAAATTCTGGCCGCTCATCCCTTGACAATCATGATTTTGTAATTTCAGATCAGATATGTATATGTACATCTGTTAGTAATATTTAAAACTTTGCCCTTAATTTGACATGAAGTCTTATATGTCATTTTTTTTTTGTAATTGACAAATTGTTCTTTATACGAAAATTATGAAACCTAAGTTGATCTCCACTTACTTGAATTCAATTATCAATGAGGTTGCAGATCTATTATTGATTTGGCTAGACTCTTCAAATGATAATTTGTGTATGTAGATACTGGGTGATTTCCATTTCAGAGAATGGAGGATAAAAATAATGGTGTACGGGAAAGGGACACTATTAATGTCGAAAATTGGATGTTTTCCTTGAACGGAGAAGATGACCGACGATCGCATCTAAGGCAAATTATTTTCGTGAAAAATATGAAAAGGACAAACGGAAAATGAACAATTCAGCCATGAGACATGTGGCAATCACTCATTGGTTCGAGCAACAAATTGAATATGCATTTCGAACAGTAGTTCCTAACCCACTTTCACTAAGTATTTAATTAATGTACATAAAACATTATGAGTCATCACATTATGATGTGGCATACATATATAAACCACGCCCATGCATGAAATCACAAGCCACCATGGTTCGTGGGTCGCGAAGGGACGCTTCACACGTGTTGCTTAGATTTTTTTTTATTATTAAACTATCTCTTGTAATTAAAATTTATATTCTTTTAACTCTCAATATATATTGTCTATAATTCTCTGACATGTGAAAAGCCTTGAGTATTTTGTTGCAAGTATATGGATACTATCTAGACAAGAATGAACTAGTGGTGTTGGTAACTCGATCCTCACGTGTTTCTATCTATCTTATTTAACTCTATTTCAATTCCGTATTGCACATTCTTTTGGTTGTAGATTTTGGGGGAGAAATACACCAATGGTCGTTTATGGTGATATAATTTCAAAAATCATGGCATCGGAAGTACTTGTTGATGAATTTGACCAAAAAAGCTGACGTGACATGTTAGTCAACTGGTCAACCCTGCCAACTCACTTGTCAACTCATCGTCTGATTAAAGAAATGGAAAATGAAATTAAAAAATAAAAAAAGGAAAAATAAAATTCGTAATTTAAAATTAACAGAAAAAATAAAAAAATAAAAAACAAAAATGGCGCCAGATTTCCCTATGTTTTTATCCTAAAAACACGTGCCCAGATCCCATGTCTTCTTCCATTATATTACCCCTCTTTCCCAATAACAAACCCCGATTGCAAAACACACAATCAATCAAATTATTCCAATTCGCAAAACACGCGGTTAACAGGCGCCTCCATGTCGTTCAAGTGTGCCGGCCGTTTCGCTATCATCGTCGCTGGAGAAGACGACAATTGGACGGTGGTGAATTTTGGAGAAGATGGTAGAATTAGGTTTTACTTGGTGAATTTGGGAAGAAAGTTACCGTTGATTATGTTTAACGGCTTACTTACCAGTCTACGTTTTTTTTCCATTTTCGTTTTTTGTTTTTTTAATTTTAAATTGGTTTTTATTTTTTTTGTAAATTTTAAATTACAAATTTTATTTTTCCTTTTTTTAATTTTTGAATTTCATTTTCCATTTCTTTAATCAGACGATGAGTTGGCAAGTGAGTTGGCGGGGTTGACTAGTTGACTAACATGCCATGTCAGCTTTTTTGGTCAAATTCGTCAACAATTCCTTCCGACGCCATAATTTTTGAAACAATAGGATTAAATGTCACAGGGTAGGCAAACGTGGTACTGCGTACGCCATATGCCCCAAACAACAGGACCATTGGTGCCTTTCTCCCTAGATTTAGGTTTCTATATAGTTTGATGATTAATTGGATAAATTGATAATCAGTTCAAGTTCATTTTGTATCAAAGTGAGGCTGTGGATCCATCCCACGCCTTGTATCTTGGTCCACCTGATCTTGTATCGGGCTAGGATTTCGTTCATGGAATCATGATTTGTATCCCAGAAAAATCAGAAAAATGAAAAAAAGTTCATATATATAGAGTTGACAACACAACTCGATCAGAGGAAAACGACTTTCCTTTGATTCAACCGGCGGATCGCCACAAAATTTTGATGACAACTAGCTAACCCGTCTATCTTGAGTCAAGATTCTTGACTTCAGATGGTGGAGAAAAAGCAAATCCGAAGGTTTGGTCACTCGGATAAAAGCCGCGGCCAGCTGCTATTTTGGAGCAAAGAAAATCCTAATTTCCTAAACTTATTTGAATTTGTGAAGTAAGAAGAGAATCTACCATGGGTCTCAAGATTCCTATTGCGGAAGCTCCAGCCTCCAGGGGAGTACGTACACGCGTGGTTCATGTGGTGGTTTTGGATGTGGACGGTCCAACCCTGTTGGTTGGAGTGACTCAGATTGTCAGCTCCCTGAAAGGTTTTATTTCTACGGTTAATTACACTTTCACCCCCTGTAAGATTCTCATTTTTCAAATCCCCCTGAAACCCAGGGGTTCCGAAAGATCGTTACAATTTTCCCCCTGAACTTTGCTCAGGGTTTCATGGCCATTAACTTTCGCCATCAGTCAACGAGTCAACGCGCTCAAACTGTTAAAAAAGTCAACCATCAACTGGGGTTTGAAAGTAAGATTTGTAAAAAAATATTTCGTCTGAAAAAAAAAAAATTACATCAGCAAATTTTTTTATGACGTCATAAAGATTGTTGTTTCCAACTCTGTCCTCGAGGTGTCCCAAAGTAAGATTAGTCAAATTGAAAAAAAAAACACATAGATTTTTCTGAAAAAGTAACAAGGGAATTTGAATGTAATTTACGGAATAGAAGTAGAAGAAAGTAAGAAAATTGATAGAAAAGGAAGAATTTGAAACCATGGACGATACCATTCCTCTGAAACTATTCTGGTGGAGTTAAATGTGACCAAGATCTGTAGATCTACTTTACAAGATCTGTTTTGATACTAGTCGATCTTGATAAATCTCTTGCAGGACTCAAAACAATAACCCTAACCGATTGTACCTTGAAGATGTAGATCTTGTAGGTGTAAGTGAAAGATGAAGTTGGAAGATATTGGGAGATTGTTGAGAAAAGTGAAGTAGTGTAGTGAATGTGTTGGAGATTTATGGGTTATAGTGTAAAAGTTGATTGGGGCAATTCCGGAAATTCACGATTTATTAATGACGTCATTATGATGTCAGCCGTCAATTCCGTTAAAAAAATCAACCGTCAACTGGGGTTTGAAAGTAAGATTTGTTGACTAACGTTGACTGAGGTTGACTTCGTTAGTCAACTAATAGCAGTGTCAAAAATGTCGTGAAATTGTAATTTGAATTTCTGCGAATGCTTCTGTAATTAACCCTTATTTCTACTACCTCAAGACAAGATCAATTTGTTTCGTTCGTTTTTAACCTATAACCATTTATTTAAATTTAATTTATACTCCCTTTTTTATTTTTATCGATATTATTTATTATTGGATACGAGATAACCTAACTCCTTTTTTCAATGTCATGAACTAGGTACTTGATTTACACCACCATTTGCTGCTCGCACGGCTAAGCCAACATGAGCCAAACAATATAAAATAGGAAGTACGTTGAAGGGGCTGATATACGTGATACAAAATAAAATTTATCAGCTCTCGGAACGTGTTTAAGATTGTTCTAAGAAAAAGAATGTGTGAAGATAATTGATAAACCATAGATTAGGTATCTGATTACTACTTGAGGTTGTAATTAACAACTTGGGTATATATAATCTTGGAGCTTGGACAACTCCATGGTTTTCTCATGGATTTAATTTCTTCATGATATCCTGGAGTGTATATATATATATAACTTCTTTATTAGTAAGTATATTTTTTCTCCTTACGTAAATTAACATAAACTTTCGTCCATGCGCTCTTCTGGTTCACATATATAATGTGGAATTAATGCTTTGGGCTACTGAAATAAATTCCAAACAGAAATCACATAAAAGAGCAGTACGGTAATTAATACGAAATCAAAGATCATCAGTGTTCTGCAAACTGGTTTCTAGTTTTGAATGTAAGTAACTCTGTAGTAACACAACAGATGCATATATACGTTGATAGAAGCTAGACAAAACTAAACGAGAAGGATAATGTAGATACTATAATTTGATCACATACCTTTTTGGTGACGAAGCGAGTAATAGTATGATCAACAGTTGAGATGATATCGTACTCCAGCTACTGAGAATTATCTGCTTATATAATTGTGCGAGTGTATGTTGTATGATCGGGCTTAATAAAGGAGCTAAATATATATAGAGCTTAGTTGAAATGAATTCTGTTTCACTTTTCCATCGTCACAGATCTTATCTTGGGTTATCTTATTACAAGTTGCGAATCAATTTGTAACGAACCTAACTTTCTACTGGATTTTTTATCACAAGTATATATATAGAGAGAGTATCTATCAAGTTAGAAATCGTTCTTCTGTCTCTGTCTCTCATTATAACAAATAGAACTGATGTGAATGTGATGGCTATAGTTTTGTTCAATCTTAAAAGTTCAGTTCCACTCCAACCAGTTAGCCCTTCCGTACGGTACGAATCTTATGATGCAGGCCAGATTTATATGATGATGATGATGAGAGGAAGGAAAACAACAAAAGCATATGATCCCGAATCATTCTCCCAGGCCAGCAGTATATATACAAGTAGTAGTAGACTTGTTCAACAAAGTACTTTTGGAATCACTCACATCAATATAGTGAAGGAATCACTCAACTAAAATCCGCTTCATAAACTGATGGGATCTAAATACTGATTAATACTATATACAAAAGAATATCCTTTTATATATGCATCTTATTTTAATTTGATAGCTAGCACTTCAATAAATTAAAATGATATGATGATTCCAAGGGAATTAGCTAGCAGCAGGAGAGAAGGCAGCAAGTAAGTAATGTGGCTGCAGGGGTGTGTAGCTGCCGATAGAGTCAAAGTTGGCCGCATTCCTGGTGGCGTCAAAGTTGGTACGAGATCATCTGGTGCCGGAGATGTATTTATCACATCTGCCGGGGGCGCATCTGGCATAAATTCACCTGCAATTTCATGGAGTACAACAATAATCAGGCAGTCTTCACATTTTTCGCCCCTCTTTGTCAGTTTTTAGTCGAATGCCTCAGGAGATCCTTATCAATGACTTTTTGTAATCCAGCTTGACCATAAATTACTGCTAAACTACACGGTCGAATAATTTAAGAACCATAAACGGATATTGGAGTCAAGGTGGAATTAATAAATTACCTGTAGGACTTGGAGGAGATAATCTAGGTGACACATTTGATCCACCTTGTCCTGGATTCTGTGCATCTGGCAACTCAAAACACAAGTCATCAGTTTCTTATTGATTGCGGACAAGTGTAATATTACCTTGAGGATTTGGACAGATTATAACTTAAAAAATGTACCTGGAGATGGAACGGGACTAGCCGTGGCTGCATTGAGGAACACAAGAACATGTATCAGGCTATCAACTGAAAACCCGAACATATGAAGCATATTTAATTCAAAATGATACTTGCACTTACCTTTGCACTCGATGGGTACACCGGACATCTTACACGCTCGTGGAAGGGACATAGCAAGACTATTGTTTATGGGAACCTGAAAGGGCGTGCCACCAGTGACGAAAAGGCACAAGCAATCCTGTCCCGTGCTCATCAGGTTTCTGAGTGCACCGCAACATTCTGAAGTTGGTGAAGATCCACCAGAGCCACTGTATAGAAAACCTACACATGGACTCAAGCTGCGCATCATTGCGCCTGTGCAAGTAGAACTTGATTGAGCATTAATCGGAGAAAACATTGCAATTATCGCTAAAGCGAACGCTACGGGTACACAGAGAAATTTGTTCTGTTCTTCCATGTATGAATGTCAATTCTTCTATGTAAGGATTGTATGAGGTTGAATTTGAATGAGTGTGTGAAGGATAGATTTAATCAATACTTACTGATTAGTTGTGAAGGCTACTTATGGAAGATGAGATTTACTTGGATTTAAAGAGTTAATATGGAGTTTAGTTAACTACCTTAACCAACTTTGTAAGATTTAGGTGACCACCAAATGAACTTTCTTGTATAAACTTGTGTTGTTAGTTGTTACCATTTTTGTCCACTAATTAAATAAACCAGTCTAAGATCATATAATTCTCATATATATCCTTGTTGGCATAGTCAATACAATCCAATTAACAAAAACATAATTTGTACACCATCATCCATCATAAACAAACTTAAAATTGCAACCACAACAAAATTTTACACATTAAATTTCATAAAAATTAAACCACAATGAATCTGCTATCCCATTTTTTCAGGTCTCATTCATGTAGGACTAAAAACTCCAATCCTCAGCCATCCGTGTCGTTGATCCATCTAAAAAGTACTTTCTCCGTCCCGACAAAAGATTTGATCGAGCAATTATACTCGGATCGGATGCACAAACTGATAGTACTCCTCATCAAACAAGCCTTTCACCCGACAAAAGGCTATACATAAAAGCATCCCTCACCCCGCCCTCGTTCAATAGATAATACCTCCTCAAAAGCCCTTCCTTCTGGAACCCGGCCTTCTCCAAAACCCGTTGAGATCCTACATTTTCGACATCCACTACTGCCTGAAGCCGCTCCAGGTGCTCCCACTCCGCGAATATAGCCTCTGCCGCCATCTTCACCGCCCGTGTGGCGACCCCTTTCCCCCAATAAGGAGACCCCACCACGTACCCAATCTCCGCACGGCACTTGTCGTTGCCTTGAGCTGGCGTGACGGATACGGATCCCACAGGACGGCCCGACAGGCAGATGGCCTTGTGCCAGGGGTGGTTCATGACTCTGTCGGTCATGAAATCGATCACGGCTTCCCTGGAGGGGAAATGATCCCAGGAACAGTACTTGCTGACCTTTTCATCGTTGTACCTGTTGATTGAGTTCATAAATTAGATAGAATTTGAGTCCTAAAAAAAATTCAAATTTACAAGACAAATGATGATTTGAAGTAGAACTTGATTGATTCTTGACGTGCCATTTCATAAAATCATCGGCATCTGATAGATCAACTGCCCGGAGTGTTATCTCGGAACTGTGATTTGCTGATTCCATGTAAGCTCAAGTGCTAAGTGATATGGTTGTTTAATTTGTTGGTATCACTTTTATAACGTAACAGGATTAATTTGGTGGAATTAATGATCATGTTTCCACTTGGAGTTCTATGTTCTTGAATCTTGACCAATGGGTATGTAGATTGAAAAAAATAATTATATAGACCGGGTCTAGACTGTATGATCGGGAATAATCGATCTGTGTTGAGATAATTGTTTCAAATGCGATTAAATTTTTTCCCCAATTGACATGGAATATTGTGAATTACAATGCGTATAAAATGGGTCAATATTTTCAAATTATTTGTTCAATTGATGGAAGAAGCTGGTCCAGTATTTGGTTTTGTAAACACTGATAAGAGGTTGCCATTGGACTAGTCAACACTAGCTGGCTGCAGACATATTGGTCAACGAAGGATTTGGGTGCTCCATAAGACTCTTTTGTTGTCCTTTCTTATAGATTTCGAGAAAGTTGAAGTAACGAGTCGGGTAGACGTTCAGCAATTAGAGTGAGAGTGGGAACTTAATTGGATTTTTGGTATCCTTTAGCCGCTGCTTTTGAAAATAATCTCTTTCGCAAGTTTTATGCTAAAATTTGAGCTCGTTTTGAGTCTCTAAACTTCTCTTCGTCTTCGTTCTAACGTCCTTGTCTTATTTCCTTCTCATTTGGGTCCAAAGATTTCAACGTTACGATTCTATTACAAATGACTACCATTTGAGTTAGACATGGTGGTGTTATGTGAGTCGTGTCGAACCTTGCTGAGTACTCGATTCGTTAAGATTTGAATTTGATTCGCTCGATAAAATAATTGAATCAAGTTCGAATTTCATTTTGTGCAGTTGATCCACTAAAACTCGCTCTATTAGATCATTTTTAATATTTCAAAGTTCGGAATCAATATCAACCTCCTCGTTCATATCCTTATTTGTTTGTAACCAAATTGATCTTGAGATATCTAAAATGAATCTCCCGCTCCCGCCCCCCCCCCCCATTTTATTTTTTCTAGTTTACTCTTAACATTTGTGTTCAATTCAATATGGAGTTGAGATTGGAACAAATGTGGTATAACTTTTATATATCCCTTTTAATAGTTTCAAATACATTTTATATTGTGTATCAAGTTCAAACCTGTTTAAAGTCACTCGAGTCCAGTTTTAGACCCGATCATGTTGCGAGTCAAGCCGATCCGACTCGATTAAGCTTGATCTTATATACTGAACTTATATAAATCAAAGCATATAATATCCAACAACTTGTCCATCTTTAGTCGTGACAAGGAATTTTCAAGTATCCCATTTTAAATCTGTAAAATATCAACAACTTTTCATTTTCAAAAATTTAGGGGAAAATTCCCAACTAAAATTATGCACTTTATTGGTATGCGACACCACAATCATATCAATTTTAGAAGCAGAGACGTACCAGCTAGGACCAAGCATTTCATATTTCTTTTGGTTTGGTGGTTGTTCATATTTGATATATCTACCTGTAATACCCCAACCTCTTATATGTCGATGTTTGATTCTCTGTGTTGGCTGAGTTCGAGTGGAGTGCCAACGACTAGCATTTAGAACAAGTGCAAGGGTGATTGTATCTAAGTAAAGAATGCTGATGGTGTATGAATTGTTGTAATATCAATTGTTGAGCGAATGTACATGTTGTGCAAAATAAGAGTATTCCTTACCCTCTTTATGTCTATACATGTCATTTTAACATATTTTTTTGTACTAGGATCAACTATCCAACCCCTTTTTAACCATAAAACAGATGGAAAATTTGAGTAAATTAATGGATATGAAAACGTAGTACGTGGCTAGCAAGTGTCAACAAATTTGCATTTTACATGGCCAAAAATGAACCTTAAAAAGAACTAGAAAGAGCAAATGAATGGCTTGTAGTAACTCCACTTTATTTTTGGGTTTTTCATGACCATTACAACCTCAGTGAGGCACTGAGAGGGGTAGTTTAGACATTTGGACTACACATGAACCACTCCCAAAATTTAGATCGAAAAGAAAAATAAAATAAACATCGCATCTTATCCAATGATAATGACATTAAGTCCAACACCATTCCCAATAATACCCTCCAACATTCCCATTTTCTCATTTCTCTCCTACTCCACTTTTCTCCGCCGGAAAATCTCTCCGACCACCGCCTCCCGCCGTAAATTGAGACGGATACCTCGTCGGAGCTCCTACATGTCTTCGTCATCACGAGATCCCGAGTCTGATCCCTTTCTGGATTCCAGATACAGTATGTATCTAGCTCTATTACTTGCTTTTTTTTTGCTCATTTCAAGTAATTACAGCTTAATCATGTGATTGTTCAATTAAAGCTTTCAAATTTGAAATGGGTTTGTGTCTAAGTGTGTTTGTTGTTTGAATTTTAATGTGATTATGATAATTTTTGTATTTTTTACTTGATTAATGTGGTAGCTAAATACAGAAACCAACGGTTAATTTTTTAGCTAATTGCGATGCGTTGGGAATTAGGGGTAGATATTAGCAAACGGGAAGTGTTTTAAGGAGAAAGATTTGATCTTGGGCAGATTTCCAGTGACCTGAAAAGCTAGACAGTATAGATAAGGATCTTTTTTGTTTTTTGTTTTGATTTTGTTGGGAAAATAGAGATGGTTTAGTAAACCATGAGGTATATGACTAAGAAGGAATTTTACTGGATGAGCAAATACTAAACAAGATAAAGAAACGACTCAAAGCTGAAGTTTTCTTCGAATCTAGTCGATGCTGCTTCTTTGCTTGGTGGAGGAAAGGAAACTCAGCTGTTATTTGGATATGTTGTGTCTGTTCTATAGGTTCATACTCAGTTGTTATTCAGTGTATATATGAGAGACATAGAACACTTAATTGCGATCCGTGGAGAATAATAGTTCATGTAACTTTAGGTTGAGTTATCTCTGAAATATGACCAATAATTTCCATGTAATGTTTCCTGTCCTGGTTTGAGAGATCGTAGAAGATATATGATACCTAATTAGGTCATGTTAGTGTTGAAAGATAATTAGGTCAATAGTCAATACCGTCATTTAACTCACATTACTGCGATACCATCCTAGTTATACGTATGGCTCAGTTTTATGAGGATGTGAACTCCAGGTTACATCAGTCTCCCTGTACGGTGGTACAACTTTTGTAATCTCTCTTTTATCTTACTATCTCTTTTGCTTTCCCATCCTTTTGTGATTTGTATATTGTATCATGCTTCAGGTAAAGGAGATGTGTCAACAGCCAGTGTGGATCGAGATACTATCCCAACCAATAAACCTTCAGTGCGCAAGAGAAGATACTCTATTGATTCCATCACATGTTTTGGAGTGGATTTAACTCCAGATAACATTGCAGTTGCTATGGTATATTTTGTCCAAGGTGTTTTGGCCCTTTCCAGGCTTGCAGTCAGTTTCTACTTGAAAGATGATCTACATCTAGACCCAGCGGAGGTAATACTTTATACTAAATTGGTTAAGAAGTGATGAACAGAGATACTTTTTTTTTTTTTCCCAAACCATTGTATAATTGGCTGTTGAAAACAATATGAAATTTTAGGTTGGCTAATAATGTGAATTTATTAAAATTTTCTTGTGCCCCTGGTATGAGCAAATAAATTTATTTGCTCATACCAGGGGCACAAGAACAATTCGGTGAAATCAGTACACAACAGTTAGATGGGGGCTAAGGAAACCACCTCATTAGCTTTTTTTCTTCAAATGTGCACACTACTTTTACTATTGAAAATTTGTGATCTTGGCTAAAGATTTATTGCTGTTGGCTAGACAGCTGTCATATCTGGTGTGTCAGCATTGCCTTGGCTTGTTAAGCCCCTCTATGGGTTCATCAGGTGCAAATTTTAGCAACAATCTATTACTTGCTTCTGCTTTCTAAGTTTGATGCTGCCACTCTATAACCTTGACTTAATTCTGCAGCGATTCTTTCCCTCTCTTTGGCTATCGAAGAAGGTCATACTTGGTTTTGTCAGGACTTCTTGGAGCTTTTTCATGGAGTTTAATGGCTACCATTGTTGAGGGCAAATACGGAGTTGCTTTCTGCATATTTCTTGGATCTCTTTCAGTTGCATTTTCGGATGTAGTAAGCACTTGGTTGTTTGGCCCTTGAATTTCCTCGGCAACATTTTTTTCTTACAAATTTCTAGTTTACTAATTAATTTGTCCCTCAATTACTATCTGAGATCTTAATCCTAATGTTCATTTATTGTTTCTACTGGCTGATTTTAAGATAGCACATGTGCAGGTTGTGGACTCTATGGTTGTAGAGAGGGCTCGTGGTGAATCTCAAAGCATGTCAGGATCTCTTCAGTCTTTATGCTGGGGTTCATCAGCTTTTGGGGGCATTGTAAGCTCATACTTCAGCGGGTCTCTGGTTGGTACTTATGGTGTGAGGTATGGTTCCCTGGGGACTTATTTATTGTAAACATTTATACTATTTGATATGTTTGATTTTGGTTTAACAGCTCAAGACCTTCCACATATTTGCAGGTTTGTATTTGGATTAACGGCTCTACTTCCACTAATAACATCTGCAGTTGCGGTCCTTGTGAAAGAACAGCCAGTGCGTGGCCCACCAAGAATACAGAATATTCAAATTGTGAGTCCTGGCTTTCTAGAAAGTTCGAAGTACAGCATGTCGCAGTTGTGGGGTGCCGTAAAGCAACCCAACGTATTTCTTCCTACCTTGTTCATTTTCCTTTGGCAGGCAACACCACAATCAGATTCCGCCATGTTTTATTTCACGTATGTTAATTATAATCTTTCAGAACTCAAGATGGTTTATTCCTTACTTTCTGCTCGTTCAAGACTCAATTTATACATTTCTGTTTTCAGTACGAACAAACTTGGTTTTACTCCAGAATTTCTTGGCCGTGTGAAGCTTGTGACGTCAGTTGCATCCCTTCTTGGTGTCGGAATTTACAATGGTTTCTTGAAAAAGGTCCCTCTGCGGAAAATATTCTTGGCAACTACCATTTTTGGTTCAGCTCTTGGAATGACTCAAGTATGAATCGAATGACCTTTTGGTTACATCATTCGTCTTTTTCTTCACCAACATGCATCATATTATGTAACATCTACACAACTTCCTAGGTTTTGCTTGTCACTGGATTGAATCGGCAGTTCGGGATAAGTGACGAGTGGTTTGCTATTGGTGACTCGTTGATCATAACAGTTCTTGGACAGGTATTTATTTCATTGACAGTGTGTTTTGACTATTGACTCAAGTCACTCAACAAGTTTTGAAAAGTTGCTATGAATAAACACACTTCAGGGTCTATCTATGAATTAATCTAATACTGAGTTGCCCTACAGGCCTCATTTATGCCGGTTCTCGTATTGGCTGCAAAAATATGCCCAGAAGGGATGGAAGCAACACTATTTGCCACCCTAATGTCCATATCAAATGGCGGGAGTGTACTTGGAGGCTTAATAGGAGCCGGATTAACTCAGCTCTTTGGTGTCACACGAGATAAGTTTGATAATTTGGCATTTCTGATTATACTTTGCAATCTCAGTTCATTATTACCTTTGCCGCTTCTTGGTCTCCTTCCACAAGATACCACTACCGTTGATTCTAAGGAGAGTGATGACATAGAAATGAAGTCCAACTGAATCTTTGATAACTTGGGCAGCCTAGTGTTTTGGAATAATAGCGGCTGAGAATAGTTGTATATATTGTAGATTTAGATCTAGGTATACTCACACACGGGCAAGAAGAGCATTAGTTATAGTGCTAGATGTTCGTTCCACTTTGAACTTGTAATGAGGCTTGACTAAGATCTCGCCAAGCAGTCGAAGTTTTGACAGTCGGAACAGCCTAGTCGAGATGCATATGGCCAACCTTGGCAGGGGTGTAACTTTTTGGCTAGTCTCAGCTGTTGATGAGTTTATTACTACTACTACAATTTATATACATACTGAATGATGTAAAGATAATTATAATCAACTCTTCATAACTTGAATGAATGCTTTCACAATTCTGGGAAACTGTTGTACTTTTTGAGTTGAAATTCTTGCAGTATTCTCTATCTTCAGGTCATATTACACGGTTATAGTTTGTTAACAAGCTTTCTTGAATTATAATGGGGTAAACTCCATTGAACCTGCTCAAGTTATCTAAAAGTAGCACGGAATTCCCAATTATCAAAACCGCACTATATCCATGAATGATATGAAAAGTTTGCGATTAAGAAACTCAAATGTTTATGTTAAAACGTAAATCTAAAACAATTTTCAGTAAACATAATAATCTTTAAAAACAACAACATGAAGCGAAGTCTGATACTATGCATTCCTGATAACACTGCAATATCAGTTCATTGTTACCTTCGATGCATATTAGGCATTAGCCCTGTAACTTAAGGAGTTGAGACATCGATTTTCGCCTTCAAATCTATAATAAACTGATCAATATTACGGTCTGATGATCCTCCGATGCCAACTGCATTGTGATACATCGCCTGTACTTTCCTGATCTCTTCCTTCATGCCTTCTGAACTAGCCCTGCACATAAAGCTTCTGATATTTTCTGCTAGAATTTCCTTCTGAAATGACTTTCCATCACAAAGATTAACTCCAATTTTCCAATCAACCATTAGCTTCCTGTTAGTAGGTTGATCATAGGCAAAAGGATAACAAATCATAGGAACCCCACACCAAATGCTCTCCGTTATCGAATTCCATCCACAGTGAGTCATAAAACCCCCAACTGCTGGATCCGATAGAACTGTGATTTGATCACACCATGGAACGATCAATCCCCTCTCCTTTATCTCATCCTCAAATCCATCAGGGAACAGATTTCGTTCCTCAGAGCTCACAAGATCCGACCGAATCACCCAAATAAAGTTTACTCCACTCAAAACAAGTCCACTTGCTATTTCTTGAATTACCTCTCTATTTGTCTGCACAACACTCCCAAATGAGACGTACAAAACCGATCCTGGGGTCTTGGAACCGAGCCATCGAGTAAGGTCTGATGAGGTATGTAAACTTTTGTTGATTGCAAGCTTGTTGGAAAAGTTAAGTGGGCCAATGGCATATGAAGGCAGGAGTTTGTTTATGGCTGCCAATGTTTCTGGTTCCAGCTCTTGAACTATGTTGTGCAAGACGAAGTCGACGTTTTTGCCTTCCTTATAGGCCATTAAGAGAGTTTCACAAGCAATACCTCCATACTGTGATTCCTTGAAATATGGCATCAAGTCTCTTGTATTCATTGATTCAACTCCTGGAAGGTAAGTCATTTCCTCCTCAAGTTCATCTGTTGTTTGACAAATTACGTTCACATATATCAGAAATTAAAATTAAACTTGTTTCGCGTTTAACTTATCAGCAACATGAACTGATAGATTTGATTGTTTGATTAGAATAAATCTGTTATGTGATTAGCTAGCTGATTTGAAAAGTGACGTACCTTTACAAGGAAAATGACCATGTTCTTTCAGGAGTGGTTCCGCGTGGTAGCTCAAGGAGAACACTAATGCGGATGTGGTCCAGAACGAGACACTGACAAGGTTGTACTTCTTGGCAACACTTGCAAGCCAAGCACAACTAGTATCACCAACCATGAACGGAACCAAGGACGGATCACTAGTTTCAATAGTCTTTGCTATGAATTCGTCGGCAAGAGCTGGCAATTCTTTGTACAAGTGCAACCAGTAATCTTCCCAATTGAGAGACCTGTCGAATTCCAGAGGAAGACCATCACTTATCGTTGTGTAGCGTATGTCCAGGCCTGAGGCTTTTGCGTCGGAGAAAGGATCTACGTCACTTTTGCCTTTAGATAACACGTGGTGAACGAATTCGAAGTGAGCGAAAGTGACGGTAACGCCCTTTGAAGCAAGCTTCAAAGCAAGATTGACAGTTGGGTTAATGTGGCCTTGGAATGGAAGTGATATCATCATAGCATGAAGCTTGCTGCTAGACATTTTTGTCACTTTCTTGTTTAGCTAATTTGTATCTTTGGAGTGTATTAGGCTATGCAAGATGATTTAGAGAGGTAAGGAGTTCCATGCATATATAGCCCCTTAAACTGAGCTTTACATATTATTAATTGAAACTGGTTTAATAAGATAATAATCATTGATGTCATGTTTCCATGAGTCTCTGTCTTGTAATTTTTAAAACATTACTTGGTGCCCAATCCTATTCTTGGAAAGGAGGTAAACGGCTAAGGAAGAAATTGACAGAAAAAGATACTATATTTTACAGGTTGTGTTCAAATTTGGAGTATCTTTCTGACAAGTCAATCGCTAGAGTTCAATTTGTCATCATCATTCCACAAATTAGTTTAATATTGTTATACTTATATCCCTTACCTAAGAGGCGACAACTTTTATGTTGCACTGTATATTCGAGAGATAAGATCAGTCTTACATATTCAAAAGTAGATTTAGATTTGCACCAATTTTAAGAAAAAGTAGAAAGTACAAGTGGCCCACATGATTATTAGAGATTAAATGAGTGGCATATTGTAATAAAAGTGAAAGGTAGAGAGTTTTATTATTTAATTAGTTTCCATAAATGGAAATTGTAACACTTTTAGTGAAACGCCGGAAACGGAAATTTGTAACACTTTTTCTGAAATGGAGGGAGTATTCAATTACGATGTTTAGTTACTTATAATCATATACAACTACAAGAGTAATGCATGTATATGAATGATGCGATGTTTATCTAAATATATGATGATAATCTCGAATATTAAATACTTAGAAAGATAATCTCCCACATCATACTAGTAAGGCTCGTTTTTTCAAATCAAATTCTCAAAATTCTTGAATCGAATCGAATGGAATCGAATCGAATCAAATCAAACTAATCGAATCGAATCGAATCGAAGAAATTATTGTGTAATAATAATAACAATTATATGATGTTATATATAATTACAATTAAAAATATATATTATTTTTGTCATCTTTCTCACATTCTTCCTACTCTTTTTGCTGTCACTTTACATTTTTATTTATTATTGTATAACAAACTTTAAAACCAACCGCGTGAAAAACAATATGAGAATGATAACTCGATTAAAACCGAATTTTAATCGTCGTATAAACGGTCTTTGTCTAGTTTTGCAACATGATATCAATGTCCAAGGTGGAGTGGATAATGATTTATTGAACCTGACAAGGAAAGAAACGCGATGAAAGGTAAGGAGATAACATTGAGAATTTGGCTTCTATTCCGAGCGATATAGAGCTTAGGAAGATAATATAGAGTCCGAGGAAGATACAATGGAGGAATAAATGCCATTTTTCAATATTTGTGATATATAATATTATTTTTATAAAGTTTGGTCCGACTTTTGGTTTGGTTTAACTTGTTTTGGAGTTTTTGAACATGTAGATTTTTTGTTAGTTCAAATTGTAACTATACTCTTTATTTCATTGATCTACTAAAAGTCATATTAAAAAGAAATTTTAGAAAAAAAGTTGAAAATAACTCAATTGGATAAATTTTCTTATTTTCCTCGGACAAAAGATCGGGTGTGTAAATAAATGATATAATAATAATAATAATAATAATAATAATAATAATAATAATATTATTAACAACAACAACAACAACAACAATAATAATAATAATAATAATAATAATAATATGAATTTAATGAACTGAACTGAACTGAAAGAGTTTTCAGTTGAAAAGAACAGAGCCTAAACAACTAAAATCAATAAATGAAAGGAGAAAACTGGAAAAAAACAGAGCTAAAATTGGATTCGCATTAAATTTTGTTATACTCTTATGCGTTACATTCTGGTTTTCCTTCTTAATTTCTCATCGTTCCCTTAGGCTTCATTTGGTTTGAGGGAAAATGGGGGAAAAGAAAAAAAAAATAGGGGAAAATAAGATTTTTCTGGAAAATGTGAGGGAAAAATAACTTTCCTTATTTTGTGGAGATAGATGTATTTATGTAATGTTCTTGCTTATATGTCGGATGTTCAACTAAACAGAGTATATAAATATATGCTCGAAAATTGGTGTTTCTATTACGATTTGGTTGTTTATCCACCGATCTACTCAAATTATGTTTGTATGTAAGTTTCAACAATGTTTTCATTCAAATGTTAATTGATGAAAGAATTTTTTTTCATAATAGAAGTTTAAATTTGAAAACAGATCTGAAAAAATCGCGTAGAAAACGGTTCAAATGTTCTAGCTAATATGTGCAATGTTGTGGCTTATGCATGTAATGTTATCTGTGATATGGAGCATGTAATACGTGTAATGTTGCTAATAATGTATGTTATGTGTTGTCTACAATGTTCTACGTTATCTGTGTAATGTTCTTAACGTATCTCTGTAATGTTTTCGTAAATGTGCAGTGTGCAGTGCTACATCAATGTGTTATGTGTTGTCAACAATGTTCTACGTTATTTGTGCAATGTTCTACGTTATTTGTGTAATGTTCTATATCTATCTCTGTAATGTTTTCGTAAATGTACAGTGTACGTTGTTACATCAATGTTCTATTTGTTTTCTACAATGTTGTACGTTATATGCGTAATGTTCTTGACGTATCTCTGTAATGTTTTCGTAAATATGCAGTTATTGTGTTACATCAATGTTTTATGTGATGTCGACAATGTTCTACGTTATTAGTGTAATGTTCTTCCCGTATCTCTGTGATGTTCTTGACTGATCTCTGTAATGTTTTTGAAAACATGCAGATTACAGTGTAAATGTTCTACGCTATTTGTGTAATGTGCTATATATTCAATGTTCCTCACTCATATATGTAATGTTCTTATCTCAGGTGTTATGTCTTATTTTCGTAATGTTATTATTTATATTACTAATGTTTTAAACTATATGACTAATGTTATGTTAAATGTTTCAGGTGATAAATGATTCCTCAATCCCGCCAATGCTGACTGCAAGTACAACAAGTAAAACAACAAAAAGCACCGAAACTGTCCTTGACCCTGACTACGCGAAAACGAAAGGCCGGAAAAAACAAAGAGTTGGTAACAAATTCGAGCGGGAAAAGCCAATCACTACTGAAATTGGAAACAAATCTCCAAACGAGCATCTGCTGTGATGAACATGTTGTACTTGAAATTGAATGTCATTCAATGTTATTTGGATATTGAATATGTCATGATGTAATTGAATGCGACATAAATGTTCTGTCTTATATAGTTAATGTTCTTGCTTATATATGTAATGTTACCACTTATCTTCGTGATGTTACTACTTATAACACCAACTTAACTACAAATGTTCTTACTTATATTGTCAATGTTCTTACTTATATATTTAATGTTCATTCAATAATATGATGAACTAATATAACTGAATATTGAATATGTCATAATGTAATTGAATATATGCGTGATGTTCATTGAAAATGTTCTTATACCTATAATTCGAATGTTCTGCCTTATTTGGGTAATGTTCTTAACTATTTAAGTAATGTTTCTAACCAAAACTAGTAAATTGACCCGCGAAATGATTTGACCCGACCCAATGACCCGTGAAAATGCAAATAAGTGTGGTAAATTGCTAATAAGTCCGTCTTTATTGTCTCTCTATACACATGGTCTTTCCTAAGACTCTGTGTTCCAAAAATTAGTTTAATACTCCCTCCATTTCAGAGAAAGTGTTACATTTTGACTTTGTATTAATCGCTTGAGTTTAATTATTACTCATAAACGATAATAGTAAACAATTTAATAAAATTATATAATAAAAATTTAATTACTAAATTTTCATTATATAATTTTAATAATTATTATTAATATCGTTTAAAGAAATTAATGGTCAAACGATATGCCTGCAGTCACTATCCGAGATGCATTTTCTACATTCAGGGTCACAATTGAGAATTAGGCATTTAATAAGGGTGCGGATGTAATTAACTAAAATAGCAAGTATAAATAGTTGGAGCTACAAAATTGGAAGCTCTTCTTTTTCAGGTGGAACAAGAACCGGAGAAAAAATGGCGGCAGCAAAAGGGGCCTGGCTGAATCACATTGCCAGAGAATCCAATGATATCAAACGCCTCGCGCAGTTCTACATAGAGGTAAATTTCTTTCTCTTCGATTAAAATTTTGAATTTCGTAATGAAATGAAATGAATTGAATCTGAAAGATTTATTTTTGCGTTTGAAATCCATAATGAAATGAGCTTCTCTTGATTTTGATTCACAGGTTTGTTACAGACACTTGTTTTTGAGCAAATTGAGAGCCCAAGATTCGATTTTGATGTGATATGGTTGAAGTTTGAAATCCGTAATGAAATTAAATGAATTGAATCTGAAAGTTCTAATTTTGCGTTTGAATCCGTAATGAAATGAGAATCTCTTGATTTTGATTCATGTGTTTGTTACAGACACTTGGTTTTGAGAAAATTGAGAGCCCAAGATACGATTTTGATGTGATATGGTTGAAGTTTGAAATCCGTAATGACATGAAATGAATTGAATCTGAAAGACTGAAAGTTTTAATTTGCGTTTGAAATCCGTAATGAAATGAGAATTTCTTGATTTTGATTCATGCATTCGTTACAGACACTTGGTTTTGAGCAACTCGAGAGTCCAGACTTCGGTTTTGGGGTGATATGGTTGAAGTTAGGTTCAGAACTCTGTCTGCACCTCATAGAAAGGGACCCTAAGTTTAATCTGCCAGAAGGGCCATATAGTGCCACTTCAGCAGTGAAAGACCCAAACCACCTCTTTAGAGGCCACCATATCTGTTTGTCCCTGCCGATTTCGACTCCTTCCTGCAGAGTCTTAAGGACTGTATTACTGTGTTTCTATGTTTGTTCGTACATTTTGCATAAGCTTAGGTGTTTATTGGTTAATGTTATGTCTAGTATTGTGCTTGTTTATAATTGTACTTCTTGGAAATAATGAAATTAGCATTAGGTTTGCATTGATACGAGCTCGATTTGAGATGCAAACTGCAAAGAGTTTGATTTTCGGGGATTTGAGTTTATTGGATAGAAATGAAGTTAAGTAAGTCTCATGGCAGGACTAGAATACCTCCAGGGTGTGGTATAAAGCTGGATTTCACTATTTGATAGTACATGCCAACTTTTGAAAGTTCTAGATATGGCAAAACTTTGGATAGAAGTTGCAAATATTCCTTTGAGAAACTAAAGAGCTGATGATTCTAAAGTTTGCCTGGGGTTTTGATGTTTTGAGTGATGTATAGAAAAGGATCAGTGGAGCTTCTCAAGATGTTAGAAAATGTCCTTGGTTCGAACTCTTCTTGCATCATTCCATTGGCGTGTCAAACTTCTTTCTCTATGTGAAATTCGAAGAATTGAGTTATTAACTTTGTAATTCAGCCTACTTGGTATATTCTGTTCTGCAATCCATAAATATGTCCTGTAAGGATCTGCAGTTTACGAATTTAAATGGATGCCTTGGCTGCACAACTAGTTCTTCGGTAACCTAACCAAGTTAATGCATAGTTGCACTGTAGGCTGTACTCTGTAGTATGGTTAGTTTAGCTCCATTAATAGAATGGGATGGTGACTTCTCTGTGTATCTATAAACTGTGGCTTGTATGTAAAATTGTGTATTCCTCTGATTAGAATAAAGGAATCGAGATAGCTGAGAGGACCCTACCAGATGGGAAGACCAAGCAAGTGTTCTTCTTCGATCCAGATGGTGAGTTCTGCTTGAGCATCTACTAAACTTCCCAGTTCTAGATGCTGTGTCGATAAATATAAATCTAGTTTTTATTGCTGAACAACGAAAAATATTCCAGAGGTGTTGGTTTTTTGTTTTCTGGATGTTGATCTTGATGAAGCCTGCTATCTTTTCTTGGCTAAGGCTCGAAAAAGATTTGGTTTGGAGTAACATTTCCATATGCATTTAATATTAACAGTCAGTATCTATTCTATTTAATCATCTTTCTCGATTCTACGCAACAAGTCTCCAAATTGTTGTTGCAGGGAATGGATTGGAAGTTTCAAGCGCGAGTCGTCGGTGAATTGGCTCTTTTCATCAGACAAAGTATGAGGTATATAGTTAAGTAGTTGTGGTGTGTTGTGCTATCAAATAAAAAGTTCACCAGAGTATTATACATACTAAGCAGGTGAACTGTTTCTTTTCATCAGACAAAGTATGAGATATATAGTTAAGTAGTTGTGATGTGTTGTGCTATCAAATAAAAAGTTCACCATACTAATGGGTGAACTGCATGTATAATAAGTGAGATGTTTTATGTGTGTATGAAGTTGAGTTTTATCAAAATTCTCTTTTTACTTCATTTGTTCAAAAGTTAATGGTTTTACCTCCCCATGAACTGCTCTGGTCTACCTCTCTAGTAATCACGGAATCATTGCATTCGACCTCGTCATGGAGGACATTTACGAACATTGGCTTTGATCATGTTAACTGTTGGGTTCACTATTCCACATCGCTTGAAAATCTTAGTCATATATGCTCGAAGAACAATACTATTGCGTATTGCATGTTCCTGTTGCAACTGGTATACAGTTGTGTTGCAATACACCAACAACGGTGCATTTGTATCTTTCATGCATGTTACCTACTTATCTCAATATAGTAGATCTGAACTCATACCTTATTATTCTGGGATCGAACCTCATATCCTATCTTAAATTTCAATTATATGAGTACAAAACGGATTGGGGAACCTAAACATGGAGAAAGGATCTACAAAACTGACGGTAAGGTAGCCCTTTGAAGCAAGGTTGAGACTTGAGAGTTGGGTTAATGTGGCCTTGGAATGGAAGGGATATCATCAGATGAGCTTGCTGCTAGACATTTTTGGTCACTGTTTGTTTAGCTTTGTATCTTTGGAGTAGTTAAGCAAAGATTGATAGATCATAGATATTTGCTAGATGATTTACAAAAGTAAGGAGTTCCATGAATATATAGGCCTTTCACTGTAAGGAATTTTCTTGGCTTTCTGACTGTTAAATTTTTATATTTTATTTATTTAATTATTATGAAATTTTTAATGAATCATTATATACATGAAGCGAAGCTAGGCCTGCAAGCGAACCGAGCTTTTATCGAGCAGCTCGAGCTCGATAAAAGCTCGGTTGCTTGAGCTCGATCTTTTTTTGTAGCTCGATTAAGTTTTCGAGCCAAGCTCGAACTTTGTAAAGCTCGGCTCGAAAGCTCGTCGAGTAGCTCGGTTGTAGACTTGTAGTTATTACTCCCTCAATTTCAGAAAAAGTGTTACATTTTACTATTCTGCGGTCAACTGTCTCCGCGTTTGACCACAATTTACTCTTAAACGATATTAATAAATAAATTATTAAAATTATATAATGAAAATTTAGTAATTAAATTGTTATTATATGATTTTATTAAATTATTTACTATTATCGTTTATGACTAATTTGTGGTCAAACTCGAAGACAGTTGACCGGTTAAAGTCAAAATGTAACACTTTTTCTGAAATGGAGGGAGTATTAATTATATAATATATAATATATATTTAAAAATAAAAAAAACAAAAACCTACTTCACTAATGTTCACATTTTACAGGTTTCAATTCGAGCTTTAAAATATGTTCATTTTTGGGAATTTTCGAGCTTTCGAGCCGATCTTATTTCGAGCTTTGTCAGTTTTCGAGCTCACGAGCCGAGCTAAATCGAGCTTTCGAGCTTTAAAGGTTCGATTTGAAAAAAAAATCGAGCTCACGAGCCGAGCTCGAGTCGAACAAATTATTTCGAGCTCGAGCTCAAATTTTGCAACTCGATCGAGCTCGAGCCCCAGCACAAAAATGATAAACGAGCCGAGCTCGGGCATAACTCGGCTCGGCTCGGCTCGTTTGCAGGCCTACATGAAGCTATGTTCTCTTTACCTGAAAAATATTAATTTCAGTTCAGTTCTGTTCTGCTTAGTTGTTTTTCATACTACAAATAAATTTAGTTCTATTCAGTTCAGTTCAAACGAAGAGTACAGAGTCTGCGTCTATGTCTAGTCACTTTTTAAATAAATATTACATATTTATGGTTAGTTAAAGTATTAGTATTTTAGTAATGGGGTTATTACATATACCCCCTGTTAGATAGGGACATTGCATCTAAGCACCAGTTAGTTCAACAATTACATCTAAGTCCAAAAAGCTGATTTTTTGTTGACCAGAAATTCCTTAGTGGACAAACAAACAGGTCCTTAGTTTATTTTACCCCCTTTTCGATTTTAATACACAATAATGTCCAAAAAATAAATAAAAAATGGAAAAATAATTTAGGTTGAATAAAAAATTATGAACAATAAATAAAAAATAGAAAAAAATATTTTTAAAATATATTTTTTGAAAAATAAATAAAAATTAGAAAAGTTATTTAAAATAATATGAAAATAAATGAATAATATAAAAATAAATTTTTTTTGGATAAAAATGAAAAATAGAAAAATGATTTTAAGAAATAAAAAATAAATTACTAAATAAAAATTGAAAAATAAATAATGACATAAAAATGTTTATAAAATAAAAAATTATGAAAAATAAAATAAAAATATAAACAAATGTGAAAAACAATATAATATTAATTAACACATCTTTCCTTTCACTTCCATGGAAGCTCCATCCATTACAGGAAGGTGAAAGTGATTTGTTAGAGATATGTGAGTGAAAAATAATAAATATAAACTAATTAATAATTTAAATTTTTTATCAATTATGAAAAATAAATAAAAAACTGAAAAGTAATTTATAAAATAAAAAATTACGAAAAATAAATAACAGAAACATTATTTAAAAAAGGTATTGAAAAATAATTGATAACTGAAAAGGCATTGAAAAATTAAAAATTACAAAAAAAAACATAAATTTGTCTAAAAAATAATAAAAAAAATAAAAATACAGTATCAATTAACCCAAATTTTCAATTTTAAATTTTTAATTTTTTTTTTATCACTTTCACGTTCATGGAAGCTCCGACGGAGCTTCCGTGCTTCCTGCCATGGAAGTTCATCCATGGAATTTCCAATAAAGTTAAATAAAAATTAATAAATTAATAAATATTACTCCCTCAATTTCAGAGAAATTGTTACAATTTGGATTTGCACCAATTTTAAGAAAAAGTAAAAAGTACAAGTGGTCCCTCTGATTATTAGAGATTAACTGAGTGGCATATTGTCATAAAAGTGAAAGGTAGGGAGTTTTGTTATTTAACTAATTTTCATAAATGGAAATTGTAACACTTTTAGTGAAATGCCGAAAACGGAAAGTTGTAACACTTTCTCTGAAATGGAGGGAGAATTATTTATATAGGAAGAGCAATCATGATTGGACTGATCTCTCTCGATGCCCTCCTAATCGTGTAAGAATGATTTTATTTTGGAATTTTACAAAGTTTTTAAAAATTTTGGGATTTTACAGGGACTTAATTGAGGGTTTTAAAAAATTGAAAGGGCTATCCTTTAAGAATTAGATGAGCCATGGGGATCACTACTGTAATTTAGAAGTTCTCATTTTTTAAATAGATGCCATTAAGTATTAAAAACAAGTATGAAGTTCTAGAAATTGTAAACTATCCTTCAATCTTTTTATATTTATATGTTTGATAGGTGAAAATTGAAATTAAACCTCCAAAATGTTTAAAAATCAAAATGGGACCCTCCTGAACATTTACATACAACCACTAATTAAGGTATCTTAATATACAAGTTAATTAATAATAGGTTTAAATATAAATTATATGTAAAAAATCAATTACATCCAAGTCCACACATCATCAATAAGTTAAGACTGTTTGGCTAAAACTAAAAGCTGATATTTAAGCAGGGGTAAAAATGACTTTTTCTGGTTTTAATTCGTAAAAAGTTAAATTCGTGGACCTACATGTAATTGATTTATATCGATCAGGACTTGCATATTATTGTTGATCTAACTGGTACCCAGATGTAATTAAAACATCTAAAAGGGGTACTGGATGAAATTCACCCTTCAGTAATTAAGCTAATGTAAATGTAATTTGGGTATATTAAACATGCAATGATGTTGATAATGTATCTCTAATATGTTTGCAATTACAAAGTCACTAGTACTAACCCACGGCGACAACATCGATGATCTCTTCTCGAACATTAGCTTTGAATACAATCGTGTGTTCATTCATGTTCATCGTGGTAAAATAAGAAAGTGCTTTGAATACAAAAGGTACCAAAGGGAAAGAAAAACATGAGGGGTAAAATCGACTCACTAATTTTTTGAAGTCTTTTGGCTCTCATTGTAATTAGGCATAATTTGGTGTCATAATTGAGAATTAGGCATTTAGTGAGGGTGGGAATGTAACTAAATAAAGCAATAAAGAATTTTTTTTTGGAGAAGAAACTAGATAAACTGGAAAGTGACAACTCTTCATTTTCAAGAACTGGAGAAAAAATGGCAGAAGCAAAAGGAGCCTGGCTAAACCATATTTCCAGAGAATCCACTGATATCAAACGCCTCGCGCAGTTCTACATAGAGGTCTAAATCTTTTTCCTCCTCTTGTTATCTTCGATTAAAATCAAATTGAATCTGAAAATTTCAATTTACTTCTGAAATCCCAATCAAATGAGAATCTGTTAATTTGGGCGTATTGGTTGTTTGCAGATATTTGGTTTTGAGCAAATTGAGAGCCCAAGATTCGATTTTGATGTGATATGGTTGAAGTTAGGTTCATCACTCTGTTTGCACCTCATAGAAAGGGACCCTAAAATTCTTCTGCCAGAAGGGCCATGGAGTGCCACTTCAGCAGTGAAAGACCCCAATAACCTTCCTAGAGGCCACCATGTCTGTTTCTCCGTGCCCGATTTCGACTCCTTCCTGCAGAGTCTTAAGGTCCGTGTTATTGGGTACATTCATGCATTTTACCCGTGTTATTCGTGTCGTGTTTCTCTGTTTCTGTGCATTTTGCATAAGCTTGGTTTATTGGTTAATGTCAATATGGAATTGGCTTAAGATTTGCGTCGATACGAGCTTGATTTGAAATGCAAAGGGCTTGATTTTCTGGGATTCGAGTTTAAGAAGGTTTATTAGGTAGACATGAAGTTTTTAAGTCTCGTGGCAGGACTAGAATACCTCTACAGTGTCGTATAAATAGCTGGATTTCGCTATTTGATAGATACGTGCTAACTTTTGAAAGTTCAAAGTGTGGCTAAACTTTGGACACGAAGTTGCAAATATTCCATTAAGAAACGAAAGAGCTGATGTTTATAAAGTTTAATGTCGGATTTTGATGTTTTGAGTGATATATAGAGAAGAATAAGTGGAGCTTCTCTAGGTGATAGAAAATGTCCTTGGTTCGAACTTTTCTTGCATCTTTATGATTTCATGGACCCGGAAGTTTTTCATTGCATTGGCGTTTCAAACTTCTCTCTCTCTCTATGTGAATCACAATGACATTGATTTGTGAACTTTGTAAATCAGCCTACTTGGTACCTTATATTCTGTTCTGCAATCCAACATTATTTGACTCCATGAATATGTCCTGTCACGATCTGCAGTTTACGAACTTAAATGGCTGCCTTAGCTGAGTAACTAGTTCTTCAGTAATCAGACCATGTTCTGCATAGGTGCGCTGTAGTCTGCAGTATGGTTAGTTTAGTTTCATTAATAGAATGAAATGGTGACTTCTCTGTGTATCTATCTACTGTGGCATGTATGTAAAATTTTGTATTTCTTTGATTAGGATAAAGGGATCGAGATAGCCGAGAGGACCCAACCAAATGGGAAGACCAAGCAAGTTTTCTTCTTCGATCCAGATGGTGAGTTCTGCTTGTTCATCCACTACATTTCTCAGCTTTAGATGTTATCAATATAAATTTAGTTTTATTGCTGAGACAACGAAAGAATTTCTGGAGGTTTTCGTTTTTTGTTTTCTGGATGTTGATCTTGATGAAGCCTGCTATATTTTCTCTAGGCTTAGTCTCAGAAAAGATGCGGTCAGGAGTAACATTTCCATACACATTTAGCATCAACATAGCATCTAGTGTATTTATTCATCTTTTTCGATTCTACGCGACAAGTTACCAAATTGTTGTTGCAGGGAATGGATTGGAAGTTTCAAGCCAGAGTCCTCCGTGAATTGGCTCCTTTCATCAGACGAAGCATGAGGTATAGTTAACTATTTGTGATGTATTGTGCTATCAAGTAAAAAGTTAAGCAGAATGTTATCCATACTAAGCAGTTGGTGATCTGCGTGTATAAATAAGATGTTTTATGTGTGTTTGAATGCGAGTTTTTTAGAAATTCTCCTTACTGAGTACTTCATTTGTTCAAAAGTGAATGGTTTTACCTCCCCATGAACTGCTCTTGTCTACCTCTGTATCAATCACGTTTGGTGTCTAGGGTTTACCAATTCACACGTAAGGGCCGTGTTCATTATCCCACATCGCTTGAGAATGTGTATCTATTTGGCACACGATTAAAACCTTAAGTTAACAAACATTTATGTGTTTTTTAAACTTCTCAACATATTTTAAAACTAAAGTAAAATTTATGAAATACAAAGTACTGAATACATTTTGGATTCCAAATTCATTTTGTATCGTTAATGCAAAAGATAATATCGTCAATGAGATTTAAAAACGAGTTTGCAAAAACCGCCCAAAACTTGGGTGTAATCACGTTCTCGACACTTGTCTGTAATGTAACTAGATTCCATCAATCCACGCTGCACCGCCCAATCCACGCTGTCAGCTTATCCACCTGCCACCTGTCCATCTTCCCTCCAAAATATGCTGACACTTCATTTCACATTCGATTCTTCAACTATTTAAAAACTTGTCATCGTCATAATATAACAATCGTCTCCCAACTCATCAAGAACCAACAGTACAACACCAAAATGAGCCAAGAACAACCGGAAAAGCCATCTGATCCGTCCGAGGCCCAGCAGCAACAGGATCCGATCAAGTACGGCGACGTCTTCCCCGTTTCCGGAGAGCTTGCAAGCAAGCCTATTGCACCACAAGATGCTGTTGCTATGCAGGTTGCCGAAAATAGAGTGTTCGGGCAGCTTCAGACTGGCGGTCCAGCTGCCGTTATGCAGGCTGCCGCAACCATAAATGAGATGGCTGGTGTCGTTAACTGGGATGATGCTACGGATCTTGTACAGAAAGGAGGCGTTAACGTTACCGGTACTGATATTCAAGGTGGCCGTATCATTACCGAATCTATTGGTGGACAGGTTAGTTCATTCTATCCAAGTTTCGGAGACCTGGAACTGATATATAGTCGCGAAATTGCGAGAACAGTTTATGTTAATGACGAAATGTGTTCATTTCTCGTTTTTACGACACTTAATTAATATTTGATCCACCAAGTCTCTAGAGAAAATGTCTCTTGACGCTATTAATAAACATGTCAATGTTGTTATACTAATGTTTTTCCATATACAAATTTTGTCTGTGTTATTGTTTTGTACTTTTTGAGTAGTAATTATTTTTATGACAATATAGGTGGTTACTACTAAAAATTAAATATGTATGTTTTTGATTAATAATAATTTTCATGACAATATAGATCTAGATAAGTGACGGTTACTTGTGAAAAATTAGATAGACTTTGATTAATGATTTTCATGATAACATAGTCGGTTTCTGGACAAGTGATCATTATTCGGTGAAAATTAGGTTCGAGTGCCTCAAACTTGAGTAGAGGGTATGCTATTTCTTAGATTCAGGAAAATTAACCTCATGATGTAAGCTTGGAGTTTTGAAATTAAGTTTATGTTTCATGTAAAATAGGTTGTTGGGCAATTTGTGCAACCCGCAAGCAGTCCGGCAACAGGGGATACTGGTCAGACCGCGATAACAATAGGACAGGCGCTCGAAGCCTCGGCTCGATCAGCAGGAGACAAACCAGTCAAATACAGCGATGCTGCAGCTATACAGGCAGCGGAGAACAGAGCTACCGGCACGACTCTTATTACGCCTGGTGGGCCAGCTGCTACTGCTCAAGCTGCAGCAGCTTATAATCAAGCTGTGCAAAGAGATGGAGATAAAGTCAAGCTTGGTGATGTCTTAACAGTAAGAAAACACTCTAAACTTGTTTATTTTGCAGGAGATATTAATTGGTGTGAGACATGGATTAAATTTTAAAATGTCGGTTTCTATATATCTGTTGGAATCTGGAATTTTTTTAAATAAAATATTCCGGCCATCGGTTCCTTCCTAAAGATCCGACATGAAAAATGGAAAGTGACTAATTCTTTTCTGGAACAAAGGGAGTATAATTTTTTTTTGGAACAAAGGGAGTATGGAAAATTTAATGAAGGAAAACTGTTTAAATCAGTTTCAATATTTCAGTAATATATGTTTTGTTTCTCTGAAACGATGGTTACATTTGTTGAATGATGCGTTGTTCGTTGGGTGGTCACTGGTCAGGGTGTTACGGCAAGGCTTCCGGTGGATAAGGCTGTAACACGTGAAGATGCGGAGGGTGTTATGACTGCGGAGATGCACTATGATCCGAATTTCACGGGGCATCCGGGTGGAGTTGCTGATACTTTGGCCGCAGCTGCCAGGGTTAATGAGCGGACTACAACTGCTACCTAAATTCTGTATGACCAAGTATAGTAGGGAGCAAGTATGAACTATGAAGTATGTTCAAAATGTGTCATCTTTTGTAGCTAGTTCGGGTGATGCTAACTACGTAGCTGAATAATTTACGTGCATATTATAAAAGCGAATAGTATGCTCAAGGAATGCGGATACTGGTGAGAAATTGAAAGAAATCGATCAATTGAAAGCAAGTTTATGAACACTGTCTACATAATATTGACAAATGAATCCCAGGACAGAACAAGAACAGAACAGTACGATCTGTACCTCTTCATATTTATGTCTAAAATGCCGAATAATGGTAATCTATCCAGGGAAGCAGATTAACAACCCCAATTCTTTTGAGCATGAGTTAGGTATAATAGATCACTGAGTAAAATGTTTTGAAAACTTGCATTAGACCACAAATGCATAAATCCCAAAGTCCTTCCTATCCAGGCCGTGCTGCATTGAACTTTATTGGGTATCCCTAGAGGCATATTTACATAGTATGTATATATGAACACATTATTTATGCTGAAATACTAGTGCTACATCGTCTGAATTGGACAATACTTTCCTTTAGATTCACCTTAAAGTCGCAATGTATATCCGCAACAAAACTCTTCTTCACACTACTCGTAATCTTCACCTCCCCGTCTAGTCTAGTATCCGTGGCGAAAGGAACAATAGCTAGCATCACATCGTTAGCATACCGTGGCATTCTCTCAATTTTATGCACCTTAACGTCAATTTCCGGCACACTCATTAGCAGTGCCTTCCCGGGCAATGCTTCACCCTTTTGAGTCACCGATCGGCCTACAAATTCTTCTTCATAGCTCAAATCTGTTGTCGCGCTATTAAACTTGAACGAGGCCATATTGGAATTCTCAATAGATAGATCACCCTCTAGTGTCATTTTAATCACATGCCGGTTAGCATTAGCACCCGTATTATTCAGCACGTCTAGACTTCCAATCCTAATAGAGGTCATTTTTACGACAGGTCCCTTAATTTTACAAACAGAGGACACTAATAGTAACACAATCATTACCAAAATCAAGAAAATTGCGGGTATGAATGTGGTACATATTGAGTGTCGGAGAGCCGCGGATGCCGCACCACATACTTTTATAACCCTGCTGCCGGGTGCTAAGAGCTTCATTTGCTCAATCTCGTCAAGTTTGTCCATGAAAGCCATGAGAGATGGAAGAAACATTGATAAGAAACACAGAGCTAAGTTGGAGGAGACGCTTGTTTCAGCCGGAGAATTTTGCCCTATCAATAATTATAGTACTATGTGCTCGTGTACAAATGAATGGTAAGTGGTAACAAAGGTTTTAGAAGTTAGCCATCCAAATTCATCTTGCAAGGCCTTTGAACATTGACCAAATTCTGACCATTATGTGGTGTCCAATATAAGATCTTGACTAATGAATTATCTCTAGAAATTAATGTGTTATGTGTAGATGAAGGGCTATGTTAAACTTTAATACTTCCTTTGGTCGGGAAAAAAAAAGTATTTTGACCATTTAATATTACTTGTAAAATTGATAATTTGGAAAATGTTTATGATATATGAGAAAAGTAGACTTGCTTTTTCCTAAAATATTTTTTTAGAAAATCTTATTTTCCTCTATCTTGATTTATTTTCCATCATTTTGAGAAACAATTTGACGCTAAGGTATATAAAATATAAATTTATTAAAATAATAAGCCTTATCGAGTCGAGCCGTGCTCATTAGATAAACGAGCATAAAATAAGGCTCGAGCTCGGGTCGTTTACCTTATCAAGCAAGCCGAGCTCGAGCTAAGCCCTCATTAAGGCTCAACTCGTGTAACAACTCTGCTCATTATGCATGCTCCTTCCTTCTCAGTGTTGAGCTTCACTATCATGTTTTGACGTTTTTCCAGTCAATCTGTTTCAACTTTGACTACGAATTAATAACAAAGTATAATATTCTAAAATATAAGTATGCTGAGATTTAGAACTTAAATTTTCATTATATATTTTAATTGAACATTTTTAACTTAAACTTAAATATTGATTTATGGTAAAATTTGAAGCTAGTTAACCTAAAAAAAACTTATTTGGAATTGAGACAGTATGTATTAACTACACTATAAAAGAAATATACATAGTTTCTACTCTATACATCAGTAACGCTTCGTCTGGTATCGTGTATGGATGAGGACAAAAACCGGGTTCAAAACACTATTTTTATTCTTGTAATTGGGCTTTGAGAATGGTATGTGAAGAAGCAACTTTGGTGTTTGGTTCAGTTGGCTTCTTCTGTGCCTGTTTTGTGAGGCCGAAAATGCCTTGTGTCTGGTGATGGAATTGGGCTACGAAAACGTGAAATACCATATATAACCTGACTATTTGGTTCTAAAAGACCAACATACCCTTAATATAGTAATTTCTTGTTATACTGTCAATATAGTCTCTTGAAATAACTGAAAATCAATGAAGCTAAGTTTAATAATAAGCAAAAGTTTGGGTTACATATTACAGTGTGTGTGTGTATATATAACTTTAATTACAAAAAAATCAACATGTTTTTTTTCAATAAAATTACAAGCCTAATTGAACCCAACAAAATCAATTCATCATTTAAAAAAAAATCACAATATGTCCTATACAATTAAATTTTAAGTCATAATTCAACCCTAATAAAATCAATTCTCATTAAAATAACAACGATAACCAATATTTCTTCTTCATATTTTCAAATTAAATTAAAACAGATCAATTCACACTAATTTGAATCATAATTCAACTCGAAAAAAAATCAATTTCATTATTTGAAACGACGATATCACTTACATTTATATATTTATTACTTTACAATTAAGTAATATAATAACATACATAGCGCGTATTCTTACATTCTAGATGACCCATATAATTTAAGAACACGTAGTGTTGGCAAGTGAAAAAGTATATAGTAACGTAGACCATCACAAAATGGACAATCATCAACATCCAATGCTCAATTAATTAATACTCTAAGCAATAATAATGTCACAAAAAATTTCCTCTTGTTCAATTTATATTTATATTTCGAGAACGCATTTTATGAACTATAATGGTGAATTTTAATTACCTAGTTTTTAATGAATGGGTAATATGTAATGAAACCCTGGATCTGAAGGACAAAATGGGCAAACATTTTCGGGCGAACTGACGAATTACTAGGAATTCGTCCTACGTGGACTTGTTCCACATTTCAGTCCATCTTGAAAATCCCCTTTTTTTGGGCCTGGGTATTGGATTTTCACGTGCCACGTAGGCCAAAGCAGCCAATCAGAAGCCTGTCCGAGAAATTTGGGCCGGTCAGTTCACCCACCAAAACCCAGCTGCAAATTAAACCAAACACGAAAATAAACTCCCGTAACCCAGTAAAACCGGTCCATTTACCAAACCAAACGAGCTGTAATGGTGTTGGTTTTGTCCTTAATCGGGTTCTTCTATGTAGTGGTAAGAGCATGTAGGACCAAATACACGTGGAATCCACATCATCTTACTTCTTTTCTATCTAGTAGGTGTATCGGCCCGCATTAGATATACTTCCTCCGTCTCGCGAAATAACGTTCCCATTTCATTTTTGTTTACTTTTTTAGACCTAGACCGTCAAGCAATGTTGAGCTACGTGTATTTCTATTTTCCACGGTGTTCATCAAATGAGCTGCCACATATTCCCAACTTGTAAATCCCTGCTATCCCCTCTCTACTGAATTCAACATCTTCCATTCAAACTCATCCAAATCTTCCAAAAATAACTGAACAAGAAGCCAACGAAACTAACAAGACAACTTTTGTAATAGCCTAAAGCAATCGACCTGATTAACAATGAGTCAAGAACAACTCACCAGGCCAACAGAACAACAGCAAGAGCCCATCAAATACGGCGACGTTTTTGCGGTGTCTGGAGAGCTGGCTGGCAAGCCTGTGTCACCACAAGACGCTGCCATGATGCAGGCTGCAGAGAACTCTGTGCTCGGCCAGACGCAGAAAGGCGGTCCTGCTGCCGTGATGCAGGCTGCGGCAACGATGAACGAGAGGAGGGGATTCGTCGGCCACGGCGACTCAACAGATGCTGCAGCGAAAGAAGGCGTTACTGTCGTGGAGACTGACATTCCGGGTACCCGTGTAATCACTGAGTCACTTGCCGGACAGGTACTTATTATCGCAAGGTTATCAGCTCAATGGGTTTGTTTTGACAATCTGATCACGAGCAGGGGCGGACCCAGGATTTCAACCTCTCGGTGGTCGAAATTACATATATGTGTTTTTTCCGAGGGTTAGAGGGGGCGAAATTCAAAATTTTCGAAAATATTACCTATAAATTTTTTTTTTCCAAATTTTAGGGGGCGAACGCCCCTGCCCGGTCCGCCCCTTATCAGGTATGTGCAACGCCTAGCACCTAGCTTATTCAAAGTAGTATAATAATTCACAAAGTTTATAATTCAATTTAAATCTCATCCATTGATTTTACTTATTCAATTTGAATCTGGTACGCATATGTGTCATTGTTTAAGTACAAGGTGCATGGTTCAAATCTCATTAGCGTAAGTTTATCCCTTTTATTTATTATTTTTAAATGTTTTCAAAAATTACAGATTCATTGGTTTATATAAAAACTCTTAACACACGTAGTGTGTTACGTAAATGCTAGTTTGGTTATAGTTCATTTACAACATGTTTTATCATTTCTTTTAATTTATTTTAATTTTTCATAAAAAATTGCACGACATAAGTTCTTTGGGATAGAGCAAGGCTCTCTTATTGTCGTATGAACAAAACTGAATTAAATTACAAACTTTTGCGAGAGACCGTCTTTTGTAGGGATGCAAACGAGCCGAGCTTTACAAAAGCTCAGCTCGTTAAGGAAAATTTGTTTAAAGCTCGAGCTCGAGAAAATGTAGATATTCGAGCTCGGCTCGCGAGCTTCATTTTTTCTTTAAATTAATTTTTGAAAACTCGAAAGCTCGAATCTAACTCGCTCGCAAGCTCAAAAACTAATAAAGTTCGAATATAACTCTACTCGAAAGTTCGAAACCTTTCAAAATTAATATAAAAAATAATATGTATGTATGTATGTATGTATGTATGTATGTATGTATGTATGTATCTTAAGAGAGTAAGCTTTCAAGATTTGGTACTAAATGAATGTTCTAATTTGCCCTTCAAAATAAAATTTCCCAATGTTTATTTATTAATTGACCTCATCTTAGTTCTTTTCAACTCGAGTAGCCGCTTCATCTCTCTCACTAAAAAATATGAACATAAAGACTCTCTATCTTCTTTCTCATGGCATCTTCTTCGCAATATTTACTCAGGTCGAGGAAAATTTCAGTACTTCAAGACTTTTGCCGATTCTTTCACTTCCAATGTTTATATATACATGTCTCATGTGTGTTGAAGGCATAAAAGTATATGGTTTATTTTTCTCATGACAAAATGTATAATTAAAAGTATAAAAGAAGAGTAAATCTCCTGATATAGTACCTAGATAACTTATCTACATATATGTCGTAAAAAATCATCGATGTCGTTAATCAAAATGTCAATGTTGTCAACATTGGTGTTTTTTCACATATACGAAAAACACATTTTGTTACCAACAGAGACGTTTTGATACCAAAGATCCGTCTCTAGATAAGTTATTTAGAGACCTTTTTTTAAGAGACTTTGTGATTAAAGTATCATTTTTAATTACTATGTGTGAATTAGTTTCCATTTCTGATAATGTATGAAATTTTTGAAAATCTACGAAAGTTATGCAAGATGTAGGGATACTAAACAACAAAAATTAATACAGTATGAACTGTAGTACTTATAATATATGTGAGATGCACTTAGCTAGCTGAAAGATTCAATAATTCGAGTTCATTATGCATAAAAAATAATGTGCTTGGCACCGCGATGAGCGCGGTGCTCAATCACTAGTGTGTGTGTACATATTATTTTTAATTTTTATTTTTTTTCGAGTAGCTCGTCGAGCTTCTCAATATTCGGGCTCGACTTGAATATGTAATTGAGCTATAATTTAAGCTCGAACGAGCCGAGCTTTTTTCGTGCCGAGCTCGAGCAGCTCGAAAAAAGCTCGACTCGTTTGCAGCCCTCGGAGAAACCAATTCAACACCACATATTTACATATAAACATCACACGTTTAACTTCAAACATCGTGTGTATAATAAATCATGCATTTATTATCATGTGATGTTTGTAGCTAAACATGCGATGTTTGTGATAAAATATGTGATGTTTGATGTGGTCTCTCCAAGAGATGGTCTCTTAGAAAAGTTATTCAAATTAAATTGATCTGAACTGAACTGGACTTAGTTTTTGTTTTAAAAAAAAAGAAGCAAATCTGAACTTAACTGTACCGAAATTAATATATCCTAAGTTTATTTGACAATTTGATTACATTGACTTACCCACCTAAATAAAACTCCATTATTTCAAATAATAAAAAATCACATGGAATGATTATAAATAAGTGGGTGCCATAGAGTATATAAGTTTGATTAGGCAGGAAGGTTGTATACAATTTAATTGCTTGTGTTAATATTTTGACAAGCAGGTTGTGGGACAGTACTCGCAACCCACTCCAGTTGCGAAAACGGATCAAACAGGGGATACTACTCGGACTGGCTTAACCATAGGAGAAGCTCTTGAAGCTCTGCTCGTATAGCTGGAGACAAACCTGTAGAGTTCAGTGATGCTGCTGCGATTCAGGCTGCAGAAACCAGGGCAACCGGTTCCAGCCTAATTACTCCTGGCGGTCCAGCTGCTAGCGCTCAATCTACGGCAGCCTACAACCAGAGTGTCAAGGAAGATGCAGACAATGCCAAGCTTTGTGATGTTTTATCTGTAAGTTTTCACCACTCCTTTTGGGAACTTTTTATTGCTTTTTTAGAAGAATGTTGCCAAAAGAGGGTTTCTACTACTAACCAGCTTAAAGCTAACCAACTTTTGAGCTTATTGTAAAAAGACATTAGCATAAGGTGAGCGTGTCATAAGTAGAAGAGATGCGATATTATAAGAATTTGACTTGACTTTTATAGATAGTTGTGTATGATGACGGTAACATATGCTATTAAATTTCAGGCGTCTACAGCTAGACTGCCAGCGGATAAGGTTGCAACACGGGAAGATGCTGAGGGGGTTGTCAGTGCGGAGCTGCAAAATGATTCGGACCTGAAAGGGTACAGGGGTGGTGTGGCACATGCTGTCACGGTAACAGCCAGGATGAATGAGAGGGCTACCTGAGGCTGAGTTTACAACAGAGGCTTGAGTCTCTAGTACTAGTGAAATGGTAGTCTACTTCAATAATGTTATGGTTGCTTGCCTTGGTAGATACGCAGTCATATAGTATCAATTTATATTACATCAAGTGAGAGTGGAAGACTAACCTAGCTAACAAGAACACAAAGTGGAAATTTCCTATGAACTGTCAATCCATCACCCTCGCTCATATCCAGTTCCTTTCTACTTACCCCACCCGGCAGTGAGAATTTAAAGCTAAGTACTACATTGGCAACTGTAAGTTCAACTATCTCCATTGCGAAAGCAGTACCGGGGCATCCCCTTCGGCCTGCACCAAAAGGGACCAATTGAAAGTGATGCCCTTTCACATCTATATAACTGTCTAAGAACCTCTCCGGCAAGAACTTGTCTGGATCTTCCCATATTGATGGATCTCTCCCGATGGACCACACGTTCACCATGACACGTGTGCCTGCACTAATGTCGTAGCCTAATACTTCAACATCTTGCATCGATTCGTGAGGAACGAGTAACGGGAGCGGAGGGTGCATTCGTAAAGTCTCTTTGATAACAGCTTTCAAGTAATGGCATTTATCTAGACACTCTTCAGCTATAGATGAATGCGATCCCGCAACACTTCTCAGTTCATTCTTCAGTTTCACCATCACGTTTTCATGCTTTATGAGCTCGGATAATGTCCACTCTATGAGTGTAAATGTTGTATCTGTTCCAGCAGCAAACATATCCTGTAGAGAACTAACATCAGCGAAAGATTCTTATAGTATGAAACTAACAAGAAAACTAGAGAAAAGCTGAGTTTTCCCAACATGATTCCTCCTCATTAAATCCATAAAAATTGGATCTTTTTCATGTCAAACACTAAACACAGCCACAAATTATCAGAGTAGTTGAACACACAACATATCTTGCTAATGGATGCTCAATCCTGAATTAAAATGACCTGTGACTCTGTGAGCTCTTAACATGTGTGAATGCAAGCTATGAGAAGAAACTATGTCAAGAACATAAATTCAAAAGGTAGAAGAATTATGCTCACTATATACCAAGATGAGAACTTAAATGGAAACATGATCAAGAACATAAACCAAAGGGTAGAAGAATCATGCTCACAATTCACCAAGATGAGAGCTTTAATGAAAACATGATGAAGAACATAAAAACCAAAAGATAGAAGAATCATGCTCACCAAGATGAGAGCTTTAATGGAAACAAGATCAAGAACAAAACCACATTCACCACCTCTCTGAATCCCAAGCAACACATCCACAAAATCACTCCCATTTATCCCTTCTTGATCCAAATGTTCCTTCACCACATCATCCAAAACACCATCAATCTCTTTCTCAATCCCCTTTATCTTTTCCCTAACCCCATTCAAACACTCAACCCATCTCAACCATGGAACATACTCCCCAACATTAAAAGACCCCAACAACACACCTAACCTCTCCAACACATCCTTAAACTTCCTCCCTTCTCCATCACCATACTTCTTCCCCAAAGCCACTCTGCAAATCACATCATTTGTCAGACAGGCAAAAAGCTCACTCAAATTAACCACATTCTCACCAGCAGAAAGCCTCCTAACTTTCTGGATCATCAGGGCAACTTCTTCTTCACGAATTCTCCCAAAAGATTGGACCTTTTTATTGCTTAAAAGCTGATTGACGCAAATGCTCTTTATCTGCCTCCAGTAATCACCGTACGGTGAAAAGGCGATGTCTTTGCAACTGTAGATTCCATCTGCAACGATGGATTTGGGCCTGTTGGAGAAAATGGGATCATGGGTTTTCAAGATTCGTTGAGCTGCTTGAGGTGATGAGACGATGAGAAGAGGTACATTGGCTAGGTGGAGGAGCATTAGAGGGCCATAGTGTTGGGAGAGAGAGTGGAAGATTCTGTGAGGGTGTGAGCCCAATTGGTGGAGGTTTCCGATGATCGGAAGCTTGGGCGGTGATGGTGGAAGGTTTTTCTTGGGTTTTTGAGTGGAATTGGAGAAGAGCCATTTTTTGGTGAAGAGGATAGTGGAGATGATGACAATGAGATAAGGTAGGAGGAGACTGATCAGCATTCTTTTGGTGAATTGTTGTTCAAATTATTTTTTATCTTGTCTCATTGCCATGGTGGTATGAGATTTTGGATCATTTTTTTCTGTCATCTTATATTCACCAATTAAATTTCAATAGCTTAGGTAATAATCTGCCAAGTTAAATGGCAATAAGTTCCACGTATAATAGACTTGGGGTAGACTTGCGACATTATGCATACAACGATATGCATAAGTTCCATTTTTAATCTTGGGGCCACGTATCATTTCAACCACTATTTTCTTGGCCTTTCATTTTTTAATTAATTTTTCTTAAATGAATAGAAAGTAAACTAGTACTTCCTCAATTTCATAAAATGTGTTACATTTTATTATTCTGCAGTCAATTGTCTCCGCATTTGATCATAATTTACTCTTCAACGATATTAATAAATAAATTAATAAAATTATATAATAAAAATTTAGTAATTAAATTTTCATTATATGATTTTATTAAATTATTTACTATTATCGTTTATGAGTAATTTATGGTCAAACTCGAAAACAGTTTACCGGTTAAAGTCAAATTGTAATATAGAGGGAGTATTAGAAAGCTTCCAATAGACAAGATGTAAGTATAAATTAGTGTTTCTTCTTGGAAGGTGTATACTGAAGCCATAAATAAAAGGCCAGATGTAAATAGGTATAAATGTTCTGCATAAAACTAAGAATGACAAAAATTGTTGCCGAGAGTAAGGCGATCAATGCTAGTCCATCGACTCCTTTTGGTGTTTATTTGATATATATTGAATAAAATGGAATTGAACTTGGATCTATAATGAACTAACTTACTTAATTACCACTTGGAGACAAGTTGTTTGTGTTGATTTTTTGTTTTATACAAGTAATAACTCAAACTTGAATATATTTTAACATTTTTCAAGGATATCAATCCTCGACTTCATTTGGTTTGACGGAAAATGGGGGAAAAGAAAATAAATTGGGAAAATATTGTTTTCCACAATTTGATAGTTCTCAGTAAATCCTGAAAAATTCATCAAAATCTATAAAAAAACATCTATCTCCACAAAATAAGGAAAGTTGTTTTTCCCTCACATTTTCCAGGAAAATCTTATTTTCCCCTATTTTTTTTCTTTTCCCCAATTTTTCCTCAAACCAAATGATTCCCCTAAGTAAAAAAACAATCACTTGATATTTTTAACATTCATTTGTCATTGTACAAGTTACAACTTTACATGTTTGAAATTCTAACATTTGAACCATCATGAATTAATATGGTAGATTTTGTATTTTATAATTTTTTCTTTTATAATTCAATCATGAATTAAAATCTCGATTTCGGACTCCGTTTCGATATTTTGAATTTATGAGATGCCTCGAAAATGTTTGAAAACGTTTCGATAACACAACTTTAAAATATAATAAATTAACCATTTTGCATATCTTTTTTATTATGGCAAAATCCACAAGCAATTGGAAGAAATCCCGTTGAAGAAATGGGCTCTGGTTATTTGGAATAAATTAACACCTTCTAAAGTGAATGTTTTTGTGTGGAAATTGCTTCAAAATAAGATACCCTCTAAAGACAATTTGAAAAAAAGAGGGGTCTTTTTAGGAGTTGGGAATGATGTATGTAAAAATTGTGAGAGTGATGTGATTGAGACCGTTTGGCATATTTTTGGGGAATGTCCCTTTGTTAGGAAAGTGTGGGACTTGATATATGATTGGCTTGATTGTGAGAGAATTGTAGGTGATAATATGGAACAATTGCTAGAAAATCATGTGAAGTCAAGAAAAGGAGGGATAAAGTTATATGGAAATTAATTTGGCACGTGTGTGTGGTCTATTTGGTTAAGGAGAAATGAAGGAATTTATCGAGAGCGTAAAGAAACACCATGGAACTTAGTGGAAAAAATAAAAATCACTTGTTGGACTTGGTTGAAAAGTAATGGGAAATTAACAGATTATAAAAATATAGACTCATGATGTTGCAGCCTTCTATGTGTTTTTAGTCTGTTTAATGCAGCTCAGGTACAGAAGTGAACTGGAAAGGAAGCGTGAACCAGAAAGTTTTTGGAGGCTACTGGCGTGTTAGGTGACTGAATTGTGGAAGGAAATGAAGAAAGCAAGCTTGGTGAATAATGATGAAACAATCATGTGGGACATGGGAATGATGAGTCTTGTCCCTTGCAAGGAGACATGGGAAAGAATGATGATGAAAGCTTCACGTGAATTGGTAAAGGGGTGAGAATTTTTGGCATCTTGCATTTGGAGTTTACTGAGTACTTTTAAGAATGATGATTAAGTGGTAAAGTACTAACCTATGATGTGAGAATTTTTTGGACCGTGTATGTTTCAACAGTGCAGGGTGTGCACATTTGGAGGCCATTCATAGAATGTGGCAAAAATCATTTGGGATGTCAAAACATAGTCCAGACTCCAGACCAGGTTACCAGGTAAAGTTATGAAATGCTTGCATGATACTTTTAAACCATTACCAGTTCAATTTCTATTTCTTGCCAGGTAACAGTAATCAGTCTGGTTGGTGGGACTGAACACTATATCAGGACTAGCAGTTTTGCACAGAATTCACAACGAAGAATGCACTAATAAAATGTAGAGAAGCTGATTACCAGTTCCCGAACGTCTTCACTCCTTGTAGCATCTCTAGCAACTACACTCAGAATGATGAACCTGTCCTTACATTCGACGCCAGAAATGGGCTTCTTATCAGAGCCCCGCATTTGTACTACAGGCACAAAAAAGGCATGATGTGTTTATACAAGTATAGATTACACATTAATTCCTACATGGTATCTATGCTCTAACACAGCCTGCGATAAATTAGTAACACCAGTTACGGACCAATCATCAGTGATTCAGCCATTATTACTTTCACTAGACCTTTTGCGCTTTTCGTGTAATAAATTGAACAGGGTAGGACAAAAAGTGTTATCATTATTCATCAAGAAATTGAGTATGAAACTGAGTATTAAGACGAAGAAAGTTGCCAGAAAGTTATACTTATAATATCACAAGTTGATCTGGCCAAGACAAGTCCAATATTGGGATCACCCCCATACTTGTTGGTATCCGTAGTCAAAACCTGATCAACAACAGATTCATGAGTGAATTGATCGTAAACACAGATAAATTAAGTCATGGAAGCAGTTCACAACAGATGATCAGGCCTTAAATGCAACGGGCTGTTGAGTATTATTCGACAATTGAAGCCTGCAATATGTTTTCTTCTTCCCCTCATCTAATAAAACAAAACAATGTCAACTCAAAATTATAAGGAAAAACACAACAAAAATTGAAATTCAGTAGAACTGAAGCTTACATGGAAAGGTTACTTCTCCAGGTGTGACACTAAGAAGGGGCTTATGCTGGGTGGTTGAAACCATTTTTTGCCGTTTTCAAGAATTTAGTCGATTTTCTTCACGGATTCTTAACTGGAAGAATATGGACAATCAAGAATAAATCAAAATGATGAAGAAGACCAAGCTGAAATCATAAGGAAATCTTCCCAAAAAACAAAATGAAGCTGCGATTACTATGAAAATACACCACCTAATTGACCAACCAATCCAAAGCAAAGTTTGCTGGCCAGATAATAATATGAAGTTCGGGGGGCCAATGCTAAGTACTATTTAATGGTTTTTACTTACCTAATTTGCTGAATGGAATCTTTCGAGCTAAAAAAAAAAGAAAGAAAGGAAATTGACGAACTTCCAAGACTAAGATATGCAGCCGGCCACTTATGCAGATTTATTTATTATGTGAATCTTGCAAACATATGATGACAATTCCAGTTGCCAGTTGAGACTTCTGCAGACATGAAGTTGACAATTAATTATTACTGTATGATTTAAGGTCTCTTCTCTAATTGCATAAGTAAGAGATCTTAACTCCTGAAGGCATACGAAAGGACATCTGTGCAGGGTTGGATACACAAATATACTTCTGATGCATGCTCTAAATGTTGTGCAGAACATTAGCTAGGCATGCCAAATTGCGGAGCTTAAGGCGTTCGATGAAATGAAATATTGCATTTTGTTTCAGCAATTAGCACTCACATTTCATCCCAGGCAACTGAATTCTAGTTTTTCTTTAGTTTTGAGCGTTCTTTTTCCATAGCACTGGTTCTTTTGTTTCACGCGGACACTCAAAAAATGCACTGCCCCGACGACCTTTGAGGCAGGAAGGCACCATAACTGCCCCGAGCACCCAAACACTCGAAAAATGCCCCGACATACATCGCAAACGATGCGGGGAAGATGCCTAGAAATTAACCAATAGAATGCGGAACTGCAATCCAGCCCACCCTTGTTTTGAAATAGGAAAAATTCACATTTTGATTTCATGAGTAGATGTTGTTGTGTATAAGTGTTACTTTGGGAACCAATTGTCGGTCCTGTTTCTGCACGTTTGATTGGCCTGTTGAGACGACGAATAGTAGCCGGCTCTGGGGAGGGAATCATTGTTGCTGTAGTTTGTTGAAACAGTAGGAGTGGGAAAATCGTAATTAAGTCAATTTTTTAAAATTTGTTAGAGATAAATGTACAAGAGTTAGTATTTAATTAGAACTGTTATTAAAACAGTTATAATGTATTCAAGATACACTTCTAAATATGCTCTAGAAGATTCTTTCACTTGTATATATACATCATGTACTCTCACTTTATGATCAGAATAAACTCTCTATTCTCTTTTTCTCTATTTTCTCTCAACAAAATTTCTTTTAGAATATCAATTATTGCGGCACATAGTTACAGTTATAGAAGACGTATACGAATGCAGGTAATATTGTTGTTTCTGACAATGGATTTTTTCTAAAAGTTGAATTAGTATTTGAGTTGATCTGTTTTAATTTAATTGGAGCAGAAAGATTGGTTATCGTTTTTCTATGATGAATTGATTTTGTTGGGTTGAATTAGAGTTCAAAATTTAATTTGAACGACAAATTGGTTTTTTTTAATGATAAATTGATTTTGTTGGGGGTTCAATTAGTGTTTAAAATTTAAATGGAGAAAAAGATTGATTTTTGTTATAATATATTGATTTTATTGAGATTGAATTAGGGCTTGTAATTTGATTTAATAAAACAGATTATTTTTTTGTAATTAAAGTCTAATTTACAAATATATTACAAATGAATCCAATTTAACTTAAATTAAGTATTCAATTGCACAACTCAAATAGTTGTCCACTTGTATATATATACTGTAATACTAGTACTAACCCGTGTCGATGCCACGGTATAGTTTACTTTTAATAATAAATAGAAAGAGAGTGATAAAATAAATTAATCGAGAAAATAAGGTAGTCAAATTTATGGGAACAACGTTGATCGTGGTGTTGGTCGGTAGTCCTTCTTCATCTAATATTATCATTGAGTGTTTATTTATGTTAACTATAGAAAATGTAAAAATAGGATCCTATCGTACCTGACTTGTTAATAAGTAACATATACTTTTTTTTTTATTCTATCCCTCAAACGAAACCAAAATAAAATACAATTGTATACAACACAATCAATAGGGTTGTCCCGCGGTGATATGTGGTCACCACACACAAAAAAAAAAAAATTATACAAACATATTTCATATGTTGTTGTTTGCCAACTCACCAGTTCCCAACAACCCCGCGGTAGTGTGCATCACCCCACCAAAGACACAAAAATTATTATTCTACGAACATAATTTCACATGGTACGGTTGGATTTATATATACTTTCATATACGACCTGTCAACCAATTGTTGGGCAGTGTTGGATTTATATACACTTTCATATACGACCTGTCATTGTTGATCAAATATTTCACTGTGCCTCTTTTTTGTTTGGGCGCCATTTCTGTTTGGGCGGACGAAATATGGCCGGAACCACAACTATAATCATGTGTATCGGTGGGGGGGGGGGGGGGGGGGCTACTGTAGCTGTTCAATCGAAGGAAGCTTCATCATTCGACACACTCATGGAAGTGATACAAAGTAAGATTTCTCAGTTTAAAGCTTCCAAACCTAGTTTAACGTATTCTGTTGATGACTGCACAAATTGCACTTTGAATTCGGAGTCGGATTTCCAGACAATGCTCTTGCTTGCATCTATGTTTAATCCACCAATTGTCAAGGTTTTTTGTGTGCTTTCGAAACAAATTAATGTTGAGGTCTTGGGTGAGAGTAGTCCAATTAATGTGGAAGGAGATCATGTACTGCCTGGGGGTCCAATTAATGTACATAATTGTACTGTCCTGTAGCGGGCTCATTCCTAAAACCCTGAATTCGGTACGAACAAAAAAAAAAAAAAAAGCCTGTCATCCGATCACTCAATCACACGGAAAGGACAAAGGTAATGGACATCGGTAAACGGGAAAGGTTTCAGTATGCATGTGCCTACAATCAACGTATTGTGTGTGTCAGTCCATTTAGTGCATGTATATGTCATCCCGAGTATGCATGTGTGTCAGTTGTTTGTTGTCTTTTCATCACTACATCATTAATTAATTAAGCATGTTATCAGTGTGTGTGTCAGGATTTATTTGTTTTGGCTTGTGCATGATGTCACCTTACTTTGTATGTCTATATGTCAAATTACTTATTATGTATCAAATCTGACCATACTAATAAGTGTTGCATATTTTTGTAGAGCTATGACGAATTTAAGCAATCTCGAATTTGTGGCACTTGATATCAGTGGAAAGAACTATTTGTCATGGATTCTCGACGCAGAAATCCACCTAGATGCCAAGGGCCTAGGAGAGACAATCAAGGTTGGTAACATGTCAACCAGCCAAGATAAGGCTAAAGCGATGATATTTCTTCGCCATCATCTTGATGAAAGTTTGAAAATTGAATACCTTACTGTCAAAGATCCGGCGGGACTTTGGACAAATTTGAAAGAAAGGTATGATCACCAAAAGACGGTGATACTTCCTAGAGCCCGATAGGGGTGTACGCGGGCGGGTGCGGACGGTTTTTTACCAAATATTCAACCGACCCACCTATAGCGGGTGGACAAAATATTGAACCATGGCGGGTGAACAATTTATCAAACCACGGCGGGTGGGTTGACATTTAAGCGGGTGGATGGCGGGCGGGTTCAACGTATAAAATAAAATGCTATAATATGTTCGAACAAGATAAATATAAGTTCCAATACGAAATAAAACACTCCATAAGCAAGTACAATCACCATACATATGTATAAGTTCTCTGTTGTGTGAAATTTGAATGAGGTCATATACTCATATTAATTCTTATTTCTTATATTTACTATATAACTATATAATAAAAATAAAAAAATATATATAATTTTTATGGTCGGGTGGGTGACGGGTGACTTCACCCGTACCCGCCCGTTCGAAGCGGGTGATTAAATTTTCGATCCACAACGGATATTTTTAAAAATTTCAACCGGCATGTGCGGTTTGCGGCGGGCGGGTTTTTTTTATGTACAGCCCTAGAGCCCGATATGAATGGCTTCACTTGTGTCTGCAAGATTTTAAATCTGTGAATGATTTTAATCCGGCGATGTTCCGAATCACTTCCAAGTTGAAGTTATGTGGTGAGACAGTCACTGAGGATGACATGCTAGAAAAAACATACACCACTTTCCATGTATCTAATATGCTGTTGCAACAACAATATCGTGAGAAGGGCTTCAAAAAATATTCTGAGTTGATCTCATGCCTTCTAGTGGCAGAGCAAAATAATGAGCTCTTGCTGAAAAACCATGAAACACGCCCAAGTGGTACTGATCCATTCCCTGAAACGAATGTGACATCTTTTAATGGAAGAAATTCCAATCCTGGCAATCATGCACGAGGACGTGGAGGATTTCGTCCTAATAATAACTCTGGTCGTGGTTATGGGCGTGGACGTGGAGGATTTCGTCCTAATAATAACTCTAGTCGTGGTTATGGACGTGGTCGTGGAGGATATCGTCAAAACAATAGCTATCATAATGCAAACCACCACCAAAAGGGTGAAGGATCCAAAACTGGGCATGGCAAAAGGAAGTATGTTGATGAAAAGTGTTATAAATGTGGTATGAATGACCATTGGGAACGTAAATGTCATACTTCTCAACATCTTGTGGACTTTACCAAGCATCACTTAGAGAAAAGAAGGCTGAAGCTAATTTTGTTGAAGACAATACTACTCGTAGCCCATACGATGTTACACATTTCGATGTGTCTGATTTCTTTAAAGATCATGGATACAAAAGTGAAATACCTGATGATTTCTTTGAGTTCCCTGAAGGGGCAAGGGATACCAAGAATGATGATGGAAGTACCCAAATTTGAGTTGTTTATTTTTGAAGTAGCTTAGGATTTATTCATTTTGCATTTAGGATTTGCTCTTTTTCAAGAACATTAGGATTTGAATTTTCTAGCATTTATGATGTACCTTTTTGGTAGCTTAGGATTTTTGTCATTGAAATAAAATCAAGTTTTTCCTTTTATTTATGTTGCTTATTCTATTTCTTGAAGATAATATGAAAATATCCGAGACAAATGAGGCGGAAATATGCCTAGCTGATGGTGCAACAACACACAACATATTCAATGATGTCAAGTTCTTTGACTACTTGTTGATGAGGCAAGCGAATGTAAATACAATTTCTGGTAGTGCGAAATTGATTGAAGGCTCTGGTAGAGCGAAAATAACACTACCAAATGGGACAATGGTTGCCATAGAAGAAGCATTATATTCTTCTCAGTCTCAGCGAAACTTGTTGAGCTTTAAAGATATTCGACGGAATGAATATCATGTTGAGACTATGAGTGAAAATGGCAAATAATTTCTCTATATCACAACAGTGAAATCCGGTAAGAAAAATGTATTGGAAAAACTACCAGAATTATCCCCTGGCTTATATTACTCTAAGATTAGAGCAATCAAAACATATGCTATGGAAAAGCAAATTGATAGAAATTTTAAAGTTTGGCATGACTGATTGGGCCATCCCGGATCAATGATGATGCGAAAGATTATTGAAAATTCATGTGGTCATACATTGAAAAATCAAAAGATTTACCACAACAAGGAATTCGCATGTGGTGCTTGCTCTAAAGGCAAATTGATTACAAAACCATCATTTGAAAAGGTTGGATATGAAAGTCCTTCTTTTCTTGAAAGAATTCATGGAGATATATGTGGACCAATACAACCACCATCTGGACCATTCAGATATTTTATGGTTTTGATAGATGCATCTACGAGATGGTCACATGTGTGCTTATTATCTACTCGTAATATAGCATTTTCAAGACTGCTTGCCCAAATAATTCGCTTACGAGCACACTTTCCTGATTCTCCAATCAAGAGCATTCGCCTTGATAATGCTGCTGAATTTTCATCGCAAGCATTTAACGATTATTGCATGTCGATTGGCATAAAAGTTGAACATCCTGTTGTACATGTTCATACACAAAATGGTATGGCCGAATCATTTATTAAACGCCTCCAATTAATTGCAAGGCCATTACTTATGCAATCTAGACTCCCTGCATCAGCATGGGGACATGCAATTTTACATGCTGTGACACTTGTCCGCATCAGGCCAATAAGCTATCATAAGTTCTCCCCCATGCAAATGGTATATGGTTATCAACCAAACATATCCCATCTGAAATTTTTTGGATATGCGGTTTATGTGCCTATTGCTCCACCGCAACGCACAAATATGGGACCCCAAAGAAGAATGGGGATATATGTTGGATATGAATCTCCTTCGATAATCAAGTATTTAGAACCATCTACTGGAGATTTATTTACGGCAAGGTTTGCCGATTGCCATTTTGATGAATCAAACTTTCCAACAATGGGGGGAGAAACAAAGCAGTTGGAAAAGTTGGGAAGTAATATATCGTGGAATGAATTATCATTATCTTTTTTTGATCCTCGAACAAATCAAAGTGAACATGAAGTTCGAAAGATAATTCATTTACAAACTCTTGCGAATCAACTGCCAGACTAATTCGCTGATCCAAAAAGAGTTACGAAATCATATATTCCAGCTGCAAATGCTCCAAATAGAATTGAAATGCCTGAAGGGCAAATTACAAATGAGTCTAAGGCACGCATGAAGCGTGGGAGACCAGTCGGTTCCAAAGATAAAAATCCTCGAAAACGGAAATGAGCTAATAATGGCCCGTTAGAGGAAAAAGCTCTAGAAGAGAGTGAAAAGACTCCTGATGAGTCACACGACAATGCAAAAGAGATTCAGGTACCTGAAATTGTTGAAAATGAAGAGATCTCGATAAATTATGTCGTGAATAGAAAGACATGGAACCGAAATGAAATCGACATCGACACAATATTCTCATATAATGTAGCGCGCGATATTGTGGAACAAAATGAGGATCTTGAACCTACATATATAAAAGAATGTAGTCGTAGAGATGATTGGCCAAAATGGAAAGAGGCAATTATTGCAGAATTGAACTCTCTTGGAAAACATGAAGTTTTCGGACCTGTCGTCCGTACACCAAATGGTGTAAAACCCGTTGGATATAAATGGGTATTTGTGCGAAAAATAAATGAGAAAAATGAAATTGCAAGATATAAAGCAAGGCTTGTCGCACAAGGTTTTACTCAAAGACCTAGAATTGATTATGAAGAGACGTATTCTCCTGTGATGGATGCGATTACATTTCGCTATCTGATAAGTCTGGCTACACATGAGAAACTCGAAATGCGTCTTATGGATGTTGTTACAGCCTATCTGTGTGGCTCACTGGAAAATGACATATACATGAAAATCCCTGAGGGATTCAAAGTGCCCGCAGGACAATCCCGAGATGGTTATTCAATTAAGTTGAATAAATCCTTATATGGATTAAAACAATCGGGACAAATGTGGTTCAATCGTTTGAGCACATTATTGAAAAATGAAGGCTATATAAACGATCCTATATGTCCATGCATTTTCATTAAACGATCAGGATCGAAATTTGTCATTATTGTTGTATATGTCGATGACTTGAATATTATTGGAACTCCTGGAGAGTTAGCAAAGGCAGTCAATTGTTTGAAAAATGAATTTGAAATGAAAGACCTTGGGAAAACAAAGTATTGTTTGGGTCTACAAATCGAGCATTTGGCAAATGGCACGCTTATCCATCAATCCAATTATTTGGAAAGACTGTTGAAACGATTTTATATGGATAAAGCTCATCTGATAAATACCCCCATGGTTGTAAGGTCTCTCGATGTGAAAAGAGACCCATTTAGATCTCGTGAAGATGATGAAGAACTTCCTGGTCCCGAAGTGCCATATCTTAGTGCTATTGGCGCACTGATGTATCTTGCTAACAATACTCGACCTGATATAGCTTTTGCTGTTAATTTACTAGCAAGATATAGTTCTTCTCCAACTCGAAAACATTGGACTGGAGTTAAACAAGTACTTCGATACTTACGATGCACAATGGATATGGGATTATATTATCCAAAATGTAGCAATCCAGAATTAATTGGATATGCCGATGCGGGATATTTGTCTGATCCGCACAAAGCTCGATCTCAAACAAGTTATTTGTTTACATGTGGAGGTACAACCATTTCATGGCGTTCTGCTAAGCAAACTTTATCTGCTACTTCTTCTAACCATGCAGAAATTTTAGCAATTCATGAAGCAAGTCGTGAGTGTGTTTGGCTAAGATCTTTAATCGGACATGTTCGAGATACATGTGGTCTTACATTCAAGAAGGAAGTTCCAACTGTGTTATATGAGGACAATGCAGCTTGCATAGCTCAACTGAAGGGAGGCTTCATCAAAGGTGACCGGACAAAGCACATATCACCAAAGTTTTTCTTTACTCATGATTTACAAGAAGAAGGATCCATTCAAGTTCAACAGATTCGTTCAATTGACAACTTGGCGGACTTATTTACCAAATCACTTCCACCTCCATCATTCGAGAGACTGGTTCGAAAAATTGGGATGCGGCGACTCAAAGAATTGAAGTGATACTCTAATCAGGGGAGTTGGATACGCACTGCACTCTTTTTCCCTTGACTAAGTTTTTATCCCACTGGATTTTTCTTAGCAAGGTTTTTAACGAGGCAGTATATCTCGCGTACCAACTATCACTAACTCATGTTCATTCAAGGGGAGTGTTAGAGATAAATGTACAAGAGTTAGTATTTGATTAGAACTGTTATTAGAAGAGTTATAATGTATTTAGGATACACTTCTAGATATGCTCTAAAAGATTCTTTCACTTGTATATATACATCATGTACTCTCACTTTATGATCAGAATAAACTCTCTATTCTCTTCTTCTCTATTTTCTCTCAACAAAATTTCTTTTAGAATATCAATTATTGCGGCACATTGTTACAGTTATAGAAGACGTATACGAATGCAGGTAATATTGTTGTTTCTGACAATGAATTTTTTCTAAAAGTTGAATTAGTATTTGAGTTGATCTGTTTTAATTTAATAGGAGCAGAAAGATTGGTTATCGTTTTTTATGATGAATTGATTTTGTTGGGTTGAATTAGAGTTCAAAATTTAATTTGAACGACAAATTGGTTTTTTTTAATGATGAATTGATTTTGTTGGGGTTCAATTAGTGTTTAAAATTTAAATGGAGAAAAAGATTGATTTTTGTTATAATATACTGATTTTATTGAGATTGAATTAGGGCTCGTAATTTGATTTAATAAAACAGATTATTTTTTGTAATTAAAGTCTAATTTACAAATATATTACAAATGAATTCAATTTAACTTAAATTAAGTATTCAATTGCACAACTCAAATAGTTGTCCACTTGTATATATATACTGTAATACTAGTACTAACCCGTGGCGATGCCACGATATAGTTTACTTTTAATAATAAATAAAAAGGGGGTGATAAAATAAATTAATCGAGAAAATAAGGTAGTCAAATTTATGGGAACAACGTTGATCGTGGTGTTGGTCGGTAGTCCTTCTTCATCTAATATTATCATTGAGTGTTTATTTATGTTAACTATAGAAAATGTAAAAATAGGATCCTATCGTACCTGACCTGTTAATAAGTAGCAGATACTTTTTTTTTAATTCTATCCCTCAAACGAAACCAAAATAAAATACAAATGTATACAACACAATCAATAGGGTTGTCCCGCGGTGATATGTGGTCACCACACACAAAAAAAAAATTATACAAACATATTTCATATGTTGTTGTTTACCAACTCACCAGCCACAACAAATCATGAAGTATGCCACCCAATTAAAGACACAAAATTATTATTCTACGAACATAATTTCACATGGTACGTCCCCCGACTCGTCATGGAGATCAAGAAAGTACAAAGAAGAACGAAGACATTTTTCCCGCCTAGAGAGTATCAACTGATACTCGCCCTCCCCGGCTCGTTATGGAGATCAAAAAAGTAGATAGAAGATCAAAGAGAGTTTTCCCACCTAGAGAGTATCAGATCCCCCGGTCCCCTTATGGATCAAGAAAGTAGAGAGAAGATCGAAGAGATTTTCCCCGCCTAGAGAGTATATGTAGACCCCTCCCCCATACCTCCCGCCGGAAAAAATGTAGTTTTTAGTAACTTAATAATCATAAAATGTTGTGGTCGGGTCTTGTAATAAAGGTATGGAACGGGTTCGAGTGTATGCCAGACCGGACCTGAACATCATTATTTCGAACTGAGTTGAGTTGAATTCGGGTGGATAGAACCAGTCCTTCCAGCTAGAGACCTTATACCTCATCCTACCGATCGAATCTTATACATAAAGAAAAGGAAACTGAAAGTCTCCACATGTGAAATGTTGTTGATAGACATGTAAAGATCAACACACCAAGAAAAATATACGAAAGTGCCCAGAATAACCGAAAGTGCACAAATGGTATGGTTGTATGGATATATATATACGAGGCTAATCAAAATAATCGTATATTTTAGCTTGTCCAGAATGTTTGTTGCTAAACTATTTAAAATGAGTCTCTTTTTGAACGCTTGATGCTACGTTAATTATTTATAATGTGTTTTAATGAGTCGCTTTTAATTTTTAAAATTACATTATTTAATTTTATCTTATTTAATAAATTTATATTTTACTTTAATGAATAAAACAATTTATCTAATTAATAATAGTATTCAAGATTGGTGTTTATAAATTCGTCTTGTCTTGACGAATTCAAATATATGTTAAAAATATTTTTTGAATTTTTGTAGATAAAGTTATATAAGATTAATATTTTATTTTAGTGAATGAAATGATTTATTTAATTGATGATGATAACAACAACAACAACAACATAGATTGGTGTCTATAGATTTGTCTTGTCATGGTGAATTCAAATATATATATGTTCAAAATATTTTTCGGAGTTTTGTAGATAAATTTATATTAGATTTGATCAAAACTATATATACAGCCAACATACCAAAATAAACAGTGAAAGATATACTGGTGGAAAATGCAACTAATTCCACAAAATTTCACGTAGGATTGAATTAATTTAATAAATACTCTATTTTTGAAATTAAAATTCCATTATTTCATTTTATCTTATTTAATAAATTTATAGTTTTCGGATTTTCGCATTATTTCATTTTTGAATTCAAATATATGTTCAAAATATTTTTCGAATTTTTGCAGATAAAGTTATATGAAATTTAATAAAAAGTATATATACAGTCAACATACAAAAAAAATAGTGAAATATATATTGGCTAAAATACAACTAATTCCGGCGTTTCTTCTTATTTAATAAATTTATATTTAATTTTAATGAATAAAATAATTTATTTAATTAATATTAGTATTCAAGATTGGTGTCTATGGATTCGTCTTGTCACGACGAATTCAAATATATGTTCAAAATATTTTTCGGATTTTTACAGATAAAGTTATATTGAATTTAATAGAAAATATATATACATTCAACATACAAAAAATAACATTGAAATATATATATTAGCTAAAATACAACTAATTCTACAAAATTCCACATGTATTTGGTTAGGTCTAGCCCCTTGTGCTTTCCATAATATATGGATGGATGGGTGGATGGATGGATTACAAGCATATTACACCAATTCAACGAATATATCATTCGATCAATCAATCATTACAAACGCATCAATCAATCTTTTAAAACTAGAATACACTAGAACACAGTCAGCACTTGACATGATTTGAACCCATATTGATAATTTGGGATGAATTTACACACTTTCTTTTGTTTGAAGTAATTTTCTTATTTTCTCTCTATTATCCCAAATTGACGTTTTAATTTCTTGTTTGAGTCCTTTTCTTATTTTCTGTTTTTTTTTTTTTTTTACCAAAAGTTTGGCCAACAGAGCCCATCACATGAGAGGGGTCAATATGCAAAGTTTGATGAACTCTGGGTCTATAATATGAACAAGAAAAGTTTTTCACCATTAGGACCAATATTGGTTCTCCTTCTAACCAATATATGATTTGGTGAAGCAAACTTCTTGGGTGTTTTATTGGTAAAAAATGTTCCCAAGTTGGACAACACGGTAAAAAACCCGTTAAATGGGTGATATCGGGGAAAAATCCATAAATGGTACCTTATGTTGTACCATTTCACGTTTTGGTACCTTTCTTTGACACAGTACAATTTTTATACCTTTCGTTAACTTTCCGTCCAATTTTACTACTTTGTTAGTCGAAATTGACCATTACAATCGCCGTTAACAGAGTAGTAAAATTGGATGGAAAGTTAACGAAATGTATAAAAATTGTATTGTGTCAAAGAAAGGTACCAAAACGTGAAATGGTACAACAAAAGGTACCAGTTAGGGATTTTTCCCGAAAAGTTATCGACATTGTAAAAAAATGGTAAGAACCTCTAGAACTAGAAAGATGAATAATTCAAATATCATACCGTCATAGATAATTGCTAATCTATCTAATATATTAAGCAAAAAAGTTTTTGAGCCATTTTAGAGTGTCCACATCATGTAATTATTTGGCAAATCCCTATTCTCTCATTGGTCCATTTTTTAGCCTGGTTGTTAAATTCTTTTATTTTGATTGGTTGAAGTTTTTTAATGTGTTATGATCTTTCCAAAACCGGATTGTTTTTTAATGTGTTGATGTGCTGAGTACAAATTTAATTATTCTTTGTTTTGGCAAGTAGTAAATCACCCGTCTGTTTATTATTTTGGTCTTAAACATGGAAATAAACATTCCACGATTACTAAATTACATTAATTCTTATATAGTATTAAGTAAGGTAATCAAAATTTCATGGCTAATGACTCGCTTAGTTTCCAGGTATTAAAGCTGGCAATTATTTATGAGGATCTATATTTGTCTAAGTTATTCTAACAGTAGTCAATTCTTTCACTCAAATTTGTAGTATCCATTCATAATACATACCTCTTATTTTAAAGTCCCGTTTATCAATATCTTATACTTCCTCCGTTTCTGTAAAAGTGAAACAATTTTGATTTGCACAATTTTTAAGAAAAAATGTGATCCAAAAAAGTATGTGGATAAAAATGAGTTTGAGATATTAATTCAGTGGAAAAATACATGTGGGCCAAAAAATGTGTGGTTAAAAATGAATTGTATTATAGAAGTAATTTTCATAAAAGGAAATGTAACTTTTAGTGAAACGCCCAAAACGGAAAATTGTTTCACTTTTACAGCAACGGAGGGGAGTATGTAATATTGCACCATAAAAAAGGTACTTGAAGTTTTAGAAATGTAAATATCGATAAGCTTCAAGATCAATTCAAATCGAAAGTAGTGTGGAAAAAGAAACAAGGTACTAGAAATTTCAGTATGTTACTCCATCCGTTCCGGAGAACTTCATACATTAGTGTTGACGCGTAGTTTTATGTGAAAAGTTAAAGTCATGATAAAATATTTAAAATGTGGGAAAATTTATTCTTTTATTGGCAAAAATGTATGATTTGTATGTAAAGTTGAGATTTTTATTATTTGTTTGTGGGATAGCTTCCTTTTATAGTGATGCATGAAGTTCTATGAGACGACTAAAAATCACAAATATATGAAGTTTTGTGGGATAGAGGGAGTAATACAATTCAAATCATAGAAAATTTTGGAAGTGATTGTTTTATCATAATTAAGATCGTAAAATATAGAATCGTCATCATATCATATAGATTTTACAATCCGAATAAGCTCGATATTCGCTAAGCTTCATAAATCAATATGCATTAGATCTTTCTTTAATCCGATTTCATACCTTAGGTAAGATAATCAGACTATGAAAAAGATGAGGGCTTTCGTTTTTCTTACCATATGAGAATTGGAAAGTACTTTGACATTTGTGTAATTTTAGTAGGAAATAAGCTAAGAATTTACTTGGTAATTTTAGTAAAAATTATCTGATTGAAAAAAGTAGAGATGAATCTGGGTTGGGCCGCGCTACTTTGGGAATGATGTGAAGCTAATTGAAATGACAAGTGTGACTTTTATGGGTATAATGTTTACCCTAACAATCATAATTCGCCTTAATTCATGTGTCCATGGTACATGCCAATTCGTTCGATAAATTCTAAAATGTAGTCCTTCATTTTGTCTTCATATAAATGTTAGTATAATTTACTTTTAAATTACCTTTAAGGTCGAACTCGAATATAAATTGCTTTTAAATTACATCAGACAAAAAAAATAATAATAAAGTGATATTAAGAAAGTTTGGTAAGTGTAGTGTACTTTCATAAAATATTTTCCGGTATAACTCAAGAATAATTTTTGTCTAACTCAGAAATTACTCACAAGTCAAATATACATTTGTTATGAGACTGGGGAAGTATATTAATTCACCAATTGTTTCATGGAAGATTCTAAACGAGTCCGGGTATGATCTGGTTTCAGGCTTATTTATCTTATGTCAGGTCTTTTGCATTAATGGGTACAGAACAAACCCGAGTCTTAATTATAGGGCGCATTACTCTGACAACCCCTATTAAGTTTTCTAATTACATCTCCCCACATATGAAAACAATAACAACAACCCCTAGAATTCAATTTTTGTTGACTTTAGATTTTTTTAGCAAAAGAAAAACACCCAACCAAGCCTTTAAAATTTTTATTTGCAAAATTATCTCTCCAAGTTCTAAATATAAAATTTTAACCTCCTTTTATTTGCAAAAATATCCAACTTGATATAAATGTTTGGGAAAAAATGAAAAAGTTTGACATCTTTTTATTTGGATGGAATTGTTTCCATATAACTTACATTGCATAATTCCTTTCATGACTGGGATCATTTCACATAGTGGGTAATTACCAGAGGGTGAGAAAGTAAGAAAGGCGGACTTACATACATCGTCCTACTAAGATTTGGGTCTGGGTAAGACAACCCATATATTTGACATCTTCGATGAGATCATTGAATATATTATGTCGAGCATGTCCGGTGCATGTGTCAAGTAATACTTTAGTGTAGAAAGAATAAGTAAGAATGAGATCAATCAATATGATATCTCATTAGTGCTTGGAGACTTTGTCAAGTGCTTAAATATAGATAGCATAAACAAATTGGATGATGTTTTTAGTGGATTGGAATATGTTACACATGTAATGTCCAATGACCCAACCCGTCTAACACCCGACAGGTGGAACCCGATAAATATCATATGGGTCATCAACATGTACCCATTCCTAAGAGGTTAAGCATTAACTTGTATAAGTTTAGAAAAATGAACCCCCTGAAACTAAATAAAAATGAATACAAAATTGCAAAACTCGATCGTTGTCCAACAATCCTACCTAGGGAACCCCACAAAAAAATCATCATTTCACATGTTACGGTGAGTGGGGCATATCCGGACCAACCCTATAAACCCAAAATATATAAATTTATATTTTACTGAAATCATTTTTCAAACGTCCATGTGATTATTTTTTGGACGGTTTGGGTGCTCCATCCCCAAAAAATATTATTATTTCACTAACATAATTTCTTACAAGTTTTAGTGATATTTATTTGTGGGTAGGCGCGTCCCTTCCAGTCCCAAAAAAAAATTAATATGTTTTTTTCACATGTTTATGAATTGGTGGGTCCAAACGACCCCACCCGGCACCCACTACTAAATTTTGTGGTTGCTTCACAAATATAATCATAAACTATGTTGCCGAGGGGGGTTATCGGGTTGGGAGATCGTGTTAGGTTGGGGTCGTGTTTCACATGTATGGAACATGTTTTGGTGTATATCCGATCCGGACTCGAACGCCATTATTTAGAATGAGTATTATGCGGGTTTGCATGGGGTTGGATAGAACCTGGCCCGTTTAAAAGACTATATTGGAAGTTGTCTTTTCAATCGAATTCCTTAATATGATTAATTGTTCATATGCGACTAATAATAGGTTGTGCTAAAAGTTGGATATATGGTCATGCTTTTGAGGATATTGAGTAGGCTTTAAAGTTGTGCAATGTCACGAGACTATGAGTTACTACTCTTGGGAAGCATATAATCGAGGTAAAAGTGATGTATGGAATAAATGCAGGACAAAAGTATATCATTCTTAAGGTGATGATAAGCCATCATACAAATCAAACTCCCCTCTCAACTTCAATAATAGATAGTCCCCTATATCAATTTACTTTGCCATGGCGATAATCAAAAGTTAGGGAGAATCTATTTCTCACGCCAGAATGTACATCTTCACACCAATATTAGACTACAATCAGGTAATGTTTCTCTATTCATGGTCACCAATAGAAATATCATGTATGTATTGATTTGTGCAGAAAATGGGAGTAATATATATGTAGTAACTGACTCATTAATTATCCTCATATGTGAATCCGCTAATTTTAAATTGTTTACGGGACCGGTACCCGACCTGTAATTGTTAACAAGTGATAAATCCATTAAAAATTGGAAGACCCAAAACCCGTTTTTGTGAATTGATGTTTTGGTCGTCGGGGGGCGGGGGACCCCGAGGCGAAAATTTTGGGTAGCACCCACCCACCCGGGGCGAAAATGTTTTGTGTCACAAAAATTCCACATTTTTTTTTGCCAAAAAAAAAATTGAGGGGGGGGGGGGGAGTTCTTTGTGGGCTGGGTTTCAGGTGACCCATACATAGATAAGTTGTCGGGTTTTAACGTGTTTGAGTCAGCTTTGTATTAGTTGTTACCCATTTAATTACAGAGGCCTATATGGGAATGCATATGATATAATTATCAACATGTTGATGTTGCGTAAATAAGTGTTTAACAAATTTATCACTATTATATAAAAGAGACTTATAAGTATATTACATCTATATCGAGAGTATCAATTTTCATTAAAATTATTTTTTTCCAACAGTCACATGTATGAGTTGTTTTTGTATGAACTTTTGATGATTCTATTTAGTAATAAATTCTCACCGACTCTAAGTTTTTAGATGCTTACAAATTGAAAGTGTTATTGTAATTGTGGAGTTCCACGTACGTAGACACTATAATTTATTTTTCACCATACCCGTCGAGTATCGACGGACCATTAACTAGTATTATGTGAAAAGAATTGAGAACTTAGAATCTTTGATTTGTATTTTGAAGTCTTTTCAACTCTGACCAAATGGATCAAAATAGCAAAGGTTATGGACTTGTGCACAATTTAGTGGCACTTTACATGATAACCTTTGTGGGTGGGGACAGTGGGGTATGCATTTGATTGCTATAAAGGACCTATCAAAAATTATCACGTTCCTTTGAAGTTGGTAATAAAAAAATCGCTATTATAGTAGTGCAACTCGACCACCAAGTATTCACACAAATCATCATGGACAAAAGAAGTGAGCCAAAAAGAGTCCACATACTAAGTGTTCCATATCCAAGCCAAGGCCATGTCAATCCCTTGCTCCAACTCTGCAAGCGAGTGGTCTCCAAGGGAGCCAAATCCACCTTAGCCATCACCAACTACATCTCCAAGACCATGCGTCCGGAATCCGACACGGTTGGAATCGAGACTATTTCCGATGGTTGCGACGAGGGGGGTTTCGTGGAAGCCGAGGACGTGGCAGACTACCTCCATCGAACGGAAATCGCGGGGTCAAAAACTCTAGAAGAGCTCATACTGAGATACCAAGACTCAGATGAGCCTATTGATTGCATAGTGTATGATGCTTTTTTACCATGGGCTTTGGATGTGGCTAAAAAGTTTAATATTAAGGGGGCTGCTTTTTTTACTCAGGCTTGTGGGGTTAACTATGTGTATTACTATGCACATTATGGCATGGTAAAACTTCCGGTTACTGAACTGCCGGTCGAAATACCGGGATTGCCCCCGCTTGAGTTGGCGGATATGCCCTCGTTCATCTATGTCCATGGCTCATATCCGGCTTACTTTGAGCTGGTGTTGAATCAGTTTTCTAATGTGGATCGGGCTGATTTCGTGCTTGTCAACACATACTACGAGCTTGAGAATCAAGTAAGTCTATGGTATATGTTTTTTCTACTATATAGTAATTTCTTTTGTGGTGTAACAAAACACTGAAAGTTGAGTTTTCCGGAGTATGAAACACCATACGAGAGGGTATTATTGTGAATACATCGGCATACAACCCTCTACATTATCGAACATTTTTATGAAAAGTTTTTGCGAGATACCTTATCTCATAAAGACGGAATTAACATCACATATATAGTTACAAGCTAACATCACATGTTTTAATGCAAATTTATTATACACATGATTTTGAATTTAAATATATAACATTCGTAATTAGTCATAGATATGTAATATTACTTCAGTCTTTTTGAAATAGGGTCCCTAGTTAAACGTTATACATTTTTATCTATAACCACTTTTATTACAAGCTATAGATTTGTTCAAACGTCATGTTGTTTCGAGGTGCATACAATTTCTCTCTGATGTTTAGCTATTTACTAGGCTTTGATTCCTAGTTTGTTTTATCATAAAATCCGTGGAATTCATTGTCATATGACTCATATCGATGTGAAACTTTGACTGTGAATTAGTAAATCAATCGGATCGATTAATATCAATTTGTTTATATTATTCAATTTGACTACGAAGTAGATCGAATCGATTAATATCTCTTTGTTTATTAATCAGTTTGACAGTAAGGGTATGATGTTCCACACGATTATGTCCTATAAATATTTTATTTTGGTCCACAATCACATAATTTTGTTTTGAGTAGTTGAGAATGATAAACTCCCATCCCATGTATGTTACAAAAAGATCAATTGACCCGTCAAAATTGAATATAGTAATTAGGAAAAATTGACTTGTTTATTCTCCCATTCATTCTCTCATCAGAAGATGGGTTAATCTGTAGTCACATCTTCTGAAGATGGTGATCACCTAAAAAGGCCTAACAAAACCAAGAATTAGATTAACTATCGCGATCGAAAATGAGGTGAAATAAGAAAATTTGTATTTGTACACCTTTTTACATGCTAAGAATACTAAGAATAATGGTACATTATATGATTGTATCATATAGCATGTGAATCTACCACATTCTATTAGATAATGTGTATTAATTATTACACCCGTATTACTTTTAAAAAACCTTTCATTTCATGTGCAATTAGCCTTTTTGTGTCACATAATTAAACCAGATATATTGTGCAATATAATTAATGATGTATGAATTATGCATTAACATAGGTTGTGGATAGTATGACACAAGTATGTCCATTGTTGACAATTGGACCAACACTCCCTTCAATCTACTTAGACAACCGAGTCCAGAACGACTCAGATTATGGACTCAACCTGTTCCACTTGGATCCATCAACCAGCACAAATTGGCTAGACAAGCAGCCACACGGCTCGATTGTCTACGTCGCATTTGGCAGCATGGGCAATGTACCAAAATCGCAAATGGAAGAGCTCGCGTGGGGCTTAAAAAATGCCAATTTCCGCTTCTTGTGGGTGGTTAAGACGCTTGATATGGAAAAGCTGCCTAAAGATTTTGTACGTGACATCACGGACAAGGGCATTTTCGTCAATTGGAGTCCTCAGTTGAAAGTGTTGTCACACAAGGCTGTTGGTTGCTTTTTCTCACATGGTGGGTGGAATTCAACGGTTGAGGCATTGAGTCTGGGAGTGCCGACGGTTGTGATGCCATTATGGACTGACCAAACGACGAATGCTAAGTTCGTGCAAGACGTTTGGAGGACCGGAGTGAGAGTTATGGTCGACGACAATGGGATTGTCGGGAGGGAAGAGGTTGAGAGGTGTGTAAGGAAAGTGATGGAAGGAGATGAAGGGAAAGAAATGAAGAAGATGGCTTGTAAGTGGAGTCATTTGGCCAAGGAAGCTGTAAGTGAAGGTGGAACTTCAGATGTCAATATTACCAAGTTTATTTCTGCATTGGAAGGATGAACCTTGGCTTGTTGAACTATTCCTATTGTCCTATTGATGATGTTATATATTAAGGATGTTTTAAATGTCATTTCTACATTAATGTATGCAAATTCGAAGGACAATCATTTGTAAGATAATGCATATTGACTGTACAATGTTTTAGCATACGCAATTGATTGCACGTACTTAATATATGATGTATAAGATAGGTTGTAAAGTCTTTGCTAAATACCCTCTTTCAGTAAAGTTATTTTTAAATGAGTTAATTATTACGGGTTAAATGCAATATACCCCTAAGTTATTGTAAATGTGCGCGAAACCCCCTTGAGTTAATAAATTTGTACCAAACCCCCTGATAGTTATTAAAAAATGTGCGCGAAACCCCCCTGAGTTAATAAATTAGTCACTGAGTTATGAAAAATGTGCGTGAAACCCCCCGAGTTATTAAAACATGTGCGTGGAACCCCCTCAGCCTTTTTTTTTACGGCGTGCTCATGTTAGGTGCGACAATGGATGTTCTTTTAGGTTTTCTTACTCCAAATTAACGCGACTAGGTGGACCGGACATTCATAGTTTTCAGTTTATTATCTTTTGCCCTCACTTTTTTCCGTTTACACTAATAATGAATTGGTATATGTTGTTGATATGTAATGACAATCTTAATTAGCGTTATCTATAGTTGTTATTTATATATTTCAGTGCTATATAACCAGTAGTGTGTGATCGATTTTTGTTGTTCATTTAACCAGGAAAAAAGTAGAGTTTTACTATTTTTAATAGCTCAAATTTAAGTCATTTTAATATTTTTGAAAATTTGGACTAACGAATCAAACTGCACACAATACGAATTCATCATGTATATTTAATATTTATGTAAAAGGGGTATTGCAATGACTTTATAAGAATTCCATGGGATTTTGCGCATATTTTTAATAACTATGGTTTTTTTTTTTTTTTTTTTTGCATTGATTTGGTGTAAGATAACATAAACAAACATCTATAATCGCACCTAATGAGAGTGTACCTCATACACTTTAAAAATAAAGGGTGGGGGGTTTTGTGCCCATTTTTAATAACTCAAGGGGGTTTGGTACTAATTCGTTAACTCAGGGGGGTTTCGCGCACATTATTAATAACTCAGGGGGGTGTTATGCATTTAACTCTAATTATTACATACATTTTGATAAATTCGAATTTGTAGATGAGAGGCCATTAAACAAGAAGGTAGGTTTATGAATCAAATCCTACCATGAACGTCTTCATTCATATCAAACTATCCACTCGGATGAGGGTAAAAACGTGATAGTACGTCTTAGTGCGCAATAAAGAAATATTTGTATTAAGTTCAACACAAATGTTAAACGCAGCACCTTTTTGGCTAAACGCAACACCAATTATTTGCGTACTTACCAAAAATGCCCTTAACTCAAAAAAAAACTTTAAAAATTAACGTAAAATCGAAATAACTCGTTTACACAAACACAATAACATTAACATGCACGATTGAATACAAATTTCAACAATAAAAAACATCGAAAAATTTTCGCAAAAATTTTTTTTTTTTTGGTGAAAAGTGGAAAAAGTTGAAAAATATGTAGAGAAATTGGGGGAAAAAAAATAAAAAATTAAAAACTGAAACTGCAAAAAAAAAAAAACATGAAATGGCCGGTTCTCAAAACCGGCCATTTAAAAAATGGCCGGTTCTGAGAACCGGCCATTTCATTTTTTTTCTTTTTCAGTTTCAGTTTTTAATTTTTTTTTCCAATTAAAATGGCCCGTTTGACCGTCAATTTTTTTTTAAAATTTAAATTTATTTATTTTGAATTTGCAACTTTAACTTTAAGTTCGTTCGTGTTCAAATTGTAACCTTTTATTCGGAAGCATTTCGATTCAAGTTCGAATTAAAGTTAAAGTTGCAAATTCAAAATAAATAAATTCAAAATTTAAAAAAAAATATTGCCAGTCAAACGGGCCATTTTAATTGGAAAAAAAAAGTTGGAAAAAATTGGAAAAAAAAAAACTTAAACTGAAAAGAAAAAAAAATGAAATGGCCGGTTCTCAAAACCGGCCATTTCATTTTTTTTTTTTCAGTTTCAGTTTTTAATTTTTTCTTTCCCCCAATTTCTCTACATATTTTTCAACTTTTTCCACTTTTCACCAAAAATTAAAAAAAAAATTCGATGTTTTTTATTGTTGAAATTTGTATTCAATCGTGCATGTTAATGTTATTGTGTTTGTGTAAACGAGTTATTTCGATTTTACGTTACTTTTTAAAGTTTTTTTTGAGTTAAGGGCATTTTTGGTAAGTATGCAAATAATTAGTGTTGCGTTTAGCCAAAAAGGTGCTGCGTTTAACAACACTCTAAGTTCAAAAGGCAAAGTGATGCTCCTAGGGAAAGGGTAAGAATATTGATCTTGCAAAGTGTTCCTCGGACCTACACAACTCAAAGGAAGGTACTTGGTCCCTTTTTGCCAGTCTGCATCAGACATAATGATTGTATACTTAACTTAGGAGTCCCGAGCCATGAGCTTAGGACTTTCGGATAATGAGTAGTGAACAATGAGTGAGTGCGTGTTACATGCAGGTCATCAGGAGAAGTGAGTTTATTTACAGATGTCGCAGAGATTAACGTCGTTGTCGTTCTAAAAGAGTGACACGTGTCCAACCAAGAGGACCTGTCTTTTTTATAAACATGATCTTCTGAGATATTTAAGAGATGCAGGTCGATTCTGAGATGCCTCTTGGATGAGGGTCTCTGGACATATTTTCCAGTACACACAACATGAGATTCGTAATTCGTACTAATACGTTAGGACATATTTCAACGCAACACACTCACTGGATCTCCTAATTAGAGTCAAAGATCTGTGACACAATGGGATCTTGTCCCCTTGTGTTTCCTATTGATACATCCATCCGGATCATTTTTTAGGTATCCATTCAATACCCAACCACTTATATTCATAATCTGCCTTGTCAAAAGGTAAGCCGATTAAAAGTTTTAACCCCTCCCTGTAATCTCCTTCCTGCAGGTAACTTAGCCAAGACCCTTCTTGAGGAAGAAGCATATATAGCATGATCGCTTCAATCAAAACTTAGAGTCTACTTATATTTAATTATACTTCAACTGTACAACATCACATGTACAAGTAAGTAGATGCCATTAGGATGGATTTACGTGTGGGAGAATAGTACATATTAGTATACTAGTGGAAGAGCACCGCGTTTAACACAATGCCAAGTGTAGTTGAATGCAATAGTATGATGAAATTCTTTTTTTACTTGTTGAGTAGGATCCAACATGAAAAGTTGTTGCAGAAAAGTTTGATTTGCATGTGTATGAATATGGTTATGGACCTTAATAATCAGTTGAATGATGATCAATTCCACCGTTTGCTTTAAAGTATTAATCTGCAGTGACTATAAAAATGAGACATGGTGATAAATTCCAATGGTGATAAATTTCCAACTTCTGCCAAGAACTATTAGAAGATCAGCGATCCTGGAGATAAGATTCTACTACTAAACATATGTTCCTTGATCCAAAGTGGTATGTAGGGAGTGGGCAAGCCACACAAAAACTCCCTAACAAAACAATCAAAACTTATAACCAATCAATACCAATGAGCGATATAAGATCCTCCCAAAGTAGCAGTAAGATATATGAACAAAAATTTGTTGAGGGCACCACATGGTAAAGTTCTCATAGTAGCCTCGAAAGACCAGTAATAGTTAGAACCTATGTTATGAAACCCGGCGGGTCGACCCGGTTCAACCGCGACTCGGATGAGGTCCGGGCCGAAAACTCCCCAAAACCGGAAAAAATCGGGTTTTAGTAAAAACCCGGCGGAACCGGTTAAAAACCGGTTCCACCCGGGTTTCTAAAAAAAAAAAAAAAAGAAAAAATCAAAACCCAATCACAACAAAGTTCTAATTGCTCGCCTTTTTCCTTTTCAGTCTTCTTCCTTTTCCTTTTTTGCGGCTCATTCTTCTCCCGTTCTTCTCCCGTGCTTTAATGTTATTTGTTATTTTGAACTCAATGTTATGGAGTTATGGTGACTTTGTCTTTGGAATTGAGGCATATGTCGTTTATGCAATATTTTCTATCTTTTTTTAGGTAAAAAATGTATATGTTGAATTTTTAAGGTATACATTATGTTTTATTTTTAAAAATATTTTTTATAGGTTGATTGAGTCTTGGCCGAACCTTCTACAAGTAGATAGTAGGCCAACGTCCGGGTCCGAGTTTCAAAACACAGGTTAGAACAACAGAGGAAGTGGTGAGCCCATCTTCACTCATGTGATGTATCATTAAGTATCCATGCAAAAACACAACATATATAGTTGTGAGTCCACGCTTGCAATATACTTATATATGTAGAGGTGAGAAAGTAAGCAAGTGAATTACATAAATCGTTTCTGATATAACAATTGTTGTAGCACATATGAAGTTGGATCAGGCATATCGACAGATACCTGGCACAACCTTTCAAGTAACATTGTACAGAGTATATGCTAGTCAAGATCCAAAATCTAAACTTGTTTCAGGAATACTAACAAACATATGGTCGTCATATTTGCTCAAATGTATGAAAATCATTTACAGCACAAGAGACTGGTACACAATAGAGAAGATAGCAAACAATCATGATGCAATGGGTAGAAAACCAAATTGCTAACACTAACTTTTACACACGAGTGAAGATGGAACTACTTAAATACTGACTATTGATATCAAAAAGTATTCCAAGAGTGAAAAAGTATTAGAATAAAGAGAACGAAGAAAACTTGCATGCAACAACTGATGGGAAAGAGCCCATGGCGCCTGAAGCCAAATTATTCATCTTCTCTAATTTAATAGAGAGAGGCCGTTTGTGCCTAACCAAACGTTTGTCTTCCAATTAATTCAAGAGAAACAAACTTATTGCAATTTGATTAATTAATGATCTAATTTAAATTTGCAAGGGAAATTTTTTTTAAAGGGTAAACTTGTAAATTCACTTGGTACCAAAACTTGAAATCATCCTCTCTTATAATAGATAGATAGATAGATAGATAGATAGACTTATACTCCCTTTGTTTCTGTAAAAGTGTAACAATTTTTCGTTTTAGGAAGTGTTACATTTCCCTTTATGAAAATTACTTTCATAATACAATTCATTTTTAACCACACATTTTTGGACCACGTGTACTTTTTCACTCAATTAATATCTCAAACTCATTCTTAACCACATACGTTTGGAAACCACATTTTTTTTAAAAATTATGCAAATCGAAATTGTTTCACTTTTAGGAGGGAGGGAGTTATAATTATAATTAGTGATTAAATGCGGTGCCAATTAATCAACTTAAAATTAACATGGCAGAGATGTGATGCCCGTCTCTGAGAAATCGAGTTGGTATGTCTAGGGGTGTTCGCCGGTCCAAAACCGGAACCGAAACTGGAATGGACCGGAACTGGAATCATGCATTTGTATGGCCCGGAAACCGATCCAGTAAGTATACGGTCCGGACCGAAACCGAACCGTTTGTTCCGGTTAAGTTCCGGTTTTGGACCGTATAGACCGGATTAGAGCTTGTGTTATGATGATTGTTGAATTCAAATTGGATGGAAATAGTTTATACTTACTAGAGCATATATATTACGCAATTTCTTCACTGTATTACTATTGTTGCACTTGCAATTTGTGGTCCTTTCTACCATTTTTTGTCTAACTCTTCCTAATTTCAGTTTATTAACAAAAATCAAATTCACATACTCATACTGTCATACATTGATTGCACATAATTTTCCATCAATTAAACTGCATAGTTGTTTACAGAAGAATTGTAAATCAAATGGCCACCTACTAACCAAAGCTAGGAACTAAAAGTAAATAAAGTAATGCAAACCAAATTCCAAACGTTATGCAACTAAAATAGTATAATCATTGTAACTAACTAGATTAATTATAATTACTATATGACGTGAATCCTAGAGAAGAATAATAATAAAAAAGTTGTTTTACGGTCTTTCCGGGCCGAGATCGAATTTGTCGGTTTTTAACCGGAACCGCACCGGAACCGGAATATGGCGATTTACATAAACCGGAAACCAATCCGGTAAGGATCCGGTCCAGACCGAACCGGAATAAGCGGTCTGAATCCGGTCTGGGCCGAATTTTGAACAGCCCTAGGTATGTCGTTTCTACTTTGAAAAATTAAGATAAATGATAAATCTAAAAAAAATGATAGAAAGTGTACTTCTAACTATAAAATCCATATTTTTGTGCGTTGAATGAAGATTCTTTTTTAAAAAAAATTATCGGGTGTGTTGTAGCTTAACTTCTTCAGTAATGTATTAAGTTCTGAGAACGGTAAAAAATGACAAATATTAAAGTTTTATATCATAGAGTAGTCGGTAATGTTTTTTGCTTCAGGCCATCCATTACAAGAGGTTAAACTCTATCTCTAGTCTCTCTATCACATTGTGTGTGAGAACTATAGATATGTAATTGACATGGGAGTTCTATTTAGAAATCTTTGTAACTCCTACAATAGTTGATAATACAAATGGCATCTACCAAAGACGTTTATTTTGATATTCAACCTAAAATTAGGAATTGTATATCAATACTTGAAGCCATTCCACCCGTTAGCAAGTGTGCTATCCATGTCCAACTTTTTCAAACTATAGTTGTCCCAAGTGTACAAATAATTTGAAAAGAAAACATGAGGATGTTTGGTATGGGACTGTAGTAGAGTTCTACTGGATTCTAACCCAGTTCCATGTAGAGTTTGTACAATGTTGGCTTGAACCAATATTAACTCAACTCTTCTCCATATCTCTCTCTCTCCCCTTTTTAATTACACTAATAACTTTAAAACAATCAAACAGCCTCAAGACAAATCAAGTAATAAACGTAACAATATCTTTCTGATACATATCAGTTCGCTTTTACAAATCCTATAAATACAAAACTCTGTCATAAACATACTTTTTTTCAAAGTTAAAGGACAACCCAGTTACTATTCACATAAAAAACACTTTGTTACACTCATGTTATCCCAACTTCGCACCAAACATCCTCCATATGTCCTAAACTTTCAACACTATATGTCCAAAACTCACACATCGGTTTACTCTCACACAACCTATCTAACTAGCCCTACAAAACCTAAATATACAAACTCTATCCAAATAAGACTTTTTCAAAATTCAACTAAAATCTAGTTACTATTCATTCAAAAAACTATGATACAATTCAGTTATCAAAACTCTATACTAAACATTATCCATATGTCCTAAACTTCGACCCAAGACAAAAAAAATGTGAAAGGAAATCTAAAATGTCATGTACTTGCATTCGGCGGTGGCTATTATTTATATATTAGGATAAAAATAACCAAGATGGAACTTAGGATAAAAATGACCAAGATGGAACTTATTACATTGTGCAATTGTGCAAGTAAGTATATATGTTTGCGATGTAATAAACTTCACAAATGTCTATGTCTCTATCCACATAACATATATGTGGATAATGTGGCTCATTTGAGATTGTGTAGAGTGTAGACATTAATTCAGTATCTTAATTTGATATTGGTTCAGAAATGTGGTTCATTTGAGATAACCAATCATAAGCACGAAACAAAATTTGCATTTTCTTATAAAAACTCTTAGATGAAGAGATGTGTTTAGCTTTATGACTAACTATGGTGTTTTCATTTTCATATATTGATTTGTAATAAGATAAAGAGCAGAATAAACATATTGACGGATGGTTTACGGTAGAACTCCAAATCCCATGTAAAGTCTAAACAAGAGCTAGTAAGGAAACCAAAATATAAGGTACTAAAATTGGACGGTCACAATTAAAGATACCAAAACGGTAACTGTCACAACATAAGGTATCAAAAATGTAATTTTCCCCTTTTATAATATACTTGTAATTACTTTATGTTCTTCACATCTAATCAATAAGTTTCAGTGTGATTAGCTCTAATTTTGTTTGGGAATTTATGTGACATTGATGTTATATGCAGTTTTGAGGCTTGAGACAAAAAGCTGTATTTTTGCCCACCCAATTTTTTAAGGCAAAAATAGAAAGCAATGTCAAAGTGACCAAACCAATCCGCCACGTGTCAGTTTGGAAGCTTGTGCTTTTTTACCGGCCATGAGGCAATGTGGGCTCCATTTGGGCTTGCGAGTGATCGTGAAACAACATGCGATCCAAATGTACTTTCTATATTTCTTTTTTGTAGACTAGAAGAATACAAGACAAGAATTAGGAATTATGCTAACTTCTTAGACACAAAGATTAAATAAATACTGTCCACATATTATAACTAAAAAGCTTTGTATATATTGAGGAAATTAATTCGAAAAAAACAGATTGAACACTTTAAACCACAAGTATTATTATGGATTTGTATTTTGTAGAGAGATCAATTACTCTTTGTGCACTGAAAATTCAGCACCAATAATGTTAGTGTAAGTTGTGACGAATTAAAATTTAAGTTATTAGAAGGTACATGATGTCATTTACACCAATAATATATAGTATTCTTTCCGAAGTTCATTTTATAATAACGAAGTTAGCTAAGCTTTTCGAATAAGTTTTTAGAATGACTTGTTCATTTAAAGTTTTCGAATTTGCGCAAGAATGAATGTAAATATATTATGTTGGAAAGTATAAGTACGATTTGTGTGAAGCTGGTAGATCATTAAAGGATCCGTCATCGATAGCAATATCAACCATATAAAATCCTCCAGTCCAGTCAAACGGAGGGTGACAAAACGGGAACACATATAGACAAGGCAAAACAGGTGGCTAGCCTCTAGATTTTAGGGTTTTTCATACAATAGACCCTACCCTCTCACTATAACAGAGGCCCATTGTTATAGTAAGAGGTTAAGTATCAATTTTCTAAAATTGACACTAGAACCTCTTCTCCCCTGATAGTCTCGTCTTCATCTGCAAAGAAACGGCGTGTGGGGCCATTGCTACAGTGATGGTGAGATCGTTACCTAATGTCTAACAAAACTTAATTTTCGGAATTTATTCGCTCCACTGCTACAATGACACTGCGAAATTATTGGGAGGGTTTAGTGTCTAATTTTTTGAATTTATGAGGCTACTACTACATTAAGAAGATAGATTACTAGGAAGTGTTTGGGAGTAGTGTATTGATTTTCCAAATTGTAGAAGCAAATGCATAGTATTAATGCCACAAAAATTGAATATCATGTATTACATGTGAAATTAGAAAAGGGTAAATGAGAAAAGCAGAGTTTCACAAGTTGGGGAAAGGAACAGAAGAAAACAAGGGTAGCCACAAGTATCCCACAGAATTTCACTCAGTCCATTGCTGCTATATACTCTGCAAATACAAAAACTCAAATCACCAACAGCTATGTTTGTATCTATCCCCCACCTTTTTCCTTTCATTTACTCTTCACACCATTTGTCCTTTCCAAGTTTTCCATTTCATCTGTTAGTTTCACTAGCCACTTCTTTCAGGTTAGCTTCAAAATGGCTTCTTGATTTGTGTTTCTGTTTGTATTGTTTCAATAAATATTGATGAGGACTAAGTTTTTGCAGGTGAATTAAGTTTAACTCTGTCCTGGAAAGATCAAAGTTTCAAGCTTTTTGTCCACTTGCACTTTGGTTAGTTTGGCTTCTCTCCTTTTCATTCATTTGGTATCTGTATTGTTTGTTTCCATCAACCAAATTTGAGTTGGTTATCGAAAAATTAATATGAATGACTAGATTCCACACCTTAGATTTCTTATTCAATTGCTTTGCTTTTTGGGATTGGAAATTTGGAATTCTCCACTTAAGTTCGAACTTTTAGCTCCAACTTGTATTTGAAGTATTGAATAATTAATATAAATGACTAGATTCCACGTCTCTCTACAAGTTTGATCTTATAGCTGAGGTGGAATTCTATCAAATTGTTTTGTTGATTATTATTGATTGTGCATGTGAGATTGGTTAAATGTCAAAGATAGTACAGAATTAGCAAATTAGCATATTGAATTACTGCTTTGATTCTACTTGGCTTAGAAATTCAGTTTATATTTTGTTAGGTAACTTGACATAGAGGAATTCCAAGGATTGAAGTGACTTCATTGCTTTATAACAATTGAAATTCTAATTCTTTGCTGGACTTGTTGGGTTCTAATTGGAATGTTTGAGTTGCTTTACTATGGGTTTTGGTTCATTGGCTTAGTTTAGCATTGTACACTTGCTTATATAGTTTCTGATTATGCAGGTTCTTGCAAATATGGACTTAGCAGCTGTCGATATAACATGGACAGTCGAATCTTTAGACGATGAGCCTTTCAATATACAGATAGAAGAAGTGAATTCATCTGATTCCGATTTTGTTGAAAATTCGAAGTCTTCTGTTGGTCAGGATCATAGTGTTCCTGGACCTCCACCGCCCCCAAATAAAACGTGTTTGCAAATGAATAGAGACCCTGAAAATTCTTGTTCTGTTCCAAAGGAAACAAAAGATATGTGGGACAAACTATTCAAGCAGGGATATGGAGCCGATGTACATGTTATCTCAGAGGATGGATCGATTGTTCGAGCTCATCGAAGCGTTCTGGTGAGCAACAAATTCCATCCTTAACATATATAGTTCGGCTTATGGTCGATTACACTACATGGCTAGTTTATCTTACATTTCACTTTTGAGATCTTTAATCAGTTATGCATTATTCTCTTTTACAAAGTTACAAAGTTGCCATTCTCGTATATTCGCTTATTGGGCTTCGTTTCACATTGCATACAGAGTGCAGCATCATCTTTAATGGAGAACATCCTGCTACAATCAAAAGGCAAAAATGGCATAAGATATGTAAAGATAGCTGGAGTGCCATATGATGCTCTCTATGCATTCATCCGCTTCCTTTATTCGTCTTGGTATGCCATGTCTCTAACCTCTAACATTCTGATTCTTTTCTTCCGTCTTAAGTGCGAATGTGAAATTTTTATCCTTTGGGGGAGTTACGAAAGTTTATCTATATGTTGATTTGTTGTTACTTTAATATTCCATCACAGCTATGAAGAAGAGGAGATGAAGAAGTTTGTTCTCCATCTATTGGTGCTATCACATTCATATAGTGTGCCATCCCTAAAAAGATTCTGTGAACATTATATCGAACAGAATTGGTTGAGCAAAGAGAACGTTGTTGATGTAATGCAATTGGCTAGAAATTGTGATGCACCACGGCTTGCAATGGTTTGCCTCCGCATGATAGTGAACGACTTCAAATGCATATCATCTACCGAAGGGTGGAAGGTGATGAAGCGTGCTAATCCCTTACTAGAACAGGAGCTATTGGAGTTGGTTGTCGACGCAGATTCGGTGAGTTGCTAATCTTAGTTTAGTGAGCTTGCATCTATCCTCCTCCATATAATGATTTCTTGCTCAGGCTGAAGAATAATCTGCGAAAAGTTGATTAACTCTGTTCTTTTCATAGTTTATTACTGGGAACATCTAAATATTTGGTGGTTTTAGAGGAAACAAGACAGACTCAAGAAAAATGAGGAGAGGAAAGTATATCTACAACTACACGAGGCAATGGAAGCTCTTGTGCACATTTGCAGGGATGGATGTAGGACAATCGGACCTCGTGATAAAGTGTTGAAGGGAAACCAAGTCTCGTGCAGCTTCCCAGCCTGCAGGGGACTTGAGACGCTGATACGTCATTTCTCAGGATGTAAGACCAGAGTTCCTGGTGGATGCGTGCATTGTAAACGCATGTGGCAGCTTCTTGAACTGCATTCTCGCATGTGTGGAGAGCCAGACTATTGCAAAGTCCCCCTGTGCAGGTAAGTGCAGAATGTCTCACAAGAGTACATAGACAACGTTTATAGCCTTAGGTTCATGTGTTTAATCCCCGTATGCCCTTTCTTATCGATGGACTTCAGGCATTTCAAGGTGAAAATGCAGCGTGAGACGAAGAAGGAAGCGATTAAATGGAAGCTCTTGGCAAGCAAAGTTATAGCAGCAAAGAATGCCCAAAAACTTTTCGCATCCCAGAGCCAGAGGTCAAGTTTCTGATGACCAAACAGACAACTATATAAGGATGTTGTGCATATGGACCATTGAGTATGACCAATGTTTTAGCAGGTCATAATCAGATGGGTGAAGTGTTAATAGTATATATTCCAGAAATGTATCTCAGAAGTCAGAACCCTATATAAATTTGGGCATGTATTTATCATTTATGAATAAGCAAGCTGCAATGTTTGGCCCATATAATAAAAGGGTTATTTCCTTTTCTTTCAAAGATCTCAACTTATCAACTGTTGTTTCTGAGTAGTAAAGGATTTAGTTCACTTAAAGTAAGGTCTCGGATTCGAGCCATGTGGATGTTAAAAACACCGTTGGGAGAGCCGCCCCTCAAAAATGGTCCGTTAATGTTTGCTGGATAACAGTGAGAAATCGAAAAAAAGATCTCAACTTTAAAGGTAGCTGGAGCAGAACTATATCTTTAGCAACAAAGAAGGTTAATTCAATCCATCATAAGATGGCATCAGTTATCAGTAAAGAGGTAAACTCTCTTATTCCTTGCTACCTCATATAGCCTGATACATCATGCGGACTGATATTTTAATGTGATGTACATTACAATATATGTAACCCATTAAAGAATCAACATGTGTCTATTTAACGCCATTCAATGCAGTTGGATGAGCTAAAAGAGACTGATCATAAAGAAGCTCAAGTGTGTTTTTACACTCATTATGTACATACCCATTAGAAAGGGTAGTATCAAATTTCAGTACACAAGCAATCCTTTCTATTTAATGCCATTCAATATAGTTAGATGAGCTCCATTTTGCTCCTAGTAAGTAATTGAGTGAATAAAGAAGCAGTCAAGCTTCTCCATGAGATGTACTATATTTCTTCACTTTCACAATATTTCTCCAGGAATGCCACACACAGATAAATTACAAATATTCTCGTCTTTTCCCCGAAACTAAACCTACATTCATGAAGTTCTCATACTTGATGGCCTTGACGATCTCCAAATAATAGCATTCGGATCTGGACAAATTTGATATGGAATTTTTTGCGGTAGAACTTCAGGGACTCTGTGACATCATATTATGTAAATATAAGTTACAGACACAGACATGGATCATTTTAAGCTGTAATAAATAAATCCTATAAAGAACATGAAGTTATCTCACCTTAATGTAGCTATCTCAATTTCAGAAAAGTCCATGTTAGTTGAGCTGCCAATTGGAATGGTTCTGGGTGTTACTGCTGTTGTGGGTTCCTTTATGGCAAGTACCTTACAGTTCAAATTCCTAGTGATGTTGTTTCTGGGCATAGCCAACCTGTCAATGACACATACATTGGACAAACCTATGGTTAACCATAAATAAGATAAGATACATTGTTGGCCTTGAAATTAATACTCTTGAGTAAATAAAATAAGATGAACCAACTCTCAGTATCTAAAACTGCACTAGAAAAAGGAAACAGAGTAGCTTTGGCGATATCACTGGCAAACACAAACAACTCTGTCAAAATTGAGTTATTGTCCATTTTGCCGTTCTGTTAAGCCAAAATACTCTTCGATTAACACTCATTTCACTACACATACAGGTTAAACTCAACGTACCCTCTAAACCTAAAACACTAGATTTTTGTTATCCAGCATTTTCTTTAATGATTTTCACAAACCAAAACTCAACTGATGGCATTGGGAATATATTTCATTATATTTTTCTAATCGTCCTAGACTCTTCGTAATAAAACAGAATGGCTGAAGTGTACTAATTAAGCATGGAATTGAGAATTGAAGCGTGCATTCTGACGTGTTGTACTCTAATTACAATACTAATCACTGAAGGAGTTGATTATATATTAATCTAAAAAATAAAAAAGTAGATAAAACATGGGAATAATAATAGAGCCACAAAAACACAGAGAAAGAAACAAAATTAAAGGAGATCGTCACATTACACGCAAAATGGTCCTTCTATGGCCCCAACTTGTTACTTTTCCCTACACAATGAATCATCCATCATCCAAATCTTGTTTTCTACTAACACTTAGCATTAGGATCCCTTCTTCTTTCATTTTCAAGAATTTCTAAACATAAAAAATAAATAAAAAAGTTTCATTTTTAATCGTTGGAACTTTGTCCATGTATGTGTGATGAGTCATAAGAATCTTGTATTCCCATTTTCTCAACTTATTTCTTGCATATAAAAAGAAAGAGAAGAGGATAAAAACTGAGTTTGTTTATTGCATGACTTCCTTTGCAGTTGGGAAAACTCTAGAAAAACTCTCCCTCTCAAATTTAGATAAGTTTTGATATCTTACCAATTGACGTTTATGAGTATGATGTTTTAGGCAAAACTAATAATGTTTTATGAGTGAGCATTATATATACATTTTTATGTGTGTGTACAACACCAATTTTCTTACTCAAAACCCCTAATAATTCTGGACAATATTATAACATTTCTCGGTCCTTTTTAATCCCTAATTTAAAGTCTCATAAGATACTTCCTGATCATGGGATTTAACTATGAAAATGTAAACAGAACAAGGTTAGGATCCTAAAAATAAATCAGATAATGAATGCAAAATAAATTAATCAATAAGAATGTGATCACTGATCATATAATTTGCATAGTGCACTGCACGTCTAGTGGTCGCCATGTATTAATTATACTACTATCAATCAATACAGCTTATAGTAACACACAGACACGCCCAGGTAGGAACTTAGTGGGTGGGGTTTGGTCGGCATATCTCAGTTGACCAATATGTGTTACTTTTACTGGGTTTAAAATCTTAGCCAAACTGGAATAGGGAAGGAAAAAAGGTCATAATTCATAACCATAACTTGTCGAAATGAAATGAAATTCATGGTCTGAAACCTCTTGGAAATGGAGAAAAATAAATTACCAAACACCATCAATTTTTCAACTCACCCAAATAAATTACATATATATAATTCTATATAGATTCATTTTCAAGTTTATTTTTGAAGTTCTCACGTAACGTGAAACATCTCCGAAAAAAATTCTGAAATGTATATTTGTTTTAATAATTTGAAATTTTATTTTCCTTCATTTTCAAAAACTTCCAAATCATTCTAAACATTTTGGAAACGTCGATGAAATATTAAGAAACGGTCTCTCAAGAATCCGAAGCTGCAACTTCAATCTAATTGAAATTATTGTAAAAGTCGAGTTTTCCACCATATATCCCTATAAGTCATAAGATGATTTTTTGGTTCAAAAAAGAAAGAGTAAAGATGGTCTTTAGATTGTTTATATAGAGAATGAGATCATATTAGTCAAAACGACTATGTTAAGATACAATTGTTTAACGGTTTTTATGAATAACATCAAGTATTATTTTCTTGATAATATAGTCGGAAAAGGAAAGAAACAAGATGCAAAGTAGATATGAATTGATCGGATACTAACTTGTACAGAAAGCTCTGGTCATGGAGGCCTAGAACCAGAGTGGAAGCACCGATCTCTCTCACAACCGCCGCAATTCTCCCGCCATCCTCCTCTCCGCCACTTTCCGTCACCACTATCTCCGTCTTCGTCTGCAATCAAACAAAATTCACAACCATTCAATTCCATCCAACTGTTGGACAAAATGCCTAGCTCAAATCAAATTGCGTATTCAATCAATCAAACACTCAAAATCACATACTTCGGAGAAACCAGCGTTGGTACAGATATCTCTGAACGAGAGAGCTAGCTGGAACCCACTCAATCTGAGGCGTCGATTGAGCTTCCTCTTCTTCTTCTGAGTCGTATTGCTGTTGCAGAAGGATGATGGTGAGTAGACGTGTAGGAGAGTGACTATATCGCCGTGTCGAATGACGTTGTGGAGCGCCCATTGGAGGGCTGTTTTGGCTGCTTCAGCATCTTCAACAACTACAACTATTTTCTCCATTGATGGATGGTCTCTGTTTTGCAGGTTCTTGGTAGCTGCTGTAGCTTGTACTTGTAGGGAACTTAGAAGAAATAATGAAATCAATTTTCAAGAAAAGAAAAGGTGAGGATGATGAGCTCATTAATACTGGGGGCAAAACATACTGTCATCGTGTGGGACCCACCGCACTAGAATGGTTTGTTAGAACCCGATTTTACCCCGTGGTCTCACTCTCTCACTATAGCAATGGGATCCACAGTTAAAACCGGGATCGAATTTCCTTGAAGGTTTGTTAGACTCCGATCTTCACACTTCGCATTTGCAGGCTTAACTTTTATTTCTATTTTGTGTTGGGAAATTGAAGTAGAAGATAATTATTAAGATGATGTTTGGTGTAATATTAACGGGTTTGTTAAGTCATTATTTACAATTTTTTCTATTTACCGTATACCTAAAAATCTATGTTACATCACTAGTGCACAAATGAAATCGAGTAACTATTCATGTGTAATAAAGTATGTTAGAGTTTTATGTCAAACGGTCCATAACACTGTGGGTGTTTGGCATTCACTTGAAGTTCTACTTTAATTAAAATTAGAAGTTGATAAATAGTGATTCAACTAAAATTATTTTTCGAAGTTTTGTGTAATTCTGCACTACTACGTAATTAGTTATCACAAAGTCTTATGAGAGACGGTATCTGGATAAGTTATCTAAAGACGACTTATGTTCTCAATAAAATCATCCATGTTATTAATCAAAACGTCTGTATTCTTAACAAAATAAGTCTTGTTGTAATATGAAAAAATACCGATGTTGAGAAAATAGGTATTTTGATTAATGAGATCGTTGATTTTCTTGACAATATAAGTTCGTCTCTAAATAAATTATTTAGAGACCGTCTCTCAGGAGACTTAGTTATTGCCATCTAATTTATCACTTAGTTTTGATAACTGAATCTGAAAATTTCTTTAGTATAATCTTGAGTCGAAAACCTGCCAATCATTTCTTAGAACAAATTAACCTAGATAAGGTAGATGTTTTCAATGTTAGGTTTGAACTCTTCATCATTGACACGAAGTCAACATAACAAAATGGTACTAGTAAAAGAAATTTTGAGATGGCTTGTTGAGGTCCTTGAGGAGGAAATTAAAGGAGTTATTTTACTTGCTTATATTGGTAACTTGGCTATTATTTTTTATGTAATTACTAATTAGCCCTCTTTTGTTGTAAACATTCATCCCTAGATTCCGGAAGGACGTGGCTTAGACATATCAAACCAAGATACATATGTTTAACTATAAATATCACATGTTTAGCTATATTTTTTAAGCTAAAATCCTAATCAATTTCTCAATCATCAAGAAAAAAGGAAATGTGATGTTAAAAAGCTGGAACTTAATCACTAAAGTGCATCCCTTAATATTTGATTCACTAACATTTTTTATAAAATTAAAGTTGTAAATTAGTTTCACACATTTTTGTCCTTGTCAGCTTATAATATGGTTTTGGTCCATAAACATCAGCCAATTTTCCCGCTCTTTGTTCGGTGGGCGGGGTACGAATTTTGTCATTTATCCAAGGTTTGTAAAAGTTGTGCTGGTTTTGATCAGAATTTATACGTGGAGAAACATTTTTCACTACAATTGGAGAATTAATATATAAATGAACACACGTCTTGTTAGATGATCGAGATGGAAATCTTTGAGCTTGCCACATTTGGATTACACCGCCGTCTAGTTAAAGCATAGCCCTAGCAAATCTCTGATTATCGGACACGATCACTATCTTCCCAATCGCTTTTCTATCCTTGAGCGTGGCAAATGCTAGATGCACCTATCAAATCGAACAATGCTCATATCATCCAACATCGTAAAGAAGGAACTAGCACGAACAGAACGAACAGAGAGTAGTTGCACGTTCTTACCTCTGAGAAGCTAAAAGTATGAGATATATGCATGGTGATTAAGCCCCTCGCCAACCAGGACAACAACTCCTTCATCGAATCATCCAAAATACGAGGGCCAATGGTTTCATAACCCCCCAGGTACAGTCCATGAAAGACGAATAATGTAAGGGAGGGACTGCCTGTCAGTAGGCTCATAAGGCATACGGTGTGTGATCAGGCATTTAACAGGTGCTCTCTTAGCATGACAGACTGACAGTGAAGTTAACTTGTAGGATCAATTAGTCTTGTTGACTATTACAGTAAGAAACCATAGAACGCATTGGTACCTTCACAAGAGCGATATTCGCAGGTATTGCAGGTACTTCACCACTTGCAAAGCCGATAACCAAGATTTGTGCTCCCCAGTTCAATAATTTTAAGCTTTCTTTTGTAAGCTTGCCTACGACTGGATCATACAAGACATCAACTCCTTTCAGATTTCTCTCCTTTAGAAATGCCTTCGCACTTCCACTGATATTCTCTTTGGCCAAATCGACAACATGATCCGCGTTTAACGACTTGAGAAACTGAACTTTCTCACCACCCCTGCCATAAATCAACCAAAGACTAAATATGCCACTATTTATGTTTTGACAGATAACAACTAAAATTTTGTTCTCTGGTACTACGTATTCTACCCGGAAACTAGAAACAAATTCACTGATATTGTGGCCTTGAAAGACCAGAACCTCTTAAATAGTTACTAATCTTGGAAGAGTACTAGTGTATCAAGTATTAGCTCACATTCGGTAAAACTTAGTGTCGAATATATAAAAATACCAAATAATCCAGGAACTGCATGCTTTATATGAATAACGCTCTGGAAACTAACAAAGCTAAGCATTCCTTTTACTCACACTTTTCTACTTTCAATGTTCTCATCACTGTCGTTGTCTAACTTAGGCATCACTGGGTCTATAACATGGGAAAAGAGCCCGGCTGGAGCACAAATTAACAACAAGCAATTTGGTGCACTTCATGATGTAACAATTACGTCGTGTAACGGGTTACCTTGCCACAGCAATGGCAGTGGCTCCAAGGAGCTTCCCGATTTGCACAGCAGCAACTCCAACTCCTCCAGCTGCCCCAAGAACCAACAAAACCTACATTTTTTTCAAAATTTTAAATCACAAATAATTAAAAACCACAAGTACTTGTAATCGAAAACCATGTACAAAATTCTTGTGTGCCGCTGCATTACTTGACCAAGACGAAGTTGTGCTCTATGGATAAGTGCAAGGTGAGATGTCCTATACGCAATCGGGAGCACAGAAGCAGCAACCAAGTCACATTCTGCGGGTACCATATAGCTGCAATACACGAAAATAAGTGGATACAACACAAATCCATTCACCTCAACTCACGTTATGTAACATAATACGTAGTTACGTACAGATCGGATTCATCAGCGACGATGAACTGAGCAAGAACCGACATCAGAAGTGGAGATAACAGGGTCGCCGATCCTAAACTTGGTGACTCTGGAGCCAACAGCGTCAACAATTCCAGAGTAATCGGAGCCAGGGATGAAAGGCAGAGGTGGCTTCTCCTGGTACTTACCCTGCACCTGAAGGTAACTCAAGAAGTTCAAGCTGTTGGCTTTGATCCGTACATCAGTTGGAGATTCGAGTTGAGGAATGGGGTGGTCTCTCGATAGGGTCAGGGCTGTGTTCGGGTCACCAAGTTCCCTGCAAACTAAAGCTTCCATTTGGTCTTCTCTGCAAACTAAATGTAGTGAAACAACAATATATATAGTCGTTGCTTGGCTGGTTTTCCCTTCTCTTTTGTTGTTTTCAAGTACAGTAGTGAACACTCAAAACTCCAGCTACCATTTAAGATCAGATTCTTGAGAACAGACAAGGAATTATATTTCTTCTAATCGTTTTAAGGGATGAATCTTCATGGTGTATTATATAAATGATATTAGAATTATTTATCAATAATCAAGAACGTGATTGCCAGATCATGGAATACTATTAAAAGTGTTTTGTTGTTTGAAATGGCAACACCAGTCTTCAGAATTCAGAATTGGCGGGCTTTCACACATATTTATGTTTTGTTTATGTTCCCAGTACAGAAATGGACAATGAACATAATAATTCATTTTTACTTCAAATGTAATATTTGAATGTGAGAATAGATGAGTTTACGGTGTATCAATGGCGAGCCAGAAATATTTCTCAGCACAAATTATAACGTCAAAAACTTCGACACGATCTGCTGGAGTATGTTTAATAAAAATATCATACTCCGTACATGTTTGCTCTATCTTTCTCACTAGTTCGACAAACTCTATACATGGACAGAAATATCAGATTCTATGGTAATCAGATGAAATTAGGAGATGAGATTATAGGCTATAGCTTACAGAGAGGAATAGTGTCAGCAAGATAAAACAAGCAGAAATAAAGGTCCCTCCAAGTAGGAAAATCCTTAGAATCAATCGCTTCTTCCTGGAGCTCAAGGAACTGAAAGAGTCTATCGTGGCTTCTAAAATGGATTCGCCATCGAGACAAAATACCTGGTCACCGTTACAGCATAGATTAGGACAAAAATTGTGACAGCAAGAAGCCAAGAACAAACTAGGGAACAATTTCACACTGATCCTGGCTAGTGAAACAAGTTTTAGCAGATTGCAGTTACGTGCTTTCTTTCATTATGCCAACCATACAACATTGCAATATAAGGCTAAACTTACAGTATTTATAGTCAACTGTGATGCAGCATGTAGCTAGTTCTTAGTCTAGAATAGGACAGTGTAATTAGCCTTGCAAAAAAGGTGCATGATAAGACCCGCGTTTACTCTACACTAGTTATAAATCAAGTCGTGCACTTTCTAGTGAGTTCAGCCAAAACATGTAACATTAAACTAATACAAGTCTAACATCCATTGGTGAACAAGATGCCCTAGAGGTTTTTCATTAGAAATAGCCAGAGTATTAGGTTGAGCAGGTCAACAGAAGATTATCGATAAACATGACCAAATGCAGATTATATTTGGAAAACAGCTGCAATTATTTATCAGTTATCAATTTGATGTAATATAACTTTTCTAGTGAAGTAATATATGGCGAATGTTTTGGGACATACCGGCAAGCTGTTTAAAAGAGCAAGACCCATTGAGACGTAAAATGAACATGTTAAAAAGCTTTCCAACTGACTCGGAAGATATGACGCAAAACTAATTGACCAGCGTGGTTGATAAGAAGTCAAGCGAATTGAATTTCCCATGGAGATCAGATCACCAACGAAGACAAAAGTTTGAAAGCAGCTCCTCGCTATATCACCGGACTCCTTGTAATTTGAAAGTGAACTTCGGCAATTTGGAGTTGAATATTTTATCTCGACCCATCCTTGACCTGTAAGTTGCAGTGGAATCAAGCAAGATTCAACCTGGACAGGGATGAATATATGCCGTTAGTGCACGATATTAATTCAATAAATGCTCCAGATGTTGCAGGCTTGCAGCAGACAAAGGTGCTAAATGAAACTATTACCTCTGAACAAAGGCAGTCACTTCCATATGTTGGAACTTGTAAACTATTGTTAACACATCTTTTAAGCTTCACAACATCCTTAGCATCCAAACAATGAGTATGTTGTTTCTGACTACTTTCTCCAAGGCCAACATCATCATAGTTGCTTGAATCCCCACACGACGCAGATGCAAATGCAGAAAGTTCATTTGGGCAAGATGTTCCATTCCCCATGAAGTTTACAACAATGCTCCTTTCAATTAGAGGATGAGGAACACAATAACCTTTGTTCGCATTAAGCATTCCATCAGCTCTGAGAGGGACAAGTGGCTCAGTCAACATAGAAATCAACGTCTTCCAATCTTCAGTGGAGTGGATAGGAATTTCTCCCAGTGAAATTATTACATCACGAGGTGATAGATAACCAGATAAAGGTGATGAGGAGGATACGTCCAGAACCTACAGTAAAAGGTACTCTGCAGTGATTACTCAAAAATAACTGAAAAACTCGAAGCGAGGAAGAAGTGTGAATACTCTACCATGGGGCTTTCACCGTATATGTAAAATGGATACAAGATCACGGGAAGTAGAAACAGAGTAACAATGCAAGCTGCACAAAACTGCATCAGATAACAATTATGCCTTTCATTTCAGGCATCAGGAAACATGGAATGCAACATATACAGGTAACACGAACAGCCAACAATGGAATGATAACTGCACGTACTGCTGCATTGTGCCAAACTCCAGCACAGTATATACGAAGAGAAGCTACCCGGGATAGTGCCTGTAATAATGCATTGTCGAATGCCACCAAAGCCCCTGGAAATAACACTGCCAGAAAGACTGCAAGGTACTCCATTTGAATGGCCTCGCTGCAACCCAGACAAGTTACATCAACAGTAAAGAAGCGTATATGACTATATTCTCTAGCACCTAAACTTTGTTTATTCTATGAATAGGTGCATTCATTGCAGGTACATCAAACATAGAACTAGAAAGAATTATAGAGACATGAAAACTCAGGATACTTCTGTAATCAAAAATTAAGGAAACGGCCCAAGAAGGATGCTATGGACCAGCATAGAACTAGAAGGAACCATGTCCATGGGGCCTGGGTGTCAGATAGAAAAATATGCCCTTTTTAAGTTTTAGGCGCCAGAGTTGAAAGAAGGAAGTCGGAGAAATTAACCTTGCAGCTGCAAGAGCATGTCCAAACTCATGCACAAGCACACAGATGACAGTTGATACACAGAGGTACCCGATACTGAGAAGTGACAAGTCCAGTCCAATTAACTGCAAAAAAAATAATAAGAAACAGAAATAGCGACCAAGCAAGTGAAACAGCAATGATGACCAATAAGTAAAAAATGCATGATAGAGAGTCACATTGTTCATCGTTTAGACTTTAGACTGTTTGCTGATCATCAAAAGAATCTCCGTCATCTCACGTAATCTTACATGCCTTAATTTCTATTTAAAAAAATGCTAAACTCCTGATCCTATCGTCCTGGAAACTAACAGGAAGCAAAGCGCATATTCACAAAGAATACTAACCAAAGAGGATAACCACGATAAGGAATAGCCAGGAGAACCATTCCCCACATATGAAACCAGTGCTCCAAACAATTCAAAGACGATAAGCTGTACACACAACGCACAAACAAACGAACCACAATCAAACACTAACAATTAGCAATCCCAAAATAACAAGAAAACAACTCATTTCAGCACTGAATCTCACCAATGTAACCCCAACCAGGGCAGCTAAACTGAACCCAATCCCAATCGAAAACCATATTCGGAAGTACCTACCATCAAGATATTCAGTTTCATCCTACTGCCTTCAATTTGAGAATAATTTAGCACAACGAAAAAGAAGGAAAAAAGATAGAATTTTTCTCAAACCTAGAGTATCTCCGACCGAAACGGTATAAGGGTTCATTGAGGGACAAAAATTTGACATCACAGTACCTATATCAACAGAAATTCAACTCAATCTCAGCAAAATGTGAACTTTTACAGAAAAGCTAATTAGTTACGAAATTGACTGATTTGAATGCTGATGGGAACAATACCAGCAAGAAATAGAGTGAGGGTGATTCCTAGTGCGAGAACGGAGTGGTAGAAGGGATGTGCCTCTTCTCCCTCCTCGTCTGCCATCCATTAACTGCTCACTTCTTCACTTCGTCGTTTGATCACCGGATTTAGTGACGATTGGTTTCTGTTACAAAACCTTTTCAAGAGTTGGAGTGATCTGCTTAATTTGTTGTACTAAGGTTTCTAATTCAAAAAATATACAAAAGGGTCCCCATAAATATATACTCCCTCCATTTCAGAAAAAGTGTTACATTTTAACTTTGACCGGTCATTAATCGTTTTAGCTGACAATTACTCATAAACGATAATAGTAAATAATTTAATAAAATCATATAATAAAAAATTAATTACTAAATTTTCATTATATAATTTTAATAATTTATTTATTAATATCGTTAAGAGTAATTGCATCAAACGCAGATAATCAACCAGAATAGTAAAATGTAACACTTTTTCTGAAATGGAGGGAGTAATTATCAAATCGGCCCTCATTAATATATAATTATCTGACCCCAACGCCATATACCGCTCTGCACCAACTATGATCGAGTTTCTACCACGTTCAACACTGACCTCAACTACAACTGCAAACCGTCAAAAGCTTCAAGATCATTGGATCTTTCACGATACTGATTTGAAGTTTTAAATGACTCCAATCGGAGGGTATTCAGGAGCTTTTACGTACGATTTTGGCATTAGGCTTTGTTCTATTCGTTTGTACAAAACTGAACTGAATTTATTTGTAGTATAAAAAACAACTAAGATGATTTGAACTGAAATTAATGAGGTATGAAATAACATAGCCGAAGGACAAAAGTATGGAAGGATCAAATAAAGAAACCAAAAGGAAGAAAGGAAATTAATGAAAAATAAGGCGAACACGTAGTTTTATAAAGTACTTTAATAATGTAATATTAATAATTGATGGGTGAATTTAATGTTTCTATGAATTATATTGTCTTGGATTGGATTTGGATGTAATTAGGGAAATAGATATTAAGGTTTTGGACACAACTATTCAATGGATAGAGCGACTGGGATGTACGGAACAAAATAATATGGGGTGTAAGTTGAAAATAGAGGTTTGAGTCGTAATTGTTCAAATGAGGATGTAGTTAATGATATTGATACTAAAATTAATATAATCACTAATTTATGGAAAAGTTTTACTAAATTGTAAGGGTTTTAATTAGGTTGCACTAATTTGATATAATCTTTTGAAAGTAGCACTAATTTATAATTTTTCCTTCGAATAATAAATACTAGCAGACTGTTTGGTATAGAGTTAAAGAAAATTTTCAGTTGATGAATACTAACTGAGTTAAATGTGAGTTATAAAAAATGATGTTTGGAATAGAGTTAAGAACTTATAGAGTTTATAGGGTGTATAAGAATAAAGTGATGTGTGAAAGAAGAAGTTATGTGTTTGATAGTTTTTAAGGTTATTTGATTGGTTTAAATCTGTTTAATTGGTTTAACATTGTTAGTTTGATTGAAAAAAGTAAAGAGGAAGTAAGAGTAGGTTGATGATTATTTAGGCTCTGTTTAGCAAAACTAGCTTAAAAACTAGCTGGTAGCTGGCTGATTTTAAATGTAGGTGTTTAGCAAATTAACTGATGAGCTAGCTGGTATTTTGTAAAATGACATAAAAGAGCATTACTCTTATTTTTATTTTCTTTAACCTTTTTCATCGTATTATTAGTCTATAGTTTTTTAAATAATAGTACATCACATTTTGTCCAATTATTCTAATATATATTCAATGTACTTTACATCGCCACTTTAATAACATCATCAAAATTATCAGAAGTTGAAAGAAATATTCGTTGAGTATTTTAACTTAGTAATGAAAAAAATCAGTAATTGATGTGTACTACATGTATGCATTTTAAAGAGATGTGGATGCATTAATCCTTATGCTAGTTGCAAACAAGTACACAAAATGTATAACAAAGGATCCAACAATATAAAATATAAATCGAGAATAATAAATAATAAAAACGGGTAGTTTTTCCTTCTTCTTTTTTTTTTTTTTTTTGTAATTTAGGTCAGGGATATTTTCGAAATGAAAAAGATAAGGGGCTTCTTTTTTTAAAAAAAGCTAACTTGGATAGCTTCTTAACTAGCTAGCTGATTTAAGAAGCTGCGCGTTCACGTAACGAGCTTTTTTATTAGTCAATGGTAAAAAAAAAACTCATGGAGCTGAAAAGCTACTGTTAAACAGAGCCTTGGTAGAGAGAAAAATTGAGTTAAATTTTTTACTGTAAAATATGCAAAATAAATAGCCTGAAACATTTTAACGGACGAATAATCGGCTTTAGTTGTATACCAATCAAGCGGTAGTATGTGTGGACCAAAATAGTAAGGTGTGACTATGATAAACTGATTTTAAAATCTTAGTACCACTTTCTTAGACCACTCGATAGATCGTCATGACGATAGTGAATAGTTCTTGATTACTACCGATTTAACGACTAACTTGGAAAAAAATCGTCAATGTGTCATTTGACGACCGTGAATAGTGTTTTTTATTATTTTTTTCGTTTTTTTATTTTTTTTAACTTGCTTAACATATTATAAGAGTATTTAGAAGTTGAAATTACTCAAATTGGATTCTTAAAACTCGTTTTATAATTTATTGAGATTGAAAAATATAGTCGTTCTTAATGAAAACTTGTTTATTGAAATCAAACGGATACAACATCACAACATTACAATCCTAATACATGATTGAAATGAAAGCACACAACAACGTACATAGAAATGAAAGCACACAACATTAGAAATGAAAGCACACAACAACAAACATAGAAGGAATCGCATTCCGAACTCGGTCTTCAGCTTCTGCAAGATAGCATGCTCCATCGGTGTCAAGTTGTCGTACTTGTTTTGGAGCACGATCATCATTTGGTACTTCCCCAACGTAGCAGCTTCATGTTGACTCTCAGCAAGCCTTCTCGTATCCGCAGACTTCTGCTCCGCCTTCATTCGCATCACTTCAAGCTTCCTCTCCTCAAACTCAAGCCTCCGCTCCTCAGCTTGCTTCCTTTCCTCACAATCTTCCTCATTTTAAGCTCAAGCCTCTTCTCCTCAATCGTATTCATGCCTTGGAAGGATTCATTCAAACCGTCCATCACTGAGGTTCCACTCGAACCCCCTGCCTTTAGAAGGCCTTTGCCTTATCACGACCCATAGGGCGCTTCGATGCAATTTCGCTCGCATCATCATTGCAGTCCAAACCCCTTTTGGTACCGCTCCCACCACTAACCTCAACATCGATAGCCTCGTCAACTGATCCACCACCATATGCCCGAGGTTGCATACCGCGATTTCACCCCGGGTGCACTGGTGAAATTCATGTGAGATTGCCACTGCGGATAGTGCCTCATTGCTTCCCAACAATGCATGTTATTAAACTTAGTGCACTGCCTCTATTTGTGTCTATGTTTTAAAAGCCGGAACCGGAGGTTGAGCCGGCCACCCTCAAAAAAAGGTTCAACCGGGTCGGACCGGTTCACCCGGATAGATCCGGATAGAGCCGGTATGACGTCATTTTAATATATATATATATACACACACACACACACACACACATACACCCTAAATTATTGATATTAAATTAAAAGGTTCAAAACATAGATAGATCATAGAATCGTATAAACGAGTCCAATTACATAAACATAAAGAGTCACAACTTCAAATCATCATAAAAATGACATCAAGCCATCAAGTCATCCACATTACAATCATAAAAGTCTACAAGCAATTAATGAGATAATAGAGTTCCAAAGATCAAACTCAACAATAATACGAGAGTTCAACATCATCGTTCTTATTTGTTGTAACATTTTCCGCATTTCCTAAATACAAAACATATAGATTATATAATGACCAACAAAATGAATAACTAATAAATAGAACAAACATGAATTTTATGTTTGATTTGCATTATAAAGTATAAACCCAATAGAAAACTCAAAATATACATAACAATTAACAATAAACTCAACAATAAAATATATTTAATTTATATAGTTCAAGAATAAAAATATGACAAAAAAAAAGGACATCTTTTTTTTTTATTCTAGTCGAGTCGTGAGGGTCTGGGGCTTTTATTTTTTTTTAAATTAAGGGCTGCTTTTGCAAAAAAACCTTTTTTTTCCTAAATTTGCACCTGACGGGGTTTAGTTGCAAAAAAAAAAAAAAAAAAAAAAAAGCCCAACCGGTCCAACCCGGTTATGGGTCACCGGTCCAACCCGGTTTTGGGCCGAGTTTTCCGGTTTTGGGGGCAACGGCTCAATACCGGTTTTTTAGCCCTATTTGGGCCGGCCAAGGCCGGTTTAGCGGTCCGACTGGTCGGACCCGAATTTTAAAACATAGATTTGTGTAGCTTTTTGGCCAACATCATCGTCATTGTAACTGCTTTTATCTCCAACACATCTTTCCGCATCATCATAAGCTGAGACAAAGTGGTTTACATCTTCTTTCATCCGAGTCCACCTACCACGTAGTGAATTTGCAGTTCGAGGTGTGAGACCGGTAAGAGGATGGCCATCTCTAATGTTTTGCTCCCAGATTTCCTGAACTTCCACAAACATCGAAGTATACGTGCGGTTGGTGGCTTTCACCGGATCCTCACTTAACGACATGAAAATCTGGATGAGAGCACGATCCTCCTCTTCAGAGAACGAATTTCTTGACCCATCCTTTTCTTCCTCTTTCCCATGTTGAGGCCCTTTTTTCCAAAGAGCTTGCGAGGTTTCTTCCTTTCCTTTTGTCGTAGGTTCCGGTTGAGTCTCAATGCACTCGGATTACCGTGAGTAACCACGCATAAGTTGAACGATGCAGGTTGTATGGATTGTAGCATCCCGTCGTATCGTAGAATGAAGGTTCCGGTTGGCCTTTGGGTGAGATGGGGATTTGGGAGTGACACCATAAAACTCATTCAGAAATGCCGGTATTTTATCCAACATTCCTTGTTGAGTGAGCCATATGTATGTCGGATGCTCAAATGGGTTTTGTGCAGTGCAGTTTGGAGTGGAGTTCGAATTCTGGGAGTTGGGAGTAGACATTTTACCGTTTTGAGTTTAAGAAGTGGAAGATGAGAGGAAATTGAGGTGTGGTGAAATGAGTTGTAAATGGGTTGTATTTATAGATCTCGAAAAAATATAGCCGTTGGAGTATTTTTTATTTAATATTACTTTATAAATTAATTTTTAAAAATTAAAAAAAAAATCGGGTGGGACCCGTACGGGCCTCCCAGCCGTTGGGCTGGGGCCAGCCCAACGGCTGGGAGCTGGAATCAGTAAGGCTGATTCCAGCGCCAGCCGTGCACCACGGCCGGCCGTGGTGCACGGCCGGCGGGACGACCACTCCCATTGGGAGTGGTCTTGGGAGTGGTCTTACATGTAACTTTATTTCTCGAACCGTATATATTTAACACAAAATGTTGTGTAAAGATCAGTAAAATACATTGTGTATCTAAAATCATGGCACTGCTAATTGTGGTATAAAATCGAGAATAAAACAATATTCATCATACTTTTATTCTTCCTTGATTTACAAGCTCTCTGCAGATACATTAGCATATCAAAATGTCAACAAAAATTGTTGTAAATTGTATAGCAGAGTATTATTCAGCAGGTTCTGGTTTAGCTGGTGCATCGATGATCTTTCCTTTTTCTCTGAGCTTCGCCATTGTCTCTTTCATGGCCTCCTTTCTCTTTTTGCTTGCTAGAATCTTTGCCATCGTACCGCTCACGTTCGGATCCTTTTTCTCCTGTGGCGGAGGTGGTGGCGGCCTCCTTGCAGCTGCCAATGCACTTCCGGTGATAGAACTATCGATCAATCCCATCAATGGCAATGCCAATCCCGACACAATTAGAGTCCTGCATTTTTTTCTTGTTTTAGAATATATATATATATATATATATATATATATATATATATATATATATATATATATATATATATATATATATATATATATATATATATATATATATATATATTTATTTATTTATTTATTTATTTATTTGTAATAATTTAGTTCATGTTGTCACCAGTAACTACATTGTTCACAGGGCAAGTAAAAAATATATTTGAGACATGTATACCGAACCATAGTTACAAGTACAACATGCCCTTGATAGGAATATTACATTACATTTGTTATGTTTAGTACTTTAGTTCAAATTTATCAATTAGCTTATAACTTAAATTAGTTGATTTGTCAATTTGATCAAGATAAACATGCTAGCTACGTGAATGTCTAAGTGGTAAATAATGAACTAGTTGAGTCGATATGTTGCCTCAAGTAAGTTAGTATTATATAATGAGTTATATACCGATTTGTACAAACTATATTTAGAAAATATATAAAATGAGGTGCAGTTCAATTGGAACCAACACTCTTTCAACCACCTAATCACCTGTTAGCTACCCTTAACAGCTATGAGTTATGAACTAGCTTAGCATCTAAGTTAGTTTTGTTAAACGAGGTCATAGTGACACACATTGTGCTAATGTAATTGACAGTACAATTACATATATAACGCAAAAATCTCGAATACTTTTTGTAGAAGTCGGTTGGATACGCACCTACGCTGGACGTTCCATTCTTCTGCGACCTGACCAGATGGTGTAGCGCATGCGGAAACCTTAAGGGTTGATCTTGTGGATGGCAGGAGGAAATGCCTTGGCTTCCTGGAGATTGGTCTTGCAACCGGTGGTGTTACAGGGGCTAGTGAATGCGCCATTTGGTACTGTTTGATCAATCTGGTGACACTTTTTGGTTTTTAGATGAATTGACAATTTTAAGTCCCATATGCATGTGATGCAGATTGAAAGCTTTACTTTGTGGATAGTGTTCCCTTTAGAGAAATCTTTCTGGATGGTGTTTGTTTCTTGCATTACTTGATAGAATTGGAGAAAGAGTATCCATTGGTTGCTTCTTGATAAGGCCTGGTCCCTCAAATTGATTCCCAACAATAAAATTGGGCAACATATAAGTTAGGGACCAGGATATACGAATCTACATTGATGTTAGAAGAATATGTTTGTTGAGGACAATTTCACTAAAGTATGATAATGGAGAGCACACGTAAACGAATTCAGAAACTCCTTCAAAATAGAAAAAGATAATGTCAACAAGTTTAGTAATACAATTAGTTACATGTGTATATTTTCAATTACTTTGGAAGTTTATATTCTCGTGATAGAAAAATAATACGGAAACGATTTAAACATATGGTACGGTTTCCAACCATCTTCAACGAACTGAACTCCTTGACTTTGATTTTTTTATAGACTTTGACCGCTTAATAACGATTCAGCTTAAACGTTCAAATTATACCTTTATAAGCAGAGTTACTATTTGAGTGATGATCGTTTCATACTAGTCAATTACAGTACTGTTTATGAAACACTACATCCAATCACATCTTTCTTAGAAGTGAATATAGGTTGAAATCCATATAACAACCACTTACTTTGCTACCATCATAAAATTTAAAATCGAATATGTAAGTGAACCTATTTAGATGGTTTCTTTTGTGGTTACCTACCAATAGTTGCTACCGCGTCTTTTCAAACTCAAGTAATAGCGGGTCGGTGTAAGGGGAGTTATCCTAGTGATATACGGTATAATACTATCTTCTTTTCGGTCTTTTTTTAACTCATAAATTTGTAATTTTATGCTTACGGGACCTTCCACTAGTCATAGTGTGACCCGACCTAACCCGGTCTGGAAACCAACCCACCAAGTACCCCTATGACCCGTATTTATAATGCTCTAGCCTCTATGGGTCCGACCGGTTGTGTTTTACAGCCTCCACTGAGTGAAGTCGCACCACAGACACACTGACAATCGACTCCAATGGCGGCTGTGTCGACTCAATTTGCACTACTCCATAAATCATCCCTCTCTCACAACCTCGTCAGTCCGATAAAAGATTCAAGCTTTCGCCCTGTCAAAGTTTCTTCCAGCTCTAAATTAAGGGATTTCACAGTTTATGCTCAGAGTGCCAATGCTGATGATAATCCATCAAATGCCGCTTCTTCTCTCGCCACCGTTGAAAATTCCACTCCCAGGTCAAGGTAAGCTGTTCTTGGTTAGAAAGATTGAATCTTTGCAGTGAATTTGTTGTTTGCTATTCATTGATTAAAAAGATTGAATCTTTGCAGTGAATTTGTTGTTTGCTATTCATTGTTAAAAAAGGTTGAATCTTTGCAGTGAATTTCTTGTTTGCTATTCATTCATTAAAAAGGTTGGATCTTTGCAGTGAATTTTGTTTGCTATTCGTTAATTAAAAAGATGAAATCTTTGCAGTTAATTTGTTGCTTAATTATTCGTAGCTTGAATGGTTGTGAATGTGCTGCCTGTTGCATTTTTGTTGAAACACTTATACCTGTTATTTATTACTTATGAGTTGCTATTGAGTATTCTTGAGGAACATTTGTGAAGGAATTTCTAGAGTCGTTTGAAATATGGTGTGATGGAGAATTTGATTAACATATTATTCCCTAGCTAAAAGTTTAGGTGCACAAGGTGTGTTGCTGATACAAGTTGCACCGGCTAATGGGGCACTCACAACCGATCAATTTGATAGATGCTGTGATAGAGTTTAATTTTAAGTATCATAAATTTGAAAAGATTATAAGAAAAAAAATTATCTCTTGATGTGTTTGGTCACTCTCTAGCTCAAAGAAACTGCCTTTCTGATTTTTAAGGTTGAGGAGGAACACTTTCAGTGACCTCATTCACTCTCTTGCATGATTTGGCTCGTGTATTCCTCAGGACATGGAGCATCAGTTCTCTAAATCGTATCTTATCCAGTTCTCTCATCAAAGATGTGTCTTTGACATATTTTAGTTCTTAACTATTATTTTAATGACTGCAAATCCAGGGTGCAACGCCACACAATTTCAGTGTTTGTTGGTGATGAGAGTGGAATGATCAACCGTATTGCAGGAGTTTTTGCAAGGAGAGGTTATAACATAGAGTCCCTTGCAGTGGGACTCAACAAGGATAAAGCTATGTTTACAATTGTTGTATCTGGAACTGAAAGGGTGCTACGGCAAGTTATGGAACAGCTCCAGAAGCTTGTGAATGTACTTAAGGTCATGATTTATTCTCGATCTTCTCTTTTCCTTATCCTGATTCCAGTTGCATCAACCCTTTTGACTTAAGCTGATGATCCCAAACTCATAATAAGTTTGACAAGCAGGTAGAAGACATCTCGAAGGACCCACAAGTGGAGCGTGAATTAATGCTCATCAAGATCAATGCCAAGCCAGAACACCGAGCAGAGGTATTCAACTATTCATGTTTCCTGTTGATTTTCGTTTCTGCTTTTCCCTTCAATTTTGTGTTGCTCATTTTATACTAGTTTTCCTAATGTAACACGTTCTATTAGATAGTTCGGTAACATGCCAAGTCTACAAGTACTATTTGACTTATTTCTTTGTCATGCAGTTGACAAATTTGATTTATTTGATTTCCAGGTCATGTGGCTGGTGGATATTTTTAGGGCCAAAATTGTGGACATATCTGATAACTCGCTAACTTTGGAGGTGACAATGACAAGTGTTTGTGTTACAAATTGTGGTTTGGCAATCTTTTGTGTACTTATTCCTGGTTATAGTGAATAGTAATTGGATTGAGAGGGAGACCCATGGGGTGTTCAACATTAGAATTTTGAGGCATCTACAATATCAAAACTGAAAAAAGTTTGATTGGAAATTAGAGGGTTGTAATTTTACAAAACTCATCTTAAAAATTTGTGTTCTCAATAATAATCTAATCGCCTCGTGGTATTTTTTTTTTAACGGCAATTTCCATTCCTATAGAACAAATTAGATGATGCTTAGATTTGGTTTTTCTTACCCAGTGGTTTCTTTATCCATTTCTAGCTGAAATTTTTCATGAATTATGCTCTGTGATAAGTTTTTACATTGGATCCACCAGATAATATTATGAAAGCCATTATAGTGCCCTGACTGGCCTCATTTTATCTGTAAAGGTAACTGGAGATCCAGGAAAGATGGTTGCTGTACAGAGGAATTTAAGTAAATTTGGAATAAAAGAGATTGCCAGGACAGGAAAGGTAAATGACATGTCAGGCAATGGTTCTTCTTATCCCTTGTTCTTCTCTCTCTCTCTGTTTTTTTAACCATTCGTGTCTCTTGGTTGTCCAACTAGATTGCCTTGAGAAGGGAGAAGTTGGGGGCATCTGCTCCCTTTTGGCGGTTCTCAGCTGCTTCATATCCAGATCTTGAAGAAGCACACCCAGTTGATACTGTGTCAAGGAGCATAAAGGAGGCTCGGATTGGAGAATCTGATACGTCTGCTGGGGTATTTCCTCTTCCTAAGCATTCACTCTGTCGGTTTATATTTCACTTCCATTCTGGCTTAAATTTAGTCTTCTGCTATGCTATGGGATCTGGAATTGAGTTTGAGTTAAAACTGATTACATCCGAATAGTTTGAAACTTAGAATCAAGATATTTGTCAATGATATGACTTAAAGAGCTCTAATCATAAGTACACCAAGTAAAGTACTTTCATCAATAACTAAAAGTATATAGTACACTATGAACAAAGAGTGTTGTTGAATGTTGAGCCCTGTCAGGTGCACATTGAGAATCTGTTTTATGAATTTACTGACCTAAAGAAAATTTATTGAAAAATTGTACCAAACTTTAATTGAATGTTTTTTTCAAACACTACATATGATAGTCTTGTAAACTAGCTAGATAGTCTAGTATTGATGCATGTGTTAGGCTCTTAGATTCTGCAAATTCTGTCCATGTAGCCTTGACTTGAGTTGGTACTTTTATTAACTGATTGACAATTCCTTTATTCTGTGAAGGGAGATGTATACCCTGTCGATACAGCTGATGGAGGATCTTTCAACAAAGTTCTTGATGCTCATTGGGGAGTGCTGAATGATGAAGACGTAAGAAAATGTTTCTTTATCACTTTATACTAGCATGCGTTTGTCGTTTGTCTCAACCAGACACTTTAACCAATGACTTTGACAACTACGCAAACCAATTAAATATTAAAATGTGTAGTAGATCTTCTTAGAACTTCAAATTCTTCAGTGGGGAAAGAAAATTGACACGTTCTCTTTGATCCTTCTAAACAAAGTAAAAAAGTTGGTATTTTATTGCTGGTTAAGTATTACAGTATGATTAAGTTTCCAAGAAGTTTTCTACATGGTACTAGTACATGCTTATGTTGTTCTATTGAAGCTTGCAGACTAGTGGGCTTTGTTCTCACACTCTTTCAATGGTTGTTAATGATTCCCCTGGAGTCCTTAATCTTCTAACTGGGATTTTTGCGCGCAGAGGATATAATATTCAAGTATGTGGCACAGTATCTTTTTGCAAAGTTCTCCAAGAACCTTAGGTCTTATAGAATTTTCATGTTGATAATTATTGGCTCTTTCTTTTTTTCTTTTTTGTCTGCTTAGAGTTTAGCCGTTGGTCATGCTGAAGTTGAGGGGCGCTCCCGTATTACCACCGTCGTTCCTGGTACCGATGAATCAATTAGCAAGTTGGTACAACAACTATACAAGTTGATAGATCTTCATGAGGTGAGAGCTCTTAATATTCCGGTGAAGCTTGCAGGTTATAATGAGAAATGACATCGGTCTTTCCAGATTCACCCATATTTGCAGAAAGTTGACTGATAATCTTGAATAAATAGATGACCCACTTAATATAATACTGTGCAGACTAGAATTCTAATGAACACATCTACGTGTATTTTGTCATTTTGTTCCACTTAATAAGATTTTCTTCCTTTTTATAATGAAAATTTTAATTTTAACTTATGAGTTAATTAATTAATTTTATACGATAAGTGTCTTTTTGAAATTTATATTTATTTGATTACAAATGTTATGGAAAAAGGTGAAATTTTCCAAACAGATTCATTATGGGTGTCAAATCGTAGATATCAATGCAGATTATTTTGGTGAAACAAATTTTTTTTTTTTTGGATGGGCGTATATTGAGAAATCGAGAATATGAAAAGAAGATAAAGAAATAGTATAATGTTTTGTGTGGATAATAAGAATTAATACAAATTTGAATTGAAAATGTACAAATCAATGCAATTGTTATTTTACAAACTAGTTCAATTCAGTTGAATTTAATTTGTAATTGGACTCAATTGCACAAACTGTAGTTGTATAATTATATATACTCCCTCCGTTCCATTTGAAAGCTTCCATTTTACTTTTGCATAATTTTGAAGGAGTATGAGTTAAAAAAATCGTTTATATATATAAAATAGTAAATGGATGGTAAAAAATAAGAGAGATCATTGATAAAGTATGAAAGGGGGTGATTGAAAAATTAATGAATGAAGATAGTGGGTTTCCATAAATGGAAGTGGTCTTTAATGAAATGCTCGAAATGGAAAAATGGAAAGTTTTTAATGGAATTGAGTGAGTATATACTTTAATAGTTATGTAATTATTATACAGTAGATACTATAATAGTATACTATAATAAATTATTGGACTCTAACGAATAGCTTTGCCTGCTTATGTGGCGTGGCATTTCTACAAACTTCAAAATTCCTGTTTCTTACATAATCAGCAATACAGCCTTAATCAGTAATACAGCCTTACCTTTTTGTGGCATGTATTAGAGTTTCTTGTTCTTCCACATAGATGATAAGTGCAACCCTGGAAGGATTGACTTTGCTCTGCATCTTGCTTTCCACTTCGCCAATTTTGATTGATGTTTAAATATGAATGACTGGCAATTTAATTATATGTATTCAGGTACACGATTTCACACACTTGCCGTTTGCTGAGCGAGAGTTAATGTTGATAAAAATTGCTGTAAATGCTACTGCTCGGCGCAATGTTCTTGACATTGCTAGTATATTCAGAGCCAAAGCTGTTGATGTTTCTGACCACACAATAACCCTTGAGGTAAAGTGTTTATGCAACTTGTTATCTTGACTAATGTACAAATAGACAAATAGTTATAGGAACGAGGCATTTGTGTTATACACGAGGTTTTATTAGTCTTGATGTAAATTCGAATGCAAATTCTGTTCCTTTATTATCCTCTGGAAATGTTTTAGCATGTGTTCTTAACCCCATTTCACAAATCCATTGACAACTCTCTCTCTCATTTCTTTGTTGATTTTGTATACTTTCAGCTCACTGGAGATTATGATAAGATGGTTGCCTTGCAAAGGTTGTTGGAACCATACGGCATTTGTGAGGTATTGTTACTATATATGCTATGCGCATATACTTGATGAATACTCGTATATGCATGTACTTGAACTGTTTTAATCTGTTATTACTCATTAGATTTACTTACTTTTCCAAGCACTGTGAACTAGCGTGCATCTTGCAGTCCAACACTAAAAAATTCCCTGTATACTTGGTTCTTATAATATTTTTTGCAGGTCGCACGAACTGGTAGAGTGGCTCTAATACGGGAGTCGGGTGTCGATTCAAGATACCTGCGTGGATACTCTTATTCGTTCTAATCGGACATCAAGTTTCCAGGGACTGGGTCATCGTTACCTAACTCACCTTGCTGGAAGCTGCATTCCCTGTGCGCCATTAGATAGTGTTTTATGTGCTGAGTTTAGTCAGGGAACTATATAAAACATCTTGTAGCATTTGGAATCAGTTCTTTGGAATCTCGATTAGAATCAGTTGGCTTTGTTAGTTTTCCCTGTTTTTAACTTTTGTCGATTCGATTCGATCTTCGTCCTGTAGTTACTGCTGCAATATGCAAATGTATGAGCTAAGTTAATAAGTTCTGAAACAAGATACATGCATAAATCCAGTGCCTTATTTTACTTGAGTGTACTTTTATGTCTGTTCTAAAAGTAGATTTTGTGTACTGTACATGTGGAGTAAATCTTATTACAAACCATATGAACTTGGAAACAGAGTAGAGACCCCATTCACCACTCACTATAAACTTCTTGAACTGATTTACAACACTGCAACCTGAAAAAAGGCCGAGACTGAGTAGCAGGTTCGTTTTAAGGCCTTCAATTGTCTTCGAATTTGTCAAGTATGTAAGTTACAACACCAGTGCATTACATGCCACACTCTGTAGATACTGCCACAACCTGCTTCCCAATATTGCGACCAGAGAAAAGGCCGACAAGAGCAGCAGGCGCGTTTTCAAGGCCCTGAGCTATGTCTTCTACGTAACTGATTCTTCCGTCCCTTATAAGAGGAACCATCATCTCCAAATACTTGGGGTAAAGATGGTAATAGTCACTTACAGCAAATCCTTCCATACGGATCCTCTTGAATATGAGACAAAATAAGTTCTCAACTCCTTCAGGCCGGTCAAGGTTATACTGCGAAATCATACCACACACAGCGATGCGTCCATGGAGCTTCATGTTGACAAGAACTGCATCAAGCATCTTTCCTCCCACGTTCTCGAAGTAGATATCGATGCCATCAGGGAAGTACCTTAAAAATAACAGATGTTTGCACTTGCTATTCGTGTGAAGTAGTTATAATTTCTGTAAGACTGAACATGAAAGACTCACTTTTTCAGAGCTGCATTTAGATCATGTTCTTCCTTGTAGTTAAATGCATCATTGAACTGCAACTTGTTCTTCAACAGATCAACCTTCAAGATTTTGAAAAACAGATAATTAATTTGATTAGAGCTGCATCCTAGCGAATACGGGTACATAATAGATTGGGGAAACTAACCTTTTCTTTACTCCCTGCGCTTCCAACGACATAACAACCCATTAACTTTGCAAACTGACCGACAAGTTGTCCAACTGCACCAGACGCAGCAGAAACATACACGGTATCTCCTTTTTTGGGAGAACAAACTTCGTAAAAGCCAGCATAAGCGGTCATTCCAGCCATACCTGGACGATAACGTGAACCTGTTAGGATAACTGGAAAAGGAACATGATATCGTCCTACAAATGTGTTCCTGAGAAGTAAGTTGTGCTTATACAAGCTGATGTCTCACCAAGAAGTCCTGTATAGTAGGAGAGAGGCAAATCTGCATCTTCAATTTTGAAGAGAGTGGTAGGGGCTGTGAGAAGGCTGTACTCCTCAAAGCCGGTAAATCCCCAAACTAAGTCGCCTTTCTTGAAATCGGGATGTGAAGAGTCTATTACTTGGGATACTCCAAAGCCCTTAACTGGCTGAAAAAGCAAGAAGATTCCAGAACAAATGTCTTAAGTCATTAACTATGGATTTTAATCAATTGCAGATGCATCCATTGTTTCATGTTCGCCAGAGATCGATATGACAGCAAAACATGTATGCATCTATCAAATTTTCCCTTCACACAGTAATACATCTTTCAACTGTAAAAATTCATCATCGTTGTCTTACACCAATAAAAGGCGAAAACAAGGAAAAGAAATACTAGTGTGGACTGGAAGCATTCGCTGTTTTCAGGATACTCGGTTTCGGGTAAAGTTTGGACTTGTAGAGGAAGAAGGATCTTGAGCAACAATAGAAATCAAATATAAATGAACAAAATCACTGTACAGATATTCACATGTTCAGTAACACTTAAAATGAACAAAAATAAGTTTCTAAACATCATAATGAGGTATCAAGCTGTCATAATGATAGATCTTTTAACAAAATAAGTAATATAAAGAGGAAATGAAGTTAACCAGAGAGAAATGCAACTGAGAATCAATTACTTACAGAGCCAGGGGTGAGGGAATCGGAGACGTTATCGATAGGTTTGCTCATGAGAAGACGCAAGTAAGGGTCACAGGATAAGTAGAGATTCTTCACCAGAACAGCATTGTTGCTGTCATCAGTGAGTTTCAGTCTGATACTGGATGAAGTGTTCAAGAACATATCAGATTCTTTCGGAAAACCGTTCACATAGTCCTTCAGTATTATCTGCTTGTTGGTCACTACTACATCTTGTTCTTCTGCCATTTCACTCTGCTGTTTAGTTTGAATTCTTCTGCAAGATCTGCTAATTGATTTATAAAGTTTCCTTTTTGTATTTGTTGGGAGGAACCTGGAACACTAAAAACTAGCCTGGAAACTCTGTCACTTAATTCTGGGCTACAAGATAAGATTTTGGTTACCATAATCTGCCGAATGTTTTAAAATGATTGGCAGGCAAAAAGTAGATAAATAGGGGGCAAATCACCGAAAAAAATGCAGTCTTTATTTCTCTGTCCACAGTTATTGAACTCAATTCATCTTTACCAACCATATTTTATGTCTCAAGCAGTAAGGGATTTCAGTTCAGTCAAGGAAGGTCTGGATTTCGAGCCTTGTAGATATAAAAAATTGCTGGGAGCACGGGGCACGACAATGCTCATCCGGATTATTCGGAATCACTCTTTTCTTCAATTAAAATGTGGTTTACAAACTTATAAGCATGTCAAATGTCATATACAAATTTAAGAAGCACAACAACAAACACAACAGATCTGTTATAAGATCATACATTCATACAGTATTTGGTATTTACTCCGGGTAGGTGTTGAAATGATTATTTATCTGAGCCAAGCTTGTGACTTATCGAGGGTGAACTCGAACTCGAACTCAAATTGAGATTAGCCGAACTTGCTCACGAACAGCTCTTTCTTTACACCCCACTTCCGGAAAACATATAATGGAGAAACCACATATACTATATTCAGAACTCCGCTTTATTTTCACTTCGTTTAGGCAATACTCTATATGAAGTTTATGTAGCCACGGCCCCAGACACACAGCAGATGCCCTACTCAGGAGCAACTGCCACTACCTGTTTCCCGACATTGCGACCTGAGAAAAGGCCAACAAGAGCTGCCGGCGCGTTTTCAAGGCCTTCAGTCATGTCTTCTACGTAATTGATTCTCCCATCCTTTATAAGAGGCAGTACCATCTCCAAATACTTCGAGTACATGTGGTAGTAGTCACCAGCAATAAATCCTTGTAAACGTATCCGCTTTGATATGAGACAAAACAAATTGTGAACTCCTTCAGGTCGGTTGAGGTTATACTGTGAGATCATACCACACACAGCAATGCGGCCGTGAATTTTCATGTTCAGAAGCACTGCATCGAGCATTTTTCCTCCGACATTCTCAAAGTAGATGTCAATGCCATCGGGGAAATACCTTCAAACATCAAGATTTTTACTTCGTATTTGCATGAAGAAATCAATTCCGGAATACTGGAAATGCAAAATTGGGATGGTATTCACCTCTTTAAAGCTGCACTTAGGTCCTGCTCTTCTTTGTAATTAAATGCATCATCGAACTGGAACTTGTTCTTCAACAGATCAATCTTCAGAATAGCAGAAAGAAGTTAGTGAAGCCATGTATCCATGTTACAGGCTGCCAACATATCTCATCTTACAAAATGGACAGAATATTTTTCAAATGGAGCATGAACAATATAATCACGCGTAAAAACTAATCTTAGATCATTAAACACGTATTATAAAACGCAAACCTTGTCTTTGCTCCCTGCACTACCTACTACATAACATCCCATCAACTTTGCAAACTGACCGACCAGCTGACCAACAGCTCCAGAAGCAGCAGAGACATACACAGTTTCTCCCTTTTTAGGCGAACAAACCTCATAAAAACCAGCATAAGCAGTCATTCCAGGCATCCCTACACGATAACGCACTTTAGAAAAGGAACACAAGATTCTTACAAGAACCAGTACAAAAAATTGAAATGATGATAATTCTGCAAAATAAAATATGGGAGATTTCATTTCAGCCCCATGTAATATAGTATGGAATTGAGTCTCACCTAGAAGTCCCGTATAGTAGGAGAGAGGCAAATCAGTGTCTTTGATTTTAAATAGAGTGGAAGGATCAGTGATAAGGCTGTACTCCTCCCAGCCAGTAGTTCCCCAGATTAAGTCACCCTTCTTGAAATCGGGATGCGAGGAATCAACTATTCTAGATACTCCATATCCCCTAAGTTGCTGCAAATAGAAAGAGATAAGAAGAAATAGAGAAAAGCAAGTATTCCGAATCAATGAAAATACATATAACCTAACTGTTGATTCTCATCAATTCTTAGATGCATACAGGTTATGCATAACAGTTTGATATATAATTACAGTCTGCAATTTCAAAGCTAAACCAAAGTTCTGCAATTGACTCAGAGAGTTATATCTTTTTTTTTTGGGTAATACTCAGAGAGTTATATCACCATATCCACCCTACCTAGATCCATGCCTGAGGCCAACGTTCCTAAACCCAAAACAACATTCATGGGCGGATTCAGGATTTTATGTTCGGACAGGGCCAAATTATATATATGGGATTATATCCGAGGTTAGAGAGAGGGTCCAAATCTAAGATTATCAAAAATATTACATATAACATTTTCTTTTTAAATTTTAGAGGGGACGAACGCCTCACTATGCCCCTCTCTTTGTTCCACCCCTGTATGGCACGTAGATGCATATGCACTCATATACCATCCCAGAAAACTGTTTGTTTACCTTGTGCAACCATCAACAAGGAGTTGGCTTCTGATTATCACAATTCAGATGGTCCTTTTAACACAATACAGTAGCATTGATGTTACCAAGATACAACTCCCTTCATTCTCCTAAAAGCTTCCGATTCTGGATTCCATTCCGATGTTTAACCGCATAGTACTTCTACAATATGCTTAAATTCATTCTATCGAAACATACATAGGTGGACAAAGGTTCTATTTAGCAAAACTATGGCGGAGCAAGGAATTAAAATAATGTGTGACTAACTATAAACGGTACAAATTCAATTGAAAATATACACTACTTGTACAAAAAAAAAATACCACATAATGTCACCATAAAATTTGTTTTCTACAAACCAAGAGTTAAAAATACTTCATTTTATGAAATTTAAGTATTATGCATCATAAAAGTTGAAATTTAAATGAAATTATTTGACAAAATTACCAATATATATGAGGAAAAATGAAGAAATCGTTAGCTTTTAAGTGTAGCTCCGCCCGTGAGTACTCCCTCCATATTCCATACCAATAAAATTAGGGATAATGTGCCAATATACAATTGTCGCATAGAAACAAATAAGTTAGCTTATTATTTTAATGAAATCTACCTAAGTGGACCATATATCGATTATTAGATACCAACTAGACATGTAATAGCCTCGTCAGAATGATCATAAACTGATAAACTAGTATTGATAAACAGGGTAAGAAACTAAGGATTGGACATATGGACTATTAACAATCACTATAATCTCCACTTTGGTATTCTAACAGTACCAATCACAATCACTACCATCTTATAAAAATGACAAAACCTAGGCCAAGAAAGTTAATGATGATAAAACTGAACTTACAGATCCAGGGGTGTAAGTAATGGCATTGGTTTTGTTCATGAGGTTTCGCATATAAGGATCACAGGACAAATACAGATTCTTGACCAAAACGACACCGTTGCTGCCATGTGGAAGCTTGAGTTTGATCGTTGATGAAGTGTTGAGCAACAAATCTGATTCTTTTGGGAAACCCTCTACATAATTTTGCAGAATTATCTGCTTGTTGCTCACTTCTTGCTCCTCTGCCATTTCCTTCTGATTCTTTTGCTACAAAATTATTGGAAAGATGATGATCTTTTTCCACTGAAATTAATTTGGGATTGGAATTCAGAAATATTGTCAAACTTGTCAACTGTCGTGTCACTGACAGTAAGTCGGCACTTTGCTGTAAAGACACACACTCATGAATTATATGTCGGAATGGATTCCCACTTTATCGAACGTGTCCATTTTCAATTCAGTAATTCACCAAGAAATATGAAGATAATAAGGTTCTATTTAGAATCGTTGATTTAAGGATCAATTAAGCGATAGAGACACAAGTTTAGACAATTAAATTACCACACGCGGCTACAGAAACTAACCGACTGTTTCAGATACCGCTTAAGCTCAATTTAAATCAAGTTTGTCAGGTGATCTGGTTTGGCTAATGATTTTAATCGAGTCGAAATAACGCTCATTTTTAATCAACTTACTATTAACAACTCAATAAATTTTATCTCTACATCTACTCTTTTTATCTCGCTAAATTTTTATATTTTCTATAACAAATTTAAACCAATCAAATAACAAAACAATTATGATGTACAAAAGTATTTGAGCCAAAATTTTCAGTTTTCAAAAAATGATCTTGGGGTAGCCGGAAATTTTTATGGATAGGGGATATTCGTGGTAGTAAGAAGGCTTTGGTGGCATGAGATTCTATATGCAAGCCTCGAGCTGAGGTGGATTGAATTTTTTTTTTTGAAAATATCACTATTGCAATCATAATACATCAAATTTACTAATATATCATTCATATCTCAATTTCATTACAAAGTTTTCACTCAATCTATCACAAGCTAGCATACGCTAGAACACAATCCCGCTCTCGATGGGAATCGAACTCATAACCTCTAAGGTGCACTCAGCCTAACCAATTGAGCTAGACCTCATTAGCGAGGTGGATTGAATTTTATTCATCTTTCTTCTTGGAACAAGGCTTGTTTGTTTACTTGAGTTGCTGGGGGGATATACACTTGGAAGCTGATCATAAGCTTTGGGTTCAGCGGATCCATGCTTATTACATAGGTGAGCGTGATGTTCTTGAGATGGATATACCTCGATGAAATGCAGATGAGGGAATGTCTACAATACCTGGATTTAATCAGATCCAGTTTGAAGGATTTTGTAGCTAGGTTCATAATTATCAGGGTTTAACATATCATACATGTTCCTGTTTTATCAGGCATATCTCTCCGTCCAGTTTCATCTTCCCGCATTCCGTTTTGGGTCGTCCCAACTTCATCTTCCCATCCCTAAAATGGAAAATCTCTCTCTTACTTTATACACTATCTCCCATACTTTATTCACTATTTGTCATACTTTATTCAATCTTTTTCCTACTTTATCACTATCTCTCCTATTTTATTCACTTTTCTCTTAAAACTTATGTACGGGTCCGCGGGAAGATGAAACCGGGACGGAGGAATTTTTTTTTTTTTTTTTTGAACCAAAGATAGCTTTTATTCCAGTAAACGTTCAAGTACAATCTCTCAAAACAACAAATAGCCAGGAGACCAACTAAACAACAGGATAAGTAACAAACTTTTTACAAAAGGAAATCATATGCTTATCATGGAGACACCGCCCAATTGACCTCTGCACAACTTGTCGGAGAAGAAGCTATAAATCACAAACTCGACCAGCAAAAATGCGTTGGTTCCTTTCAATCCAAATAGCATAAACAAATTCGGTAACCAGAATTTTCAACAACCGACTACAAGGTCGCCTTTCTTTAACCAAACGGGCCAGTTGGGGAACTAAGTCACGCCAACACCCAGGTAAATGAGGGAACTTATACCAATTTGTAGCAGAGCGTACCATCCAAATTGGATGTAAGGACAACTGAAGAATATGTGATTAATATCTTCATTATCCACGCCACAAAACACACATCGAACATCAGAAATAGCAACTCCAAACTTAAGCAATCGATCACGTGTAGCCAGACGACGCCACAATGCTACCCATAGAATGAACCGAGCTTTTGGAGTAGCCATGTTGTTCAACACCAACTCTTTCCAAACAACATGTGGGATAGGCGAATGAATAATGCTATAAGCTTGTCGCATACAGAAAGCACTTGTACCCAACTGAGCTGTCCAGGACCCATCATGAAGTCTACTCTTGAGAATTTTTTTGAACAAGTGAGATGCCTGCGATGGCACCTCCATGGTCATAACATCCAAATCCTTGATGTAATATGCATGAAGCTACCGAATCCATAACTTATCAGCTTTAGAAGCAATAGCCCACAACAACTTCAACATACAAGCAGAATTCCAAGAAGGTAAGTGGACAAGGTTAAGACCCCCCTCACTTTTTTGTGCGGCAAACTTGATCAAAAGAAACTACAACCTTTCGACAGCTGCCAACATCACCATCCCATAAGAATTGCCAACAAATACGCTCCACTTCCTTCATAACTTTCTTCGGGAAGCAAAACACTTGACTCCAATAGTTCTGCACAGCATAAAGCACACTCTGAACTAATTGAAGTCTCAACGGAGGGAGTATTAGTTTTGATATATTATATGAAAAATCAAGGTTATCCTCATATCTGTCAATTTTCGGTATTTCTGTGAAATCAAACGAATCTTGATCCACCAATTCTTTGTATTCTGTTGAATCAACGAGTTTTTAGTCAATTCTCGGTATTCTTTTGAATCAACGAGTTTTGAGTTTATTGTTTTTGTATCCAACCATGCACGCTACATAAATTTTATTCTTACACACCCCATATAACAAACATATAAACCCTATAAATTTTAACTCTATTCCGAACACCATTTTTTATAACTCACTTTAACTCAGTTAATATTAAATCAACTTTATACCAAAGAGTCAGGTAGATTGCTAAGATATTGTAAATCTCTCCTTTATTATCGGATTGCTAGTTTTATGGAGTGTGCTCATTTGTATTTGAGATGATGTATTCCATTCTTTACTTGAAATAAAATGCTATCTTTGTTACATACCCCCTCTGTCCCGAATTCAACTTCCCATTTTTCATTTTGGGACGTTTCAATTTCAATTACACATCCCTTTAATGGAAAATATATCTCATATTTATTCACTATATATCCTACTATATTCAATCTATTTCCTACTTATTGCCATATCTCCTACTTTATTCACTTTTTTCTTAAAATTTGTCCGGACCCGCGGGTAATTGAAACCGGAACGGAGGGAGCAATAAATAAATAATTTAATCAATAATATTTAAAAAAAATTACACATATCATTTCACTCTCACACGCCCTATATAACAATCCTATAAACCCTATAAAATTTAACTTTATATTAAATACAAATTTTCACAACTCAATTAAATTTGAGTTATGTTAAGTGTATGTTAAAGTTGTATGTCAAACAGTCATTAAACGTTGAAAAGCACTAGAATCCTTTTCAATAACAAGATCTTGTCAGTTGGGAGTCCCATACAAATAAGGTGCATAATTATTTTGGGAATTAATTTATAAGAACTTGATAGTTAAGCGTGATTCTCTGGACCAATTTTATGATGGGTAGCCCGGGAAGTATGGTTGACCCCCCACAAGTATCTCAGTGTTTGACAAAGTATATACGTTGATACAGTGGAGCCAACATACCGCCCGAAGTGTGCAGTTTATAAGTGACCGTACCGGTCAAATGGTTGGAATTTGATAGATTAGTGGTTTGGTTCGTAATAAATAATGAAATGGTTTGAAAAAAATCTAGAATGATATATGGAAATTGGATTGAGTTAGGGTGCGAGTGAATGGTTGACAAGTAAACTTAGAAAATTGTGATTATGATACGTTAGCTTTCTTTCCACATATAGCCGCAACTCTAGAATTTTCTCTAGAAGTATCCTATCCAGTATCATCCACCAGCAGCAGCTTATTTTATTTGGTATACGTCAATTCAATTCAGTAAGAATTTGTTTGACTAGTCTGCGCGACTCATTAAAAGCCAATATAGTATGTTACATGTGTCAATTGCTTCTTCTTGTACGGGTGTTACGAGTTCACTCCGAACAAATTAAATTAATAGAGTACCAGTGTTTGTGAGATGCGGGTACACACGGATAGTCGGATATGGACGTTTAGCAACATGAGTTTTGAATTATCAAATAACATGTTTATAAGCTTATTTTTTAAAATAATCATATTATATATGTGAACGTCTAATTCCTAACTTATAAGTACATTATAAGTACATGTACTTTATTTAAAAAAATAAATTAACTGATTTATTTTTATATACTATATTTATTAAATCAACTAGTTCATCCTATAGCTAATCAACTATCAAATACTCCTACTTTGCTAAAGATAGGCGTATTAGGTAAGAAAAAAGTTAGTTTAACCTAAGTTATTAAGATATTGTAATCACAAAATAAAAAATCTAAGTGGAAAAGAAAACGACAAAAGAATAGGAATATATTTGTGTCAAACTCCCCACTTTTTTGACGATAAATTATTAGTGGACGAATGACTGAAAAAAGTGAGATTAACAATTGAATCTAAACATCTGCTCAATATTAGCCGTAGTTAATAGATGATGGATATTAGTAGTAATTAGTAGTAGAAGATGGTTTTCATAAAAGTTTTCCTCAGACCACAATTCGTTTGCAGAAAGAAAACTAGTACTAAGACGAGGCTTTTCAAGAAGACTATTGTGAGTTAGGCAGTTATGAATTGTCAAGGGTGCAAAGCTAACATGATAAACTATCTTCCACTTCTTTTAAAGAAGCTACCAAATTATTTTATTCTGCTATACATATTCAGGTTGATCTCTACCAGATATATATATACAGTAAAAACTCTATACGGTCATATTGTCGGGACCGGAAAAAAATATTCCTATAGCGAGTTTGTTCCTAACTAGAGTTTTGTCTTAGAAATAATTTTTTCAAAATAATCAGGTGGATTTCAATTATTTCAGTACAATAACATATGGATATTAGTGTCTTCCTTAATCATCCAACAATAGAGCAACAAATCGTGGATATTTTAAATGAAGATGAAATCATCACATCAATTAGACAAGAAGCGAAGGGGGTAATCCGAAAGATGATAGTACAAAAATAGCAAAAGTTTCGTGTTTGGAAGCTTCGAACTTACTTGACAAGTCATAGGTGTTTTGAATGCAACTAGAAAATTCACATATAGATCCGCTACTAATTACTATTACACGGAAGCTAGAAGATGTGATTACCAGTCAAAAGTTTAAGTCACTACTTATCACAAATAACTTTAGATAAGTCTGTTGCATTATAAACTTCATGCAATAAAAACATAGACTCCTATATATAATTATTTTTATAGAATATTATATAATTTATTACTATAAGGGAGTATAATTACTTAAGTTGGGACCTAAGAAAATTATGGAATATTACAATGTGGAGTTTATTCTTATTTATAACAAGTTGGGACCGAATTTTTTTATTACTATAAGGAGTTTATTCCTTTATAGAGTATTTCTTCATGGAGTTTTTACTGTATTTAGGTCCCATATAATTTAACTAGTTTTATATTACTAGTTTTTTAGAGTAAGAAATAATTCGGGATCTCTTTTACATTAGTCTTAGTCTGGAGTAAGAACTTTTGTTTATCATGTTATGTGCGACTGACTTTCTCAAAACCGATTTTAAAATGAACCAGAGTTCGGTTCAACTGAGTGTTATAAGTTTAGATGTGACGGGGTGTTTTCGTCAATAACTCGTGTTAGATGCGACTAGACGGTTGAAGTTGTTAGAGAATTAATATAAATGATCACAACCCTTCTAGCTACAAGTTCGAACTTTTAGATGAGATGAAAAATTATACTTAAAGGCTTAGAGCATTTGGTTCGCGGCCAGGCCCTACCTGGATTCGAATGTTCTCGTATATATGACCTTCTCAAAGGAGTTGAAATCGGATACGAGTACCGATATTATTGGAGAATTAATATAAATGAAAATATGTTTGACGTTTCTACCAGTTGGAACTTTTAGATGAGCTAGAATTATATGATAAAGGGAATAACAAATTTGCTTTCATTTTGATTGTCAGTTTCATATTTAAAATATGAGATGCCAGGTGTAAAATATGGGACAACATAATAGAAAATAATACAGACATATGATCAAATTCTAATAAGTTAGTGTAAATTAAACACAAAATAGAAGTAATTGACAAACATACTTGTTTGGATGTTTCCAGCTTCATTTAATGTATTTCTACAGAAAATGAAAACTGACAGCATGCGAGGACCAAATTATTAGGCTACCAATGTTGATGGAAAGTTCTTCAAAATGAGTGAACTACAAAATTGGCAGTTTTGCTATTTATTTGACCAATTTATTATGATGGACCATACCTCGTAACATGTACAAATTACAATAAGTGACTAATGAATCCACGCAATGTTCAAGTTTACAAACTTATTATCACCCTATGTACAAAGTAGTTAGGTAGTGTACTGGTGAATTAGAGAATACTAATAAGAGAGGATAATTAGAGTACTACTTAGCATTGTACTAATCTTAATAAACTATTGAAAATCTAATACATGACATAATTAAACAATTAAAAATATTTTTAATTATTTATATAATTTTAGAAATAGAAATACACAAATTTACAAAATACACCCCAAAATATACCCTTTACAGTTTACACAATAAACCCTAAATATATTTTCTTCTTCAAAATTCACCCACCACCTCCTCCATCATCAACACACCACCATGATGATCACCGGAGTTTCTTCTTAATTTTTCTTTTTCTTTGGAGAAATACTTCTATTGTATTCGAAAAAGTGCTTGGAGTTCGAACTCCATGCAAGCTCAGGAGCTTAGAGCTTCCATGGAGTTCGTCCATGGAAGCTGCTCCATGGACGAACCACAGTGCTGGTTCGAACTCCATGGATGGAAGCACAATGCTTCCATGGACGAACCAGATATGGAACTCCAGATCTGGTCGTCAGCTTCCATGGATGGCTAACTCAGTGCGAACTCAGTGGCTAATTCAGTGCTAAACATGGAAGCCACGAGTTCATCCATGGAAGAAAAATTAAGAAGACGATGCTTCCATGGACGGAGCTTCGTCCGCTGTCCGGTCAATTTTTTTTTCCCTTCAAGAAGAAATGGGTAATTTGTAAATTTTTAATTAATGTAGGTTTAGTTTGCGATTGTTTTTTGGGTATATTTTGTTAAGTTTAAAATATAAGGGGTGTTGAGTAATTTATCTTTATAATATATTTGAATATTATGCGACTTAACTATACCTTATTATGTGACAGTGCGACGTCATGTCGCATAAATAAAAAAATGAAGGGTTTAGATTCAATTTTAAATTCATCAAACGGTTTAGATTGTAGTACTAATGTTAGTACTATGCGACTGCAGTAAAACTAGACATCCCCTACTAATAAACAAGTTGATAGTGTGACCTAATGAAATGGTCTCTCTCAGGACACTTACTCGTCTGGTTATTTACAGACTCATATTGTACTTAAATAGTCAAATTAGACGTAAGCACTGATTGTTAACCTGACGTAATGTATTACTAACTCTTTGAGCTACGTTGTAATCGTCAATGGCTGATGACCCAAGAGAAAAAATGAGAAGTAAAATTCACAATTACCCTGTTTAAAGAATCAATTATTAAATTAAAATATACACTCCACCATGGGCCCATTTGAGCTTGATGCTTTATACAGGCGGCTATAATTTCTGCCAGTTTTTTGTTCACTTGTGAGTGTTACATCAATGGAGTCATTATCACCACTTAACCATATTCTTCTTCATCACCATCCTCAATTATCATCACACCAAAAACAAGAAACAAAGAAAGAAAAAGATTATAGCCATCTCTTACTGTACATTGATTGATTCCCAAAATAAAGAAAATAATCAATTACAAAAAAGTTACTCTTCTCAAAAAGGTTGTTGTGTAAAATATTTACAACATCAGTCAGACTATTTTGTGCACATGTGGGATGGTGTTTTGTTTGTCCCTAAATTCCTGTTAGATCCTCCACATTATTTAATGGAAAAAAACATTCAATCTTTTTTCTTTTTCAGATTTCAGTGTTTGATGATCCTTATTGATTGAAGAATCAAGAATCGTTTTTTATTTGCTTTTCAGCTACTTGTTTGCACTGATTGATGCTTGGCACCTTTACTTCTTTGCTTCAAATTTGATATTGTCCACTTTGTTATTCTGGGTTTGGTCCCATTTCATCAAATTAGTCTCTATATCTTGACCAAGAGTCCAAGATTGTCAGGTTAGTGCTTTTGATATTCTGGTGAGTTTCCTAATTTGTCTTGAGGGTCAAGATTTTGGGAATCCAGAAAAGATTACAGCTTGTTGATATTTTCGGCTTCTTGTATGGTTGAAATTGTTGTTGTAGATTTGTAGTGGTGTCTGGAAATGTGTGGGTATGCTCAAGTGAATAGCTTTGAGAGTGCACTGATAGGATTATGATTATACTCTTCTGAAGTTGGTGAGATTGATTAGAGTAGGTTAACAATCTGATGGTGATGGAGAAGCAAATAAGTTTCCGTAATCCGGTTGTCGAAAGACAGCAGAGTTTTAGGAGTGGGGCGATGGAGAAGCAGAAGAGCTTTAAGGGGTTGATGGAGAAACAGAAAAGCTTTAGGCTAGCATTTGAGAGGCAGATGAGCTTTGGTGGGGAGAGGAAAAAGAGTAAGGATTCACCAGGGAAACGAGGGGATTCTCCTCTTCATCTCGCTGCTCGCGCGGGTAATTTGGGGAAGTTGAAAGAAATTATTCAAAAGTGTGATAGTTCTGCTGATGGGATAAAGGATTTGTTGTCGAAGAAGAACCAAGAAGGTGAGACTCCTTTGTATGTTGCTGCAGAAAACGGGCACACTTTGGTTGTTGTGGAGCTGTTGAAGCATTCGGATGTTGAGACGGCCTCCATTGAGGCCAATAATGGTTATGATCCCTTCCATGTAGCTGCCAAGCAGGGGCACCTTGGTAAGCAAGCTTTTTGTTCTTACTCTTGGTTACTTTTGCATCCTTAATTTAGTGTAGAAAGGAGATTTGGTTTGTGTGTGTATGTGATGAACAAGTCCACTCATGGAAAGACCATATGAACTTGATGTTAGTTTTAAAATGGACTCATATCTGCATACAACGAATAGCTCCTCACTGGAAGAGTGTTTTGTATTGGGTCATAATTGAGGAACTGAAAGTTAAGCATGTCTTATCATGTAAATGTGATTCTAATTGTTTTTGTTGGATATTCTAGAGACCCATAGCAACCTGGATATAAATATACTCTAAGGTCTTGAAATAGATGGACTGAGTGTACTGATCGCAGTTTTCACTTACACCATCACAAGCCATTGACGTGACAAGTTTCATCCATGTACTTTGTGCCTAAGGATTATCTCCAAAGAGTAGTCCTAACCATATGGTTCAAGAGTAATCGAGAAGTTTCCACTGCGAACTGCAGAATAGCTCCCATTATATACATATTGAACTGTATCTCCAGCCAGCTCCATTTGACCATTTCAACTAGACAGCCATCACATATCTGAACATTCTTCTTGCAACTCCTACTGGAGGGCAAAACTAACAAGTTTGTTAGCTGATCCACTTGTTTTGTTGGTATAGTAGAACACTGAAGTGTTAAAACAAGAAGAAATCGTTTTACATATTAAATAGTTGTGCACTTGTGCTCTGACGTAGTCGACTAGTAGCTTATTTTATTATAATATGGAACTGATTTGATGAAACCTGAGAGCAAGCTAGCTCCAATGGCTTAACTCACTTACCTAATGATGCAATCCTTTTGACTTTTTATTGTTTTCTTAGGGTGGACTTCGATGAGCCAAGTAATCAAATGTCGAGATATGTATGTAATTTGGTCCATGGATGTATAATGACAATCACAGTAGTTCTTTGATCTTATTCTTCAACTATCTGATGTTTGACATACAAGTACTATCATCTGATTCTGGGGGCAACAGAATCATTAGGCTGTCACTTATCCACATATTTATTGCCACCACGTTCTCGTCATCTGTTATGGTACCTTTGCTCAAGTTTGATGTAACAGTTCATTGAAGTAGTGGTGAATCAGTACTTTTTTTACAATCTTTGATGTCGTGATTTTTTGTTGCAATAAGCTTCACGACTCGAGTCTTTGATGAGATTCTCTTCGGTAACTTGTATCTATAGTGATGATTTTTTAATTTCTTTTTGGTGAACTTACAGATCTGCTAAATGAGCTGCTGCAACATTTTCCCAGTCTTGTCTTGACCACAGATGCAACAAATTCTACGGCCTTACACACAGCTGCTGCTCAAGGACATGCTTCCATAGTAAATCTGCTGCTAGACTTTGATCCAAACCTAGCTAAGATAGCTCGTAACAACGGCAAAACAGTGCTCCATACTGCCGCTAGGATGGGCCACTTAGAAGTTGTCAAGTCTCTTTTAGACAAGGACCCAATTATTGGATTTAGGGTAGACAGGAAAGGGCAAACGGCATTGCATATGGCGGTTAAGGCACATAATGTCGATATTGTGGTGGAGCTCTTGAAACCTGATCCATCTGTGTTGTGTGTAGAAGATAACAAGGGAAACACTGCTCTCCACATTGCAACAAAAAAAGGTCGTGCTGAGGTTAGTTCCTTTTTCTCGTGTTCCTAATCCTATGTAGTCTGCTCGATACAATAGAAATTTACTGTTTTGTAAGTAGATAGTTGCAGAGTTGCAAGGTCTAGATGTTTAATAGCGTAACCTGAAAAGTATAGACATGTTTTGATTAAAATAAATATGGAGAAAGGCAAATATGTCAGTCTGAAGGAGACAGAAAAAAGAAAGATAATGAGAGTGATCTTTATTTGAGTATGTTTCTAGGTTATGGTTGTCAGTCTCCAGTCTCGTTGTTGGTCTCTCTCTTCTCCATATGCTATGTTTATTTTTATGAGAACTCCAAGTTCAGCATGATATATAATAGGGGGAAAATTACAAAAACCACCCTGGAACTTAAAATTGTCAAATGGTCTACCACCCTGGAATTTTATTTATTTTTAATCTGGATATTGAGAAAAATATACATAGTACCTAGTTATAAACGGAATGAATGGCTGCAAATGAAGTTCTTTTGGTTGGAAAGGATGCCAGAAAGGACTTGACGGAATAACTTCAAGGACTAATGTGTTAACTGCTGGGTGATTTTGAGTTTGGACTATTGTTTTACCTGTATAGTGAAGCAGAAAAGTTATTTGAAGTCTAAAACATGGATTTTTACCGCAAACCTTAGACTGCTTCTTCTGCATAACATATTTTTGTGTGCCTGAACAACTCTCTTTGAACTAACTTTTCAACTTTGTCACACTAATGTTTTCCGTAGTTTTGAAATATTTTGAGCTGAGGTTGCAGTGGATTGATATATTTCAATGGAACATAATTACAACTTACTGTGGCAGTGCTTATAAATTCAAGAAATTGTTGTGAAAGACTTAATTGCCCCCAACTATAGGAAAATCCATATCAAGTTAGTGTAAATTGGGTGAGTGTGTCATACACTTGGGGTGGGAGGAATATGATTTTCCTTTATATTAGGAAAATCTTGACTTTTACAAGAATTTGACTTAAAATTCACCTGATTATGTTTGACAAGATGAATATACATCATGTGTTCCACTCATCTGTTTCCCGGTGTTTTCTATTTCCCTAAAGGAATCAGCTTCTATTGTATGATCCGCATCATCATGAGTTCAAAAAGATTCAACCTTCACCTGGTGATTAGTTTACAGATTTTGCTTAATACTCTTTATGATGGAACACGAAGTGTTATGTAACATTTCAGCTACCTCGTATTGATTGTCAATTTTAATTAAGATGTGCTGGATGTTAGAAAATGACAAAGCACTATTATACCAGAATACCATCATGTTCTATCTTTGATGCCTAGCATTGGCATCCGCACAAAAGTAGATTGATTTCTGTTCCCATTGTCCTGCGCAGATTGTGAAATGCTTACTATCAACAGAGGGTTGTGATGTAAATGCCACTAATAGTACGGGTGAGACACCTCTAGATATTGCAGTGAAGTTTGCAACTCCAGAACTAGTTGCTATTTTACGAGAAGCAGGAGCTGTTCATTCTAAAGATCATGGGAAGCCCCAAAATACAGGAAAACAGCTCAAACAGACAGTTAGCGACATAAAACACGATGTGCAATCCCAACTCCAACAGAGCCGTCAAACGGGCTTCAGGGTCCGTAAGATTGCGAAAAAGGTGAAGAAGCTTCACATCGAGGGTCTTAATAACGCCATCAATTCTGCCACAGTTGTTGCAGTTCTTATTGCCACCGTTGCATTTGCCGCCATCTTCACCGTACCAGGCCAATATGTCGAGGAAGATGCCCCAGGAACATCTCTGGGCCAAGCCAACATAGCAAATAACCCGGCTTTCATTATCTTCTTTCTGTTCGACAGCATGGCCTTATTTATCTCCCTAGCCGTGGTCGTGGTTCAGACATCTGTTGTCGTGATAGAGCAAAAGGCAAAGACTCAGCTCATGTTTGTGATTAACAAGCTCATGTGGTTAGCTTGCCTCTTCATTTCAGTTTCGTTCATTTCACTCGCTTACATTGTGGTCGGAGCTCATGAAAAGTGGCTTGCCATATGTGCGACTGTGATCGGTAGTACCATTATGTTGGCTACAATTGGATCCATGTGTTATTGTGTTGTTCGGCATAGGATTGAAGATTCGAGGATGAGGAAAATAAGAAAAGGTTCACTTTCACGTTCGCTTTCCTTGTCTGGGGCATCAGATCTGGAGATGTACAGCGAACGATACAAGAGGATGATGTATGCTGTTTAGAAACACTACTCTAGTAGAATTCCGTTTACACTCGATGCAAATTTCTCTGTTGTTACAACGAAGATACGGCCTACTGAGGTTTCATGAGATTCGCCTGCCTCGACTCAGAGCCAAATATGGAGATGAGATCCTTACAGTGCTATTATTCCCTCTCTGTGATGATAGTGTGATATTTGAATTAGCTATCAGGTCAGTAGGGGTGCTGGTAAAGTATGTATGCAATGCTTCTCATGTCAGATGATATTATTACTACATTATAGGGCTGACTTTAAATACAATAAGTGTTCTGTTTATTGTGAACAGAATGAGAGTGTAGAGGATTCTGTTTATCTATGTACAAGCCTTTGCTGGTAGCATTGAGTGTACATGGCTGTAAATTTGAAGGAGCATCATTGCTGGGAATTCTGGAGCAATCTTAGGATGATTGTAATGTATTTTGCAGTAGTACTGGACCATCAGGTCGCTACCTGAACTTCAACATGGTTCGGTTCACCTAAAACCCGGATGAGTTTGGGCGAGCATCAGCTCAGGTTGTCCTGGGTCAAAAATATATATTGGATATATAAGTAGACAATGTCGCAATGTTTTTAGGTATTTTGGAGAATTCAAGAATGAAACCACTCGGGATTATTATATATTGAACAAAATGAGCCGATAAGGTACTGGTAGCAAGTACCAAATCTGGCCATGTGGGACTGTGCGGGGAGTAGTCTCATCGCACAAACCCAACATTCCCAAGGGCCTAAGCTAGGGCTGAGCATCGGTCCAGAGCCGGCTCGGACCGGACCGAACTCGAAAAAGACCGACCCGAAATTTTGGATTTTGTATGGCCCGAAAATCGAACCGAATTATGGTCGGTCCTGGCCCGGACCGAACCGAATCGGTTCGGTCCGGGCCAGAACCGAAAAAACCTAACTTTAAAAAAAAAAAAAATTAAGGAGAAAAAATCATTGAAGATCTTGATCTTCTTCATCAAACAATCCGGTGAAGATCTTGATCTTCTTCATCCACACCTCCTCGTATGAGATCTGAAATAAGAAGACAGGAGAGAATGGAAGAAGATATGAGCGAATCTGAGATCAGAAGATCCCATGGCAGATTGAAGGTAAAGAGGGGATTCCGGTGAAGAAGATAGATGGTTGTGCAGCCATCGATTCCATGGCGGATTTTGGTGTATCGCGATTCGCGACAATCATGGTTGGAATTTGGAAAGGAGAAGGCGATGCAATGGGCGGTGGTGGCGATGGAATGGGCGGTGGTGGAGAAAAGAGATGGGGGTGGTGGTGGCTTTGGAATGGGCTGAGGCGTGAGAGAAGAAGCAGACTCTGGAGTCTGTGGTGTGGATTGTGGAACATGATTTGGGCTAGGGTTTAGTCTTTTGATATAAAAATCGGTTCAGTTCGGGCCAGAGCGATTTTTTTTCGGTTTTGGACCGGCCCGGACCGAAAACCGAAATTTTCAATTTCTTCAGCCCGAGAACCGGACCAAATAGGTTTAGGTTCGGCCCGAAAACCGATTTTTCGGTCCGGGGCATTTTATGCTCAGTCCTAGCCTAAGCTAAGCGGGAGGAAATGTAAATGTAAAGCGGGAGCCATGAAAGTCAGTATCTAGTTGGAATTTTTAAAAAGGAAAAAAAAAACACATAATTTTATTGTATCCCTTTACTCTATCTATACAATATAGATTGTATTTATTCAGCGTAGATATACAATGTAGGTGTATCACTAGATATCCAGTAAAATTTGCCCTTTTTTATGTTTGATTGGTTGTACTTGTTCCTTTTTTATGCTTCATGTGTAAAATTGAACTTTGGTTAGTTTCTAATTTTTTTGTAATTCCTTTTCTTTTCATGTTATCTTTCTTCTTTCATCATTTTAGTTGTTTTTTTAAATATTTAAATTTGTACGGGCCATGATGGTAGCTAATCAGTCACCTATGAACGGTTTGGCATAAGACTTTTTAACAAATTAATAGTAACAATTTTATGCTAATGGAATATATAGTGAATTAACAGAGTTTTTAATTGTATGACAAACATGAAAAAGATAAACAGTGGCTTAACATAGTTCTTAGTTCAATGTCAAATAGTCCATAAATTTTTGAAAATTTGCACAGTATAACTTTTCAAATTAGTCACTTGATTGGTTATTTTGTTGGCATACTCTAACCACATAAATTTGATCAAATAAGGTATAATCACTTGCTCAATCACCTGATGATGGCTCTGTTCAACAAAAATAGTTGATAACCTAGCTGGTAGCTGATAAGTAGCTGGTAGTTAATTTTGGTATTCGATAAGCTAGCTAGTTGATTTTTATAAAAATGTTTACTAAATTAATTAGTTGATTTGCTAACTATAGTAGTATATAATAAAAATAAAAATGCTAACTTACTACCTTTTAAACTTCATGGACAATTTTAGTAGATCATGTAGCTTATTAGCTACTCTCACCCAGCTAGGCGTACTTATTTCGAAAATATTGAACACACTCGAGGTTGTGCCAAGTACTAGTTTGCTTGCTTCATGGATCGTTTCAGATTCAAAGTAAATTTGACAAAATACTTGATAATTCTAGAATAACCTTGTTAAATGCAAGTGCATGGAAATTGTTGGGAACGGGAACGTGAACATCTAGGGGAGGTACTATGTTAATGTGACCTTGTCTACCTTGTAGACATTGGCAAATGATGTGGTAGCAAGTTATTATGGTTGACCGATAAATATATTTGGTATTCAATATTAAGGTTGACCATTGAGTAGTATTATCGTCGGTCAAGGCTTGCTAACGTAATTTAAGCACCAAGTGCACTTGCCCGTTGGAACGAGCTCATCACAATGCAGATCTAGTTTGCATAGACCACTTCAATCAACCATCACTTTGTTTAATCTCATACTTCTCAACTATTAATTACCGCACCGCATATAAATTTCTAAATAATAATCGTGTTAGGCTCTGTTCTCTTCAACTTAAAACTCATTCAGTTCAGTTCAGTTCAGTTCAGAAAATTACAGTTGAATAGAACAGAGCCTTACAATGGTTGAAATTAAAGTGTCAAGGTTGATCGTGCACCTGTACTCCGGGGGGGGGGGGGTTGAGGGGCAAAATTACATATATGAGGTTTTTTGAGCGTCCGGGGGCGAAATCCTAAATTTTCAAAAATATTACTTATAAAAATTTTTGTTTTCATATTTTAGGGGGCGTTCCCCAAGGTCCGCCCTTGCATGTACGGCATTCAAATGCTTAGGCCCCCTAAGCTTAGGATCGCAGGTTCAAATAAATTTGTTACAAAATTCATAAAGTAGTGTGGGAGACCGTTTATACATAATTTAAATATTGACGAATATATATTTTCCACAAACTGTTTTTCTTACATGAAAAACACATATTATTACCTAAACATTCTTAGTTCTCAATAATTACAAAAATGTCATAATTCGAGCAACTGTTCAACTCGCGTTGAATTTATATGAGAATAGAAGAATAGTTTTCCTGAGAGCAAAGTCAGACCAAGAAAATATATTTTTGTTCACCATCATGACCATGACGTATAAAAGTGGTAAGTCTTATATACGAATTCGGAAGGATTAAGATTTACCCACTCTTTTTTTTTTTTTTTTCTTTTTTGATATCACGTTAGTAAAATGAATAAAATTTACCAGCTGTAATAAACAATACGTGGTCAATTTTTTTACTTTGTGTTCCCACGTGAACTGTGAAAAATGTCACCTCTTTCTCAACTTTCATGTATAGTTACGTGCACGATTTTTGGTTAGAATATTGATTGAAACCAAACTCGTATAGATTTGTTGAAATTGGACCATTTTGAACGGTGACTAGCAAATTCACTCATATAATTAGAATTTTATACAATCTCTTTAAGCATACTTTAAGATATTTATTATCTTGTCTCCCATTTTTCGAAATAATAGCACACAGATATAAATAAATTGATCTCCTTAACTTTAAATCTTTGGTCCGTCTCTTTACATTTGAAGACACCAGTGTCATATATATGCAAGTACAAATAGGATTAGTTTCTAGTTTATGATGAACCATATATTCCACGTTCTTATTTAAGTAACTCACTTAGGGTAATAAATCAGGTTAGGTTCGATCTGCAGTGATTAAAAACGACAAATTAATAAGGTAAGATAAACTCATTTCTTTCAATTGACTACGAATCTAATCTAACTGCTCCGATTTTAGTAATTAGTCGAGAAGTTATGAAAATTTTGTCCTGTTTAATTTTGTCCTGTTTACTTGGCCCCATGCAAAAGCCTCGCCATTATATATCTAGATGTATGTGCTTCACTAATTTTATCGTTAAATTAGTAGATAAGTTATGAAATTCTTCACCCTATTATAAGTCATTCTCAACAACAATGTCTACAACTTGCTGATAAACCCGGATCATGGAAAAATCTCCCACACGTTATAGATGTATGTACTTGATGTATGGTAATTTTGTCTCCCGGCCGCTTGGAGTACATTTGTCATAAATCATGTGGGGGGTGGGGAAAATGGGGGATGGCAGCCACGAGAGGGGGTGGTATCATACCAACGAATGAGACTTGTGCACCCCAGTTACGTTACTGATAATCGCACCTGGGTCCGCGGGAGTGAGGTACGCGGAGAAAATTATGTTGCATGTAATATTAAACTTTCTAAATTTATGCCTACATAGAGATTATTTTTACTGCATTACTAGCTAAATTTTACTAGGCACAACGGTGGATTAACATTAAACATGTTCTCCAATTGCCTGTATTCCAAAATTGAAAATCAGGGCTAGATAACAGTAATAAAAATGAGAAAAAAATTACGTAAAAATTTAATGGAATATATATGGTCTCCATGAATCTATCGTGTTTGACATGTTAATTATAATAATTAATTAAGCACTTTAATCAATATTAATTGTTTCTACAGTGAATCAATCAATTAACCCTTTTAATTCAATATTCATGTTTTCACCTAACGATAACATGGCCAATTATTCATATTTCCTATGACGTTTCGGAAAAAGATTGAATAATAATAAGGAGTATAATATAATTAGTCGTTGAAGAGCATGGATAATTGATAATTAATGCATAATTTATGTAATTGGTGAGAATAAGCTAGTCATTGACAATTTTGTAATGGCTAGTTGAACTTGACAAGTAACAACTTGTAGGTTGAATTTTTTGCCTATATGTATATATATATATGCATGGGAATTTTAGTTGAACAATATCACACGATAATTTCACAATTTCACAACACAAGTTAGAGAAAATACTAGGAATCATGGAGTCGTTGAAGGCTTTATGTTTGTTTGTTTTTGTTCTTATTGGCACGGTTTCCTCTCAAAATCCAGTGTGCCCTTTTGATCTTTTGTTTCATTTGGGTGATGGAGTTTTCGATAATGGTAACACGATTGCAAGTCAACCCTATGGGCCAAAACTTCCCGCAGCAAGTTTGCCCTACGGTGAAACAGACCCCGGTTATCCTACTGGACGTTGGTCCGATGGTCTCTTGGACATAGACTACGGTGGTACGAACTCTCTCTCTGTGGCTCTTTAATTTGTTTTCCTATAAGATAATAACATTGAGTCTTTAGAGAGACGGTATCTAGATACCAAACCATGTTATCATAAAAATCATCGTTGTTATTCAAAACGTCTATTTTGTTAACAAAATGTATTTTTGTATATGAAAAAAACACCAATCTTGACATAGACATTTTGAATAATAAATAGATGATTTTTAGTTATCTAAAAACTGTTTATCAGTAGACTTATTCATAAGCTAAAGATAAGTTACATTATGGTATATTATTGAATGCTTTGCAGCTCAAGGTCTCGGATTTGAGAAAATCACTGCTTATATGTCGGGCAATGCCACTTCGGCTAATGCAATAATGTTTGCGGCAGCTAGAAGTCCAGTTCTGGATCGGCAATTTTTCGCATCTAGGGGTGTTAAAATTCCGCCTTATGCTGCTTCCCTTAGCGTTCAAATGAGCTGGTTTAAGAAGTACCTAAGCACCATTTGTTCCACATCTGTAGGTATGTTTTAGTAATAAGTACGTACTGGTTACATAACATCACATAAAAGCTCTATTATTATGTACTTGTGCATGAGATATCTAAAAACGATTTGACTATTTCTTCCAGAGTGTGCCGACAAGCTTTCAAATTCTCTCTTCTTGTTTGGTGACGTTGAAGCGAATGACATTGCACATTCCTTAATCCAAGGGAAAACCATCAGAGAAGTGCAGAGTTACGTAGCCTACATTACTGCCGCCCAAATCAATGCCGCACGGGTAACATTTTTGTGAACTTTTTTACCAACATGATTTTTAAACGTATACCATCACTCATTCCGAGTGTTTAGAATAATGATTCTAATGTTTTACTGAATGTTTTCTTGTTTACTACAGGAGGTGATCAAGATGGGAGGCTCTCGAGTTATACTACCCGGAAACTCACCAATTGGATGCTACCCCTATATTCTGACCGAGTTGGCTACCAACAATACAAGTGATTATGATGATATTGGTTGCTTGAAAACGGTCAATGATCTCATTGTGTACAAGAACAACGATCTCCAACAAGCTATTGCAGATCTGCGTGAGGAATTTCCTGACACACTCATATTCTATGCCGACTTTTACACTTCCATGACAGATCTTATTCGTGACACATACTTCAATAGTAAGATACCCTATTCTATATATCTTATCATGTAGTATTGAATAGCTTTTGAGCAGGGACGGACCTTGGGGGGGGGGGGGGGGGGGGGGTTTCCCCCCCGTAAAATTTGGAATTTTTTTTATAGGTAATATTTTCGAAAATTTTGGATTTCGCCCCCCGTAACCCTCGGAAAAACCTTATATATGTAATTTCGCCCCCCAAGGTTGAAATCCTAGGTCCGCTCCTGCTTTTGAGAGAGACCATCTTTCCAATAGACGGGATCAAAATCACGTGTGAGCTACATACATCATATGTGTACGTAGTTACAAACATTACATGCTTAGTATATATATGCATGTAATATAATTGTAGTGCATATATATTAAACACATGATGTTTGCTAAGCATGTGATGTTGATTTCGTCTCTCGGAAAGAAAGTTTCTTGCAAAAGTTTGTATGTAGTATTTCGTTAATTATCACTTCGAGGAACCATACTAATTCGATCTACTGATCGTGGATGGCAGGCACAAACAAAGAGTTGACATTTAAATCATGTTGTGGAACTGGTGGGATATACAATTACAACAGTAGCAGATTTTGCGGATCTCCAGATGTACCAGTATGCGTAGATCCAACCAATTACCTCTTTTGGGATGGAATACATCTAACCCAAGAGGCTAATAGGGTTCTCTCAATTGCTTTAGGAGCAGGTGCTCGTCCTACACTTGGCTGCACTGTACCAGAAACATACACATTATGGAACTCTATTAAAACAGTGCCCAGAACCATATTACATAGCTCGATTTAAGTGAAATGGAGCATGGGATGGGATCGATCGGGAAGTAATAAAATTTTCATCCATTGTATTTTTTTTTTCTCATTGATTCCACTTGTATACTCATCTTCTTTTTAAGGCAAAATGTATGCCCTCTTGAAGTTGAATAATGTATATTCGTCTTGAAATTTAATATATATAATGCTAGTGGTGCGTTGGAAGAATTATTTTAAAAAAAATCTCAGTAAAGCAAGCCCAAGATGCTAGAGATTTTGACTTAGTAGAAGTATAAAACTATAGAAGTAGTATGGTTTAACACTTGCATTTTTCTTGGTAAATTCTAAGCTTATGTATAATAAATACTAGAGAAGACAAGTCCTCATATCAAGTTAGTCTCTGTTATTTTCAACTTAAAACTCGTTCAGTTCAGTTCAGTTTCATTCAGTTCAGTTCAGCTTAGTTATATTTTATACTACAATTCAGTTCAGTCCAGTTCAATAAATTTCAGTTGAAAAAAAACAGAGCCTTACTCCAGGTCTTCCGTATGTATTAGAATAAACATCAAATTTCTCTTCTTCAGATTAAAGTTCTTCCAATCTCAGACAAATTAACCAACAGTCCTGGCCATATAGTAGCTGCACAAACTCGTCCAAGAACACGGACTCCCATAGTCCCAATATTGCTGACATACACAAAACTCCAAGTACATACAATACATAAAGCATACAAGTCGACTATTTACAACCTGCCATAATATCCAAGTCCAATCTAAAAATAAAACATGAACATATATATGAACCAACATAATCGTGGAAGTATACTTAAAAAGTGATGGCTGACTATATGACACTCTCCAATCGTATTAATGTTCATACTATGACCTAAATAATTAGATTAATTTTATATTTGATCTGAAGCCTTCATTTTATATTAACACGAGTAGCCATTACATAAATATTAAACAATATAATAAGACACAACTTGTTTGACAATTTTTAAAAGTGTAAAACTACTTTAATCATCGCGTTTTTATTGTCTTCCACCAACTCCCCTTTCCGAAACGCCATAAGTCACAGTTGTGACATCTCACCTTGTGCCTCACAACGACTGTACCTAAGCACGCGTACGTAATTCTAAAACATACCTACGGGTGGGGAGCAAATGGTGCTTAGGTACTTCTTAAACCGGTATCCATTCATCGAGCTCGACTCAAGTTATGATTGAGCCTGAACACACCTCGACTCATTAACGATTAAGCTCGAGCTCGACTCATTTAGTTCGAACTTTAGTCGAACTCAAATTCGTTACCCAAAGAAGTTTCTCATTTTACCATTTTAGATGTCTCATTTTTTATGTGTCTCGTTGAAGTTCCCATTTTCATTTCTCTTGTTGGTTTAGGAAAGGTCATAACATTTTATATATTTCACAACAATCCAATTAACTCCTACATAATTTTATATGTCGGGAGGGAGAGAGAAAAAAAAAAAGGAAGTTTTGAATCGGGCTAATCCAGCCTAATCGAACCAATAAGCAAATTGAACTTGGATGAACGCCTTATCAAACACGATTAATTAAGTCGAACCCTCTTTAAGTATTGGCTTGCACAACAACATTAGCTAGCTAATCTTAAATCATTAGTTTTGAGGTTGGGGTGGGTTATCTGTTGCCGGACCGAAAATGAAGTTGTCGTTGGCGACTGACTGTTGAATATGATCCTGAATGATATACTTTTGTTGCAATAATAATTAGTGCAATTCTTTGTTTATCATGTATTCCGCGCACATGATGCGATTAATTAGTGGTCATTTTATCATTTTGAGTGTTCCGATAAAAATGTATAATTCTGTAACAACCCGAAAATTCATTTAACTAATTTAAGCGTTTTAGTACGAACCGGAGCGTCAATGCGTAATTCGTGGATCGTGGTTCATTGGCCCAGCTCTTGCGCCTTCAATTACGGCCCAAGTCTTCCATTTTTATAAGCCCATTCATTCTTAAACCTAACCCAAACTCAGTAATTACTCAATTAAATCAATTAAAAAGCCAATTAAACTCTAGACTTAATCAGAAACGCTCCTAGCTTCGTTTCCGCACGTTCACATCCTTCTTCCTTCACCAACGTTTCATTCTCTTCATCTTCGTTCGCAAAGCTCGTTTTCGGAGAAGAGACGCTAGCTTGTAGAATTAAGTGATTTAGCTACTTGAAGGATTTCAAGGCAAGTTCCCTTAGGACTTTCATACACAAATATATATATATATATATATGTATGATGTTAATATTATGTGGTTGATTGTTATTTATACTTTGATGTGAAATTGATTCAAGCGTAGTATTCTTGTTAATGGTTTATGAATTGTAGAATTACTGGTGACGTTTACCTGCTTTGGATTTTATGGTATGATGAGTTAGTAGATGATTAATTTTAATAGTTGGCTTGACCATGGATTTCCTGCTTAGTTCTGTTCCGAACTTGCTACAACATGGAGTGTAATTCGTATGTATTCATTTAAGTATTTATGTTACGATGATTTATGGCATGTTATACATCAAGCATTTTGTGCCCGTGTTAATTAAATGATCTCGTGTAGCTTGGTAATTTTGCTTGAGCCACAATTGTGTCAATATATATATGTTGTAAGAGGGGTATACTTGATACAATTGATGGTCATATATTGTGCAGAAATTGGATGCCTTGAGTTGTTCTAAATTCTTTTGTGTGGCATGTAGTAATTGCCTGATTTGATGTTCTGAGTTGTTAACTCTATTTATATGGATCGATGATATGATGATAAGTATATGATGTTATGCATTCATGATTTAAGTTTAGGGTCATGCATTCACTATAAAAAGATGTTAAAGGTTTCAAGTAAGTTTCAAAGTTTAAAGAAAATTAAGGGGGTTCGTAAGGATACCACCCTAAGCATTTGTGCAATTTCAAGAGTATCGGCTAGAGTGCGATTAGTGCATCTAGTCGTGTTTTAAGAGTTTTAAGACGCCACCATGGGCTGGGGTAGGACCTTACGATGCCAAGTGAGCTCGCGAATCATGTTAAGATTTTAAGACGTTTCAAGATAAAGTTTCAAGACAAGTTTCAAGTTCAAGTTAAAGAGTTTTAAAGAATAACAAGTTCAAGTTCAAGTTCAGAGTTTAATGTTAAGAGTCTGGTCAGGTCATAGGTTGCATTGAATTAAGCAAGACTAAAAGATTTAAAAGACATGAAGATAGAACTTTAGGTCATGACATGTGCATGGAATTTGTTCAGTCAAGTGGTCACGATTGACGTTGCTAAAATTATAAATTTTAGGTACTTGAAGCCGAGCTAATCGGGGTGGCGAGTGTTGCTGGAGCAGTGATCAGTATTAAGAAGATTTTTAATATATTTAAATCTCACGATTTCAAAGACTTTGTAATGTTTTAAGATTTATGTTATTATAATTCCGCTGCATTATTTTACTAGTTCACGGTTTAGAATCAAGAATTTTCATGTCAAGTTTAAGGACGTTCAAAGCGTCGAACTACGTTTTAAATTTTCAAAAGTCAAGTTCGTCGAATTTATAAGCTCACGAACTAGCGCGAGTTATATTTTCCATTGTTCGTATTTTTAAAAATCAGGGCGCTACCAATTCAGTATTACAATTGCAGAAAAATAATTACTCCAACAAGAAAATGTACTTACAATTTAGCACACAGCCGTCAATTTTGTATTCATAATTTTTTGAAAACTCTACCACTCATATTTTTATTCATCATTTACTAAAACTTACCCACTTGTATTGTATCTTCATATTATATTAGATTTGTTAATAAAAATCCGCAAAAAATCGCTCCTACTAGAATCTTATAGTAGGGGCGAAGCTATGCTTTGCCCCGGTGGGGCTGAAGCCGCACCCATATTTTCAAAAAAAAAAAATTTATATGTAATTTTTTCCCTTTTTTACAAATTAGCTCTATACAAATTCGTAAGATTTTTTTAATATAAGAAAAGCCCTAGGTAGTTTCAAACTCTAGCTTAGCCCCACTAAGTAATTAAAAAGTGACCCGATCGAGTAAAATGAGATACTATTATTATCGGGACATCAAACGATGAAGGGATTGTACCTATTGAGGGGTGAATCCTCAACACTACTAAGTTGTTGCTAAGTTTTTGTCCTAATCCTCCAATGCGTCCTAGTCCGCTTGAGATGGTCCTAAGCTCTTCGAAGTGACTTCTGTTAAGGACCTGCACAAAGATTAGTGGGGGGTTAGAACCGTAGACCCGATTTGCTTAGTGTCAAACCGGGTGAAGACTTTACTTGAGAGAGATTGGAAGATCTATTCTGTATAGTATTTTGGGTATAAATAAGTGAAGATGACTTGCCTTGTTTATGGGGATATGTCCCATATTTATAGGCTTAAATTGTGACGTTGCAACATCATTCATACCGCTGCTACATTGCGCCACCGTGAGAAACATAAGACGCTGCAACATCATTCATATTAGCATTCTGAGACGGGAGAAATGTAACCATAAATTGTTGACGACGCGGCATCATTCATTCATATTACTGCAGCATTGTACCTAGATTCAAATCTGTAATTGGAAGTGGCAGTGGTGGCCGGAGCTGGTGGTGGGCATCGGCAACAGTGGGAGGTTGAGCACACCGGCACATTTCCATTATGGTATTCGTGGAAATGAATTGGAAAAACTTCATTAACTATAACTATGGTGGTGGCCGGAGATGGTGGTGGTGGCCAGAGATGGTAGTGGTGGTGCTGCTGGCGGTTTGAGGGGTGAAAATTATTATTTATTAATTTTTAATTTATTAAAAGTAATTACACAAAAGATTTTAAATGAGTGGTATTCTAAGTATTTGAATTATTAAAAGTTTTATAAATTATTTTTTAATTACTAATTATGCCATTTGTCAATTTTTGAATGATGTACTAACATTAGTACAGTGCGATATAATACTGAAATTAGTCAAGCCCATGTTCACATAATCAAAACCATTGTATGTCCAAACATAGTCTAGGAGCACATTTATACAATGATCTTGAACTTGAATGCTTACTAATTAGTCTACGTTGCCATGTGCGATGCACGATTAGTTTCAATAGTAATTAATAAATAGATCGATAATCACTAATAAAAGCCTATATAAGAACGCAATAATCACTTTTTTCTTCAACTTTCCGTGCTTCAACCAAAAAAAAAAAAAAAAAATTGTTAGAATTTTAGCACTAATGAGGCTAGTCCATGACTTTGTACCTCAACCAAAGGGGCCCCACACGTTTGAAATGATGTTTCATTAAACGTGTATAATCTACTATGGTAGTAGAAGACACTTGAGAAAGAATTACTAAAATTCATTGAAAGGTGAAAGAGTTATTGAAGCTCAAAGTGTGTTGGTTGATGCATTGAATATGGAATGCCAAGAGTTGGAATGGGAAAAGTCCCACATGGCTAAAATTGAGGAAGAAGAAACTACTTATTAGTCCAAGGCTTGGGTTAAGTGATTGGGCCCTTAGGGCACCCATGCTTTTGGAAGGGGGAGGAGCTAGATGCTCCTACACGACTCCAGCTCCGCCAGAGCAGCCGAACCTCGGGCCGTGGGTTCATGGTCGTGATCTAGAGTTGATTATTATCGTTTTGGGCGAAATATTTTGTGTTTGGTTAAGCGATAAGATAATCAGTTAAATCTGAAACCGACCCATCGAGTCCGGTTAGTCCGAGCAAGCGGTTGTGTCCGTTCGGTTTAATTTAATGAATCGGTGCGACCATTCGCCAAAGGATGTATCTGAAACGAAAATTCCAATGATGTATGCATTGAATTTTTGTTTCTGCGACCTTCTGCGAAAGGATACATCTATTGACTCTTGATATTATAAATAGCCCCCCCTAGAATCGATTTCAACACACAGAAATCCATTCTTCTTCCTTCTCTTAAACTACTCTCTCTAAAGCCAGAAAAACCTTTATTGTTTCGTTCGCAGAGTCAAGTTCGAGTGCTAGAACTTTGATTCACTTACTGCTGTTCTATCTTGGGAGACTATTTGTCAAGTAAACCGTTAGCACCAGAGCGGGGCAAATACAGTCTTAAGGAATAAGGCCCAGCCTTTGCTCAGCAGTCTAATCCTATTCCTTACCCACTCCGTTCTATCCTCATACACTACCGCAAAACAAATTCACAACAAAAATCACCGTGCTTCTTTTCGACTTCTTGCTAGTGTACTTGTTTCTTATGAGGAAAAAAACGGAAATCACCTTTGACTCCCATTATTCGGAACACACAAAACAAGGAATTAATTAAGTGTTTGATTATATGAAGCAATATTATGGTGGGTGACTTATTGAGAAGTTTTTTAAATTCGTATATAGGTGATGACAAAGTGTGAGGGGAGTACGTGTGTTGATCTTTTGGACCAGTATATCACCCTATAGAGCATCTAACGAGTGATCACATTGATCCAAAGGGCCGAGACACGAATAATACGGACGTTAAAAATAGTATTAGCCAAACCCTTTAAAAGACCCAGAAGGGGTGGAGGATTTCTCTATGGAAGGCGTGACGAGGATGTTGCGTAATTTTAGAGTAGGTGCACGTAATGCCCCTAAGTTCCCAAAAAAAAAAAAGAGGACCCAAAAGAGTCGAAAGGGGTTAAATGTATTTAGAACCTATAAGGTGAACATTTATTTTCGGAATTTGATTCCTAAAATCTCAGAGTTATGCGCGTGCTTGCTATAAAACAATCTCATAATGTGCGAGCAACATGGAACTTTCCTTTTGGGCGCATAAGGGGGGGGTTAGAGCGCGAGAAATGACATGTGTATGGATGTAGTGCCAACATATCAGTTGAAGGGTAGCTCATAAGTAATCGTGTAGTCCAAAGGGGCTGAGCATCATCCAACAAGAGGGCCGACACATTACAAATAGTGTAACACCCAGAATTTCAGAAACTACTGAGAACCATTCATACTAAAAAAGGTGCACCTTTATTTTTTTAAATACATCCATAAAAACTCCAATCTTATTAGCGCTCACTATGAAATAATTTTAAGATGATTCACTCACTGGGTAGTTTTTAAGTGTACTTCAGAGTGGGAACAAGTGCATGGTAAGGACGTGTGTTAGTTTACGAAACCAATACATCAACTGAAATAGAGCACGTGGGAACAAAACACGACGTTACATATTTAGCATGCTTTATTTTCCAGATTAATTAACAATTTTCTAATGGGAATCTTACTGTGAGATGAAGATGCTGTCGAGGGGACAAAGATTTATTTATTTTGGAGCAAGATTATGTGCATGGGGCAAGTAAACAAGAAAAAATTAGAGTAATTTGTGTTGGTGTTTGCGTACAAGTAAGTGGTGATTACTAAATCGGAGCAGGTTAGATTCGACTGGTAGTTAATTAAAATGAGCTAGTTTTTCAAACATTATTAATTGGTCGTTTTTAATCACCTGCAAATCGAACCTAACCTAACTGATATAAGCTGCAATATTTTGAATTTTTCACAATCAATAAAATTAAACTTCAACTACTAAAAATTTATGTTGTAATTTTTTTTAATATAATTCAATTAAAAATTTTATCATTACAATTCGTTGTTAATATTTAATTAACTTCGTAAAAGTCAAAACTGAACAATTAACATGTAACGGTGGGAATAGATATTATATGATGCACATCACATGGACTCGCACTTAATTAGCAATATCCCAACGTGAACTACGCTTCATCATATACTATAAAAACGAATCCTACTGCACATGATTCATGGCATTAGTGTCTACGTCAGGAAAAAAATTATCAATGTCTATATCGGTACTGTTGATATGGAAATATGTCCAAGGCGTCAAATGCGTCTTAAGCTCCTCAGACATTATAGTTCATCAACTATCTTCTACAAAGATACTTGAATATGTTGATACGAAAATATGTCCAGAGCGTCAAAGGCGTCCTAAGCGCCCTGAATCTTGCTAAAGGCGTGGACTACAATCTTAAGCGGTACGTCCTAACTGCTCCACCCCAAGGGTGCGGACTACAGTCCTAAGCGGTACGTCCTAACCGCTCCACCCCAAGGGTGCGGATTACAGTCCTAAGCGGGACGTCCTAATCTCTCTTAAGGGAGTCCTAAGCGGGACGTCCTAACCTCTCTTAAGGGAGCGGACTACAGTCCTAAGCGGGACGTCCTAACCTATCTTAAGGGAGCGGACTACGGTCCTAAGCGGGACGTCCTAACCTCTTATATGGGAACAGACTATGGTCCTAGGCGGAACATCCTAACCTCTTAGAAGGGAGCGGACTACGGTCCTAAGTGTGACGTCCTAACATCTTAGAAGGGAGCGGACTACGGTCCTAAGCGTGACGTCCTAATCTCTCACAAGGGAGCGGACTACGGTCCTAAGCGGGACGTCCTAACCTCTTAGAAGGGAGCAGACTACGGTCCTAAGCGTGACGTCCTAACCTCTTAGAAGGGAGCGGACTACGATCCTAAGCGTGATGTCCTAACCTCTCACAAGGGACCACAATGCCCTCAAAGGCCCAAAATGGGACATGGGCTAAGTCAACCTAATGGGCCATGGGCCTAATAAGGCATTGGTGGCACGATCTGAATATTTAAAATATATTAGATTTAGCTAGAGATAATGTAATATGAAATTTTTAAAAATTATTCAATATATTTACTACAAATATATATACTCATATTGATGCATTAAATACCCTAATATATTACTTTTCATTCATTTCTCTGGAAAAAAATCATGAAATGTATTTATATGCATCTAATAGTTACATAAATACTTTTTCGCGACCAAAGTACCCGTAAATCCACGTATTTGACTTGGTACATTAGATTAAATACAAGAATGATTTTTAATTTATGGTGCATGTTTTTGGGTTGTATACAAGTGTTAAAATTATTACTTATGTATTTGATCAGTTGGGGTACTTAATTGTTTCGATAGTATATACTCCCCGTTCCAAAAAAATCTTTCCATTTTGACTTTGACCAGTCAATTGTCTTCGACTTTGACCACAAATTACTCTTAAAATATAATAGTAAATCATTTAATAAAATCATATAATGAAAATTTAATTATTAAAATTTCATTATATGATTTTATTAAATTATTTACTACTATAGTTTAAGATTAATTTGTGGTCAAAATTAAATACAGTTAACCGCAAAATAGTAGATTGGAAAGATTTCTTTGAAATGGAGGGGTAATTGACTTCTTGAGGTAGTACAAGATTTCTATTGTGGACAAATAATAATTTCTCGTGTACTTGATTTACTTAAAGATGCATTCCTTCATCTCAAACAAGCTTTTATGGTTTTTTTTCCTAGTCAAACAGTTAGAACTTTGACCACTAATTAATCTTATTAAACTATATAATGAAAATATAGGACATACATTTTTATAACCCCATCAACGAAACCAATTTGAGCGTACGTACCAGATCCAAACAATCATCGTTAAATTATACAATTGTGTTTTCACACATAAATTGAAAATGTATTGTTAAAGTCGACCTACATGCTTTGGACATGTTTAAGCATGCCTAATTATTTGATTAATGTCTAAGCCCCTAAATTCATGCATAGGTGAACGATCTCTAATTCTCCAAATCAATTTATACCTGACCAATGGTTACGATAATTGCATCCGTCACCAAAAAGCTTGTATTCTTCACGAGAACACCTGTCACTCCAAAACAAGTTAGTAAGTGTACGTATTATCCTTGTCGAGATCTCGTTCGCATATTATACCTTCGTCTAGAAGTTTCATTCCTTCAAGTAGTGATAATGCAACATTTACATCACCACCCTCTACATTAAATCTCAGATTCTTGCCAAAATAGTTGTGACCATCTTTTCTATGAAATAGTAAATTTTCAGGACCACCGCGGTGAAGATGCTCAATGACATTCATGGCGTCACATACTATAAGACCAGCTCCATTTAGAACACTCAAAATGACTTGATTTTGTTCGGATATGTGCCTGCATCATGACATAATTGCTAATGATTACACATGTCACATGGAAGATCATAGATCAATTACAAGTGCAAGTATTGCTAATGTAAAATTTTAACAATCAAAACAAAACGGGAGTTGTGATTGTACCGAATGACGAAGCGGCGCGTTGGGCGGCCGAAAAAGACGGTGACGGCGCCTAGAGTTCACACGATTGTTACTCGCACGGAGGTTGATCCGGATCGTGTTGAAGATGAAAGTTTGATGGCGGGCATTGGATTTGGTGGTTTGGAGTCTCCAGCAGAAAGTCGATCTCCACCACCGGAGTTCCTTCATCGATCGTCAGATCTGAATGAGTTATCTTCTATGGTTGCTGATGCTATTGCTATTACTCCTGCCCCGATTGTGGATTTGAATACCAATATTCCACTCGACTCAATTATTCTTTTTGCGATGGTGAGCCACGGTGTTGAGTGATATTTATTTCTGATTGGGATTCTTGCCACCGTGGGTAGATGCTATAAAGGGTAATCGGATTCGAACTCGCGGTTTGGCAGTCGAGTTTTTGGCTCCATTGATTAAGGATGGTGAAGTGATGATGAGGATGTTCAGGAAGAGTTGAAATTCTGGCAAAATACTCTGATTATGTTTGCTCTGGGAGAGGACTTATCCGTGAACTCTGTAAAACAATTCATTGTGAAGGTCTGGAACTTTGTTGATCTTCCGGATTTGTATTATAATGATCAAGGTTATTTTCTTATTCGGTATAAGAGTTCAGAGGACTGTAATATTGTCATAAGTAAGGGACCATATTCGATTTATGGGATGCCTATGTTTTTGCGAAATTGGTCTCCTGACTTTGAATTGCGAGATGATATGCTATGGGTGTTGCCTCTATGGGTAACTCTACTGCAGTTACCGTTACATCTTTGGGGAGCACGGAGCATTGCTAAGATTGTGAGTGGTATTAGGAAACTTATTGTCACTGATGAATGCACTGCTAGAAAGCTCCGTTTATCTTATGCCCGTGTTTTAGTTGACGTTGATTTGACAAAAAAGCTGAAGGATTCTGTTACTGTTGTTGATCACTTGGGAGAGAAGATAGAGCAGCCGATCGTTTATGAATGGAAGCCGGATTATTGTGAGAAATGTCTTAAAGTTGGACATAATTATGCACTTCAGAAGGAAAAAAAAGCAGGCTCCTGTCAAGAAAATGATTAAGGTTTGGCAATCTAAACCTATGGCTACTGTAAATGTTGTGAATGGGGAGGGGCTGGATATTCCAGGCCCTTTAGTTCATAACACTCAAGCTGTGATGGTGGGTACTCATATTGTTCATCACGGGCCTATAAATGATCAATCTACACCTCCTGAGTCTCCTGGATTAGTGTTTCATTTTATCGAGATAAAGGCAAAGCGCCTATGTCTCAAAATGCTTTACAAGTGTCTCCTGGTTTGACTTGCCATAATAATTTTACCCCTCTTAGGATTGGACAAGGTCTTGATGGGGATCATGACGGGGATCATGACGGCATAGAGAGGTTAGCTCCTATCTCTCGAGTTTCAATGTGCCGGTGGTTGGTTTGTTAGAGACTCGAGTGAAGCAGGTCAATGCTACTAGGATCCAACAATAGTTGGGTACAAGTTGGTCTGTTTATGATCATTATAATTGTCATGATAATGGTCGGATTTGGTTACTTTGGAAGGCTAATGTGGGGGGGGGGGGGGGGGGGGCATTATTTTAAAATGGAACATTAGGGGAATTAATAAAACATCATGACGACATAGAGAGGTTAGCTCCTATCTCTCGAGTTTCAATGTGCCGGTGGTTGGTTTGTTAGAGACTCGAGTGAAGCAGGTCAATGCTACTAGGATCCAACAATAGTTGGGTACAAGTTGGTCTGTTCATGATAATTATAATTGTCATGATAATGGTCGGATTTGGTTACTTTGGAAGGCTAATGTGGTGAATGTTACTGTTCTCTCTATTTCTGATCAGTACATTCATGGGCAAGTGTGCGGTTTGAATGGCCAGTTGCGTTACTGGTTCACTATACTATATGCTTCTAATCTCCTTGAATGTAGGAAACACCTTTGGTTGGATGTGATAAGGCTGGGGTCGGGAATAACTGAACCGTGGATTGTTCTTGGTGATTTTAATAATGTGTTAACACCAAGTGACAGGATTGGTGGTAATAGAGTCCAGAATTCTGAATTTTCTAATCTGCAGGGTATGATGAATCATTTGGGTTTGTTTGAAGCTGCTACTAGAGGATGTCATTTTACTTGGAGTAATAAGCATACAACTGGAACCATTTATTCACGGATTGATCGAGCTTTGTGTAATGTTGAATGGTTGCAGAGTTTCCAGGATGCTGTAGTGGAGGTTTTGGCACCTAATGTGTCTGACCATGCTCCCATCAAGGTTTCTCTACAGAAAACCATGGTTCCTAAGAAGCACTTGTTCCGATTCTTAAATTGCACAACCCAAGAACCAGATTTCTATTCTGAGGTGAGTAATGTATGGCATAATTCTTGTTATAGGGGGTCTGCTATGTATATTTTCTGGATGAAATTGAAGAGATTACAACCTATGTTGCGACAGATGAGTAGACGATTTTCTGATATTCATATTCAAATACAACTAGCAAGCTCAAGATGAGTTATCATAGGCACATGCTTCTCTTAGCTTGGATTTGCTTCATTCGACTAATATTGCACATGTTAAAGTTTGTACTGATAGATTGTTGGAGCTGAATCAGAAGGAGGAGGATATCTTAAGACAAAAGTCTAAGGTTACGTGGTTGAAGCTCGGTGATAGTAACAACTCTTATTTCCATGCCACTGTTAAGGAAAGAAACAAGCATACGAGATTGATTACCTTGGAAGCTTTAGATGGAAGAATGTTATATACTCCGGAGGATATTGAAGAAGTGTTGTCTTTCTATACACAACTAGTTGGTAAATCTGCTTCGGTGTTACAGGGTGTGGACTTACATGTTTTGAGAGAATGCACTACGCTTCCTTGGCAGCTTACTCAAACTCTGATTACTCCTGTAGATGAGACGGAAATTTGGAATGCTTTGGTGGATATTGGGAACTGTATAGCTCCCATCTGCAAGTAACTGCTCTTTAGTCATGTTGATAGCAAAATCTTCTTCGACCAGAACTGTGAAGGATCTTCGGCCTATATCTTGTTGCACAACAATTTACAAGATTATATCGAAAATTCTAACAGGTAGACTCAGCAAGGTAATCAATCATGTGGTTAGTGACGGTCAATCAGCTTTCTTACCTGGAAAAGTCATACATGATAATATTATGCTAGCACAAGAATTGGTGTGTGGGTATGGGAGGCAAGGCATTTCTTCAAGGTGCATGATACAAATGGATATACAGAAAGCTTATGATTCTGTAGAATGGTGTGTGCTTGAGCTGATTATGGTGGAATTGGGATTTCCTCAGTTGTTTATTAGGTGGATCATGGCATGTGTGACTACTGTCTCTTACAGGTTCTCTATTAATGGTACTCCTTCCACACTTGTGAAAGCTAAACGAGGCTTGAGACAGGGAGATCCAATCTAACCTTTGTTGTTTGTCCTTATTATGGAATATTTGCATAGATTACTACAACAACTTAAATTTGTGCCTGATTTTAACTTCCACCTGAAGTGTGAAAAATTAGGTATTACAGATTTTTGTTTTGCTGATGATCTATTGCTTTTTACTAGAGGAGACATTATTTTTGTGCAATTGATGATGGCTCAGTTTAGAAAGTTTTCTGCTGCAACCGGTTTGATAGCAAGTCCAACCAAATGCAATGTGTATTTTGGTGGTGTAGATGTACTAGAGCAGCAATTAATCTGTAGAAAGTTATCTGTGGCTATGTGTTCTCCCTTGATTGGGAAAATCACGGGAAGATTGCAACATTGGAGCACCAAATTGTTATCCTATGCAGGAAGAGCTCAGCTTATAAAGAGTGTATTATTCTCCATCGCTAATCACTGGATGCATATTTTTCCTCTGCCTAAGAAGGTTCTTCGACATCTAGAAGGTTTATGTAGATCTTTCTTGTGGAGTGGAAAGGATAGCATTACTCGGAAAGCTTTGGTTGCCTGGGATCATTTGCGTGACCCCATATCTGCTGGCGGTTTGGCTTTTGTATCTCTTGTGGAGTGGAATCAATTAGCCACTATGGGTAAGTTGTTATGGCACTTGAGTAACAAGGCTGATAAACTATGGGTCAAATGGATCCATGAGTTTTATATGAAAAGCCATGATTTTTCTGATTTCTATCCCTCTGCTTCTTGCTCTTGGATAATCAATGGCATGTTTAAGCATAAAGTTGTGCTAACTGCTTCCGATGATTGGAGGGAGTTCCAAAATAAAGGTGCATATTGCACTCGACAAGTTTATGCAAGTCTGGGAGGTACGAAGAATCATGTTCCTTGGCGGAGGCTCATCTATGGAAATCATGCCCGGCCACGAGCTGTGTTCATATTCTGGTTAGCGTGTCAGAGTCACCTTGCCACTAAGGATAGACTCCTTCGGTTTGGATTGGTTAATGATGCTAGCTGCTATTTTTGTGGGTCATCTGAAAGTGCAAACCATCTGTTCTTTCAATGTGTGACTACTCGATTCATTTGGTTGGGGGTGTTAAGATGGATGCAGATACCACATACACCTCTGAATTGGGATCATGAATTACTTTGGTTAATTGACCACTCTAAAGGAAATAGCTTGCGAAGTAAATTGTTGAAGATTGCTATCACTGAAACATTGTATGAGGTTTGGACTTGCAGAAATCGTGTCATTTTTCAGATTCAGCCGGTTAGACCCACACTTGTTCAAGATATTATTCATATAGTGATGTTACTAAATCTGTACGTGGCTTATCTTTGTATTGTGCTAGATTGTGATAGGTGGATAGGTAGCCATTCTGTGTGGCTTTTTCTTTTGTCCGTTTGATTTACTTGGATCTGCTTGATCGGCTTTGTACTTGCTTGTTTTTTGGGAATGGAATTGTTTTCGTGCTCCAAAAACTTTTAACAATCAAAGTACCTATTGCACTTCAATAGGTGCCTGTCTTGAGGAGGAACCAATTCATGATTATGTACATCGTCGAATTTAGTAGAGACATAACTTCCATTCTTTTGACGACTAACATAGAGTCTTGCTTGACAATTACATCTCAGATTGGGTCTACCTTGACGAATTCTTGATTCATTTGTGGTTGGCGAGACTCCTGCATAAATGCATTCAAATTTACGTAACCCTTATTACCTTCCTTATCACTTTTTTAATGTCCTCGTCGAATATCAAAACCATGATACCACCCATATTTAGTATAGAATTCTGAAACAACATCCAAATCCTTAAATCTCTCGGGCAAGATCATCTTGGGTTCCATTTCTTTCGACTTATCGTTGAATGTAGCATCATGATTCACTTCAAAATTACCACTTGACATTTCTGGCGAATTGGAATAACATGACATATCATTGTTATATAAAAGTTGAAAGATAAACAAAAATTCCCAACAACGAAAAATATAATTCACAAAAATGTGGGTTGACGCTGTAGCGACATGTAACAATGTTGCAACATTAACTACTGTATCATTAACTTTTAATATCAGTACTTTGCCACATCAATACATATTATCGATGCAGCATTGCATGCGTTCCATCTAATTAATTCGAAAGATATTACCTCAACTTTGACAGATCTCCAACTATCACTTAACAATAACTTGAAAATAACTCCATACAAAATACTCAAAATTGAAAGACAGAGAAGAATGTGGATCCAAACAATTAATAGAAACGTCATACATACCTTTCACCAATAAGACAAGGATGAACTTATAGTTGAAGAACGATGGGGTATCCACCTACGATTTGTTCATATCAAAATAATACCTTCTTATTTAGTGTTCAGTTTTTTATGTTGAACATCTATAGACAAAAAGACTTCTACTGACAACTAAAGTTGAAGAGTTAATATCAATTTAATTAGAAAAAAAACTCAAAAATTAAAATTAAAAAAAAAACATTTTGCATTGGTTCATGAAATTATTTAAGACATGTTGGTATAGGTTATTAAAAATTGTTAAAATCAGGTTCAACATAAAGGAGAAATTACAGCACACCATTTAATTTCATAAAGTGGAGGGAGCAATGCATTAATTCTTGTTATTTATTTATAAGACATACAATGCGGCAACAATACGTATACAATGTTGCTACGAAAGTAGTTGTATTTGTTATTTAGTATCAAACAGATGCAGCAGCATTGAGTTAAAATGTTGTAGCGAGAATCATCGTGTTTACTTGAGATCGTCAATGAAATACTGCATCATAATAGTAACATTGTTGCAGCATTGCTTACTGAGTTTCTTCAGATTTGTTTACAAAGTCCAGCCATGACTACTTAAACATAGTGTATGTCGGATTCCGGTGGATGATACATCATCTAAACTCGTTAATTTTTTTATAGTGGATGTGGAATTTCAGTGGTTGCCGGATTCCGGTGGTGCTAAGGTTCTCGTCGGATTTCGGTGTGCTTGAGGTGGTCGTCGGATTCCGGTGTGCGTGAGATGGTCGCCGGATTCCGGTGTGCCTGAGGTGGTCGCCGGATTCCGATGGTTCTTGAAGTGGTCATCGTATTCCAGTGGTGGCTGCCGGATTCCGGTGAATGGAGGAGATAGGAAATAATTTTAATAATGAATTGAAGTAATTGATTTAATATAATCAAATAACATTTAATAATAAAAGATGTTTATTTTATTATATTGCGACATAGCGCAACGCTATTATGCGACAGTGCGACGCCCCATCGAATAAATAATAATTCAACGGACGAGATTGAATCAAGAATTGATCTAACTGTTTAAAGGGGTGTACTAATATTAACCATGCCCTGTGAACATAGCCACCTGAGTCAATATTGATCTCACGATTTAAAAATATTGTTTGGTGTTATATTAATGATAAATATTTGACTGTGGTTATTATAAACATATCATCTAGAGTTTAAAAATTATGTCATTTTCTTAACTTTTAATAAAATATTCTGAAATGTCTCATTAAGTTGAGATTCGAGATGAGTCTTGAAATCGAGATTTTAATCGATGGATATTATTTTACTCAATGCTTATTTTCTTTTTCCTTGAAACTGCTAATCAAGTGTTTCTCACTCCTAACTGCACCTTTTATGTGTTTTTAATGTATTTAGTTTACACTTTAAACCTTTTTGTGTAATACAAAAGCTATAAAAAGATTTAATTTTATTTAAGAAAATTCAATTTAAATGTGTAATCAAACAATGAATCGGTTTTGTGTACTTTTATCTACTTTTTTCCATTCTTACCTCTCCCTATTACATTTCGTTTGAAGTGATATATTTTTCAATTTTTAACTATGTCCAGTCCTAAAATTAACAGGGATAGTAGTGACATTGTCGTGTTACTTTGGAATGAAAAACCTTTTTTTAACAAGATAAATATACTGTTTGGCAAACAATTTAACCTCTGTTAAAGTTGAGTTATACATAGTTGTGTTTGGCATACAACATAAAGGCTGTTTATATAACAACTAAATTTCAGGTAAAAAAACAACTAAATTTTTACTTAATTTAATATTTTAGTTCTATATCAAACAATTCATAAGTAACTATGTTAACTCAATATTTCATCACATAAAATTGAGTTACTACTCATGTGTTAAAGGTATGTTAAACTCTTATACCAATCTCTAAAATACACCAATGACAACTGGCTTGTATGCACCTAACCTACCTGCTCTACTAATTTTTGCTTATCGGATTGGTCATTAACTAAAACAATTAGGAGTCAAATTTTGTCTCGCGGCAGTTGAGGATTTTAAAAAGTATATCTGCACGTGCTAGGAAAAATTGCCTATGCCATGCACATTGATACCCGATCTTTTAGATATTACATTTGGGTTCATGATTTTGAGCATAAAGTTTATGCGATTACATCTATGCATCAAACAATAATAAATTTTAGTAAAAAAGAATATACTCAATGATACTGTATTGCAATCAATGGGCAATGAAGAACTGACTGGTGAGTAAAAATGGATTTCTTTTTATTCTTTATTTATTCAATTTCAGTATTGTAAGTTGTCATAATGTATACATTGACATAAACATTTCAGTTTGTGACTACCCTCACACTTCTAATTTGCACTTGCATGTCTATGTCAACACTGACTTTTCTGAAGATATAAGTATCCCCAAAAATAAATAAAAGTAGGTCAAGTATGCCCATAATTAACCAAAACTCAAACTAATTATTCCAAATGGAAGAGTGAATCAAATTAAAGAATATACAAGAAGATAAAATGTTTTAATTTGAAGTTTAATTACAAAATCAAATATAAACAAAAATAGCTCAATGAGAGGGTGGGACCCACTGCTACAATGAGAGGGTGAGATCACTGTGGGTAAGATCGGGGTCGAATTTTCCGTGATGGACAAGTCACACGTCTTCTCGGCGTGTCCAAATTTATTTTATTTGACACACCAATAACGTGTCAGACACGTGTTTAAGGGTGTGCTTACTAACATCGAAATGTGTTTAACCATTTGTAACGGATTTGGTCTCTTCATCTGAAAACTCATTAATTTCAGTTCAAATCAGATCAATTCTGTTCAGTTTTGGCTAGTTATTTTTTATACCACAATTTAGTTCAGTTCAGTTCAGACGAAGAGGATATAGTCTGTTCTCTTCGTCTAAATAGAACTGAACTGAATTGTAGTATAAAAAATAACTAAGCAGAACTGAACAAAACTGAACTGAACTGAATGAATCTGAATTGAATTGAAATTAATGAATTTTCAGATGAAAAGTACATAGCATTAATTGGGTTAGCTTACATAACGTTCTCATCTTATTATGCTTTGTTCCAAAACTGAAAATTAGGTTTAAATGTCATCTGGATATACCTTTTTAATTCAACGAGAAAAATTATAAGAAAAATACGTCAATAAAAATGAATTGGTTGTTTAATTTCTATCGTATTTGGCATGTCAACATTCCATAATTATTTAATTATGGAATGTTGAAATAATTATGGAATGTTGACATGCCAAATACGATATAACGCCCCCGCCCCCTTACGGACCGAGGCCCGTAGGCCGACACGATTACTCATGATCAACTTTCTAAGTGATATATATCGGTCTCACTATACCAACACATATCATTTCTCATGCACTTTGTCCTCACTCGTACGCGAATCGTGAGATTTTTCAGTTGGTCATCCATTCTGAGATTGCTTCACCGTCCTAACATTTAACTCGAGAGTAGATCTTATGGATGGATTCATGAAAACAAAGGTGCACCTTGTTGGTATGTGTTGTAGCATTCTCAATCACTTTAAGCTCTCTAAAACTTTGGGGCGTTATATTCACCTCCCCCCTATTATTTGTTATATATATATATGACAAATAATGTATGGTTATTATATCAAGTAATGGGACTTGATATAATAGTATATTCGAAAAAGGATCAAGTATCCCAAAATGTTTTGTCTGTGTATGCGATTTGATAAAGCATAGATTATGTGTACATTTAAACTCATCGATATGCCTATGAAGTGTGTGATCCTTTCGAGGGATTGTCGTGCTTTGGAGTACTCCCAGTGTTATGTGTGTGACCCTATTATGTTAGGGGATATGTTATGTGAAAGCCGACATATGTGCCACCACGGTTTGTGTGGCCGTAGTGTATATTTCATTCGAGCTAAATGTGAATAGTGTATTGTGACATGTGTTCCATGCAAAATGATTTTCGACTATGTTTGATATAAAACAGAGTGTATATATATGTATACTTTTTTATATGTACTTGATCTGGGTAAAAGTGCCAGGAGCTCACCCTTACACCCCCTTTCAGATATTTAGTAAGTGATTGGACGAAGATACTTTGGAGTTGAGACAGTAGTCAGATGATGAATATGTGAAGACTGTTTAGTAGTTTCTGCGACTCTGAGATTTCCATTGTATAAGATGATTTGTATTGTATAGGATGCCTTGTAGTATTGGAATCGTTGTAGTCGTTTGAGGATTTGTAGTTGTTGTAATTAGTTTATGGGATTTTAGATGATCTGTTGTATCACTCTGAGATAACTGATGTATTTTGACGATTAAAGGTATGCTTCGTCTTGGCGTGAGCCCATCTCACGATAGACGGTCGGTCGCGCCAAAGTATTTTGGTTTTGGGGCGTGATAGCACCCATGACTAATAAGTTTTGTTTTGTGGCTCTTGACCGCAGTCCAAGGGACATAATGAGACGTCAACATGGTAGGGAATTGAACAAACCATTTGGTGGATTGGTTGTCTTTTTTTTTTTTTTTTTTTTTTGGATATTTTAGACAGATACTGTCAGTCATACCTAAGGGTAGCAAGCAGGACATAGTTCACGCATCTTTGTGCTCATCGAAGAAGCTTTGGATTCGTGTCATGTGTTGAAGCGTACTAAGAACATGCGCCCGCTGGTATTTTTCTAACCTTTTATATTAATTATAAGTTTTTAAATACAATTTATATATTTGAAATGCATATTAATTATTTTTTATATTGAGTATGTTTAATCTATTTTATTCAATTATAGTTCGGGCGTCACATGCTGAGATTGAGAGTGTCAGGGTGTTTGTTGATTGGTTATTGAAGGTTGGAGAAGGTGAAGTTGGTCGTGATAATGATGGTGAGGTGGAGTTTAAATTGCCTGATGATATTTTGATTCGTTCTACTGGTGAACGATTGATTCAATAGTTGAGAGCACATACCCTAGCATATTAGACCATATGTTGGCAATGGTCAGTACTTCCAGGATAGAGTTATTCTTGCTCCGACAATGAGATAGTCCAGGAAGTCAATGATTATATCATGTCTCTTTTACCTGGAGATGCCCTTCATGAGTTCAGATAGCATATGCCATGATGAAGATGATATCGTCAATAGAGAAGTTGTATATTTTATCGAGTTCCTAAACACTATTAGGATTTCTGGAATACCAAATCATATAATTCGACTTAAGGTTGGTTGTCCTATAATACTTCTTAGGAACATTAATCAGTATGTAGAGCTTTGTAATGGAACTAGGTTGATTGTTACTGGAATTGGCAATCACGTTTTTTAGGTGAAGATCCTCATGGAAATAACGCTGGAGTAAAGGTTTTTATACCTAAGATGGTACTCACACCTTCGGATCTTACCAAGTTTCCTATTAGATTTCAGCGAAGTCAATTTCCTATATCAATTTGTTATGCGATGACTATCAACAAGGGTCAGGGACGATCGTTATCTAATGTTGGAATTTATCTCCCAAACCATGTTTTCAGTCCTGGTCAGCTCTATGTGGCGTTTTCTAGAGTCACAAGCAAGAAAGGTCTCAAGGTTTTAGCCCTAGATGAGGAAGGCAATCCAACAGATACGACGACTTACGTCGTTTACAAAGAGGTGTGTAGAAAGCTTCGAGGTATGTTTTATTATATTAAATAACTCTATCTTTAAATTATCAAAATTCAATCATTTTAATTTCAATACTAACTACTTTTTTATATATTTTTTGCAGTTGGTGATTATTGATACTCCCTCCGTCCAAGTTTCATCTCCTCATTTGACTTTTTCTGGTCAATGCTTACAAACTTCGTCTGTGAATTACTCATAAATATTGTTGGTAAAAAAATTAAAAATTTATATTATTAAATATTTACATTTTAATTTTTCATTATATATTTTTAAAAATTCATCAGAGGTATTATAAGTAATTAAATCAAACTCAAAGTTGAACGATGTGGACCAGAAAAAGTCAAATGGAAAGATGAAACTGGGACGGAGGAAGTATATACATTGACTCTGCATTCTCTTTCAAATAATTCAATGTATTCAACCTTTAAATATTTATATATGACTTATCGTTTATATGATTTTATTTTTTTTGTAAACTTATTTTTAAAAATTCACGTGCCAAATAGATGAGTGTCTTATATTAAAATTATTTATGGATGATATAAACAATATAATATATATTTAAACTTATAATTAGTTATAAATTCAATTATAATATAGAAGTATGTTATATGAGTTATTAATGAAAATATAAGTTTTGGTGATTATAATGGGTGGGAGTAGTGGGAGATGATTTACAACTCCCATCTTTTTTATTTTTTTTTAAGCTTTATTTTTATATATGAAATTTGAAGTCAAAATTAATTTAATTGGTCAAAATTAAATTGATTGGTGTAACAATTACCTTTGAGTAGTTCTAGTTTAGAATAGTAAAGATAGTACTAGTTACTAATCAATTTATTAATTAAATTAAACTGTTGAATTCATGTTTTCACCCAACAATAACACGTTCAATTATTGATCTTTCCAATGGTTTGGATAATATATAAAAGTAAACTTAATTTCCCAAACAGATAATTAATTACAGCTCCAGGAAAAAATTTAAATATGTACCACTAATAAGTTAAAATAATTAGTCGTTACAGTCTTGAGAGCATGGAAAACTGATATTGCATGTTAATTCATGTGCAGATGTGATCGGAATACGTTAGTAGTAATTGACAATTTTGTAATGCCAAGTTGGACTTGCAGGTAACAACTTGTAGCTTGAATTCATTGCCTATATATATGCATGCGACTTTTAGTTGGACAATATATCACAAAACCAAAACCTTAATTAACCTCAGGAACAAATACTTGGATATCGTATCATGGGGTCATTCAAGACTTTATGCTTGCTTATTGTATTTGTTCTTATTGGCACGGTTTCCTCTCAAAATCCAGTGTGCCCTTTTGATCTTTTGTTTCATTTGGGTGATGGAGTTTTCGATAATGGTAACACCGTTGCAAGTCAACCCTATGGATCCCTCCTTCCCGCGGCAAGTTTGCCCTACGGTCAAACTGATCCCGGGTTTCCAAGCGGACGTTGGTCTGATGGTCTTTTGGACATAGACTATGGCGGTATGACTTTTTTCTTTCTATCTAGTTTGTTTTTCTAGAAGATAGAATCAAGTTCCATGCATGAATTAAAGTGAATTACAACTAACAAACGTGTGTAAATGATTTGCAGCTCAGGGTCTCGGATTCGAGAAAATCACCGCTTACATGTCGGGGAATGCCACTTCGTCTAATGCAATAATGTTTGCGGCAGCTAGAAGTCCAGTCCTTGATCGTCAATTTTTCGCATCTAGGGGTGTTAAAATTCCACCTTATGCCGCTCCTCTTAGTGTTCAAATGAGCTGGTTTAAGAAGTACCTAAGCACCATTTGTTCCACATCTGTAGGTATGTTTTAGTAATAAGTACGTACTGGTTACATAACATCACATAAAAGCTCTATTATTATGTACTTGTGCATGAGATATCTAAAAACGATTTGACTATTTCTTCCAGAGTGTGCCGACAAGCTTTCAAATTCTCTCTTCTTGTTTGGTGACGTTGAAGCGAATGACATTGCACATTCCTTAATCCAAGGGAAAACCATCAGAGAAGTGCAGAGTTACGTAGCCTACATTACTGCCGCCCAAATCAATGCCGCACGGGTAACATTTTTGTGAACTTTTTTACCAACATGATTTTTAAACGTATACCATCACTCATTCCGAGTGTTTAGAATAATGATTCTAATGTTTTACTGAATGTTTTCTTGTTTACTACAGGAGGTGATCAAGATGGGAGGCTCTCGAGTTATACTACCCGGAAACGCACCAATTGGATGCTACCCCTATATTCTAACCGAGTTCGCTACCAACAATACAAGCGCTTATGATGATATTGGTTGCTTGAAAAGGGTCAATGATCTCATCGTGTACAAGAACAACGATCTCCAACAAGCTATTGCAGATCTGCGTGAGGAATTTCCTGACACACTCATATTCTATGCCGACTTTTACACTTCCATGACGGATCTTATTCGTGACAATTATCTCAATAGTAAGATACAACTATATCCTTTCATATGATCATGTGGTATTCAGTTAATTACATACTTCGATATTGGAGGAATCATATATATATACTAAGTCGATCCCACGATCATGCTTAACTGCAGGCACCAACAAAAGAAATACATTTAGATCATGCTGCGGAACTGGTGGGAAATACAGATACAACAGCAGTAGATTTTGCGGAACTTCAGGTGTACCAGTATGCTCAGATCCAACGAAGTACCTATTCTGGGATGGCATACATCTAACCCAAGAGTTCAATAGGGTTCTATCAATTGCTTTAGGAGCGGGTGCTCGCCCTGCACTTGGTTGCACTGTACCAGAAACATACACATTATGGAACACTATCAAGACAGTACCCAGATCCATACTACACAGTGCGATTTAAGTGCATGAAACTATAAAAGATGGAATATATATGAGAAGATTTTGGCAGGTCACCGGAGGAAGTACGTAATAAATTCGATCGCTTGCCATCCTTATATTATATATATTGTATTTTGTTCATCGATTTCAGTTGTACCTGTCTATGTATGGCCCCCCATGAAGATGCATGGATGTATGTTTGTCTACAAGTTTAATAAAATGCCAGTGGTGCATTAGGAGAATTAATAAATTTTGAATTAATTTAATTTGTCTATTCAAGAAGATTAGGAGGCATTTTTGTATATTTACAATTTACAAATCCAGGTTTAGAAAACTTGCACCGGCCCTTTTGCGCTACTAGTTGCTGGCTGTTGAATCTTAGACAGTGGTGTCATAGACGCATTTACCAAGTCGTCGTTTGTAGTAGTCATTTTCCTGATTTAAGGATCGCTAAAAAGTCAAATTATTTTAAATAATCATTCTTTGATCCCTTGAGAACGCTCCAAAGAGGGGAAATAAAGAAGTCCATTAAATTAAAAGGTTCAAAATTCAATTTCTCATGGATTAGGTACGAGTCTTAAATTAATCTATCTAAATAACTGGAACAAGTTGGAAATTATAGCATGGAATTAGTAAAAAAGTAAGATTAGTTGAACAAAATATGATATAGAATAATAAAGTATAAGAAATGTTCTCTTTTTCATGTATAAATGAGATTGAGACAAATAGAAAATACAATTGAAATACTGATGTCATTGTGAGTGAAGGAGTATACAAATAGATATGTTAGTGATCATGCTTTTAGTCACATAAGAAGTTGTTGCTAACTAACCTAATTAATATGTTAATCAGATTTGGACTACTCTACTAAACTCTCTGGAGAGACGACATCAACACTACATAGTATTTAAATACAAGAATCATAAATTCAACTTAAAACATTATGATTTTAATATAGTACGTATAAAGACGTTTGAGAAAATTAAATTCAACTTGTAGTCTTGGGTCAGAAATAGGAACCTGGTGAAGCAGTCTTATTCATACACAGACTGGGAAATTTCCCCTGCAGGAGTTCTGGCCTCAAAACATTATGGTGTTTTCGACAATGGTAACGCGATTGGCAATCAGCCCTTCGGGTTGCGGCTTCCAGCTGCAAGTTTACCACACGGTCAAACTGACCCGATACCCCTAATGGGCGCTGGTGTGACGGTCTTCTTGACATTGACTACGGAGGTATAACATATTGATATTCCCCTAGTTTACACTAAGCGTGAAGTGATTTTTACTAATGTTCATGAATACTTTTACCTGCAATGTTTATAGTGGGGCTCAGTGCTCACCGCCATGGGATAACACCGTGAAGTACAATTGACTATAGAAATTGAAATTTATAGAATATTTGTCGCCTATGTTTGCAGCGCAAGGTCTAGGTTTCGAGAAAATCACGGCCCATTTTGTCAGGGAATGCCACTAAGGCGAACGCGATAATGTTCGCAGCAGCAAGAAGTCCTGTTCTTGACCGTCAATTCTTCGCAGCTAGGGGAATTAAGATCCCACCTTGCCCCTCTTAGAGTTCAAATGAGTTGGCTCAGAAAGTACTTGACTACTATGTGCTTAACACCCGAAGGTAATAAGTCATATACTATGTGATAATATGAACGCTTCGACTGTATAACTTATGATTCACAATGTACACCAAATTATTTTGGTATCTAAGAAATGTTACTTTTCTCTCAGATTGTGCAGATAAGCTAGCAAACTCTCTCTTCTTGTTTGGTGATGTTGAGGCCAATGACATAGCCTTTTCGCTGATCCATGGAAAATCCATTGAAGAAGTATGAAGCTACGTGGCCCACATAACCGCGGGCCCAAATCAATGCCACAATAGTAAGAAACGAACCATTTCTTTTTTAATAATTGCTATATCAGAATATTCTACGTTTTCCATTTTCGTCTTTGGATATATTTTAAACATGTCACTGTATTTCGATTTTGACTTGTATAGGAGGTGATTAGGTTAGGAGGCACTCGAGTTATACTTCCAGGAAATGCCCCGATCGGATGCTATCCCTACATCCTAACCGAGTTGGCTACTAATGACACATCTGCGTACGACGACGTAGGGTGTTTGAAAACTGTCAATGACTTCATCGTGTACAAAAATGATGATCTCAAACAAGCAATTGAAGATCTCCGTGAGGAATATCCTGACATACTCATATTTTATGCTGACTTTTACAGTTCCATGACCTCTCTTATTCGCGAAACATACTATAAGAGTAAGTTCTTACTACACAAGTATATCACTATACTTTGGTTACTTGTACTAACATTTATGACTATACATTACAGGTCCGAACGGGAACTTGACATTGCAAACATGTTGCGGAAGTGGAGGGAAATACAATTACAATAGGAACAACTTTAGTGGAGCTCCAGGAGTGCCAATCTGCTCAGATCCAAACAAGTACCTGTTTTGGGATGGTATACATTTGACGCAAGAGGCGAACAGAGTTCTTTCGATTAGTCTAGGGGCAGGTGCTCGTCCTAGGCTTGGATGCTCAGTACCGGAATCGTACAAATTTCGGAACTCAATCAAAACTGTGCCATCTAAGCAGTTTCAAAATCATATTAAAAGGGTCTCCTCAGAAAAATTACGAAGCTCCATTTAAGTGTGTAATTGGCACGACATGATCTAGTTATTCATTTCTGAGTGTGGTATGGCCAAATTGTTAAATTTTATTGTAGCTGGATGTCTATTCAAGTTGGCCAAAAGGGCTCACCTTATCTGTACTTGATCTTTTACTAGCGAGCTGGTTCAAATTGTCCAAGAATATTGAGAGTGGTATGGAAATGGATGCATTTTAACAAATTCATTGTTTTATTCTGCAAAACTACTACATTGTTGCAGGCAAGAATTAAGATTTTCATGAAGGTATTAATGATATTATATTGCAATATATGTGGATAAAAATAAAATGAAGAAAACAAAAGAATGAATAAATTTTTGGAAAAGATATGGTGAAGTCACAAGCATTAAGGGTAGTTTAAGTACTTATTAGGACCATCTTTGAAAAATTCTAAGAAAGCTCGGCCTAAATAGAAATATGAGTTCAGGCAAAATCCATCTAGACCCGAATCCAAATTTGACTTGAAATGTGGTGGCCAAACTATATGAATATGAATATTGTTTCAAGACCCAATGCAAAATGATCTGAATAATATTATAATTCATAAATGACCCAATTCTAAATGAATCATTTCGAATTGTCTTGGTCTGAAACAACCAATATGAAACGATAGGAAGTATTATAATTCGAATATTAATACTCGGGTCTAAGTTTTCCGTTTAAATCTGATCCGATCATCAAATTGTCAGATTCGGGTCGATCCAAACCTTGGTGAGCGGATTTGATCCGAACATATCCCAACCAGGTTGGATCGGATCAGATCAAATCAAAGGGATCCATGACATGGGCTCGAATTGATCCAAACAGATCCTATCTGTCTACCAGATCGGATCGGATCGGATCGGATCCTAGATATGGACGCGAAATTAGACCGGATCGGATGGGATGGATCCTTGACATGGACGACACCTTTTATGTATGCTGTTTTTCCCTCAATTCTCCAAGAAACCCAATCAAAATCCCTTTTTTTCCCTTTCTTCTCCATCTTCCCAATCTACAACCTGTAAATTTCCTTCTCTGCTAGGATTTATTCATCTCTGTGAACTTGAGTCGCGATTCAGTTCGTATCATATTATCCAAGAGGAAAAAATGGGGAATATGTTTGTAAAGAAACCTAAGATCACCGAAGTTGACAAAGCCATTCTCTCCCTCAAGACCCAAAGGCGTAAACTTGCTCAGTATCAGCAAAAGGTTGCCCCTTTAACATATTCCAGTCTCATAATCTTTGATCTTCAAGTTTTTGTAAGCATGATCTTAGCTGCCATTAAATTAAATGTTTTTTAAGTAATTTTGAGGAAAGTAGGAATTGGGAATTGTCATGTTTCTAATTTTATGGTTATAATGATTTGATCATGTGTTTATGATAAGTTATTGAACAAACTTATGTGTTGATTGGTACATAAGGAGTGGAAGCTTTCATACTATATTTTCTGTAAATGTATGTATAGTTGTGAGCAGGACCTATCCAATGAGGTAGTACAAATTAGTACCTGATTGCAACGGATTTAATCATTCTCTGGACATAGCAGGATTAATCCGTGACATGCTGTATATGATTCTTGACCTCAAGCTCTTAAGATATTACAATTTCCATGGTTATGGATTTAAGAGTCTCAAAAAAATCCAAGTCATCACTAGAGAAGAAGGAATCCTTCCTTCGACCTTATCCAATGTTATACATATCATTTACCAATATGCTAGCCTGTAAGAAAAATACTAATTGGAACTCACCGTGTATGCGTCATTAGTCATTACTTTAATCGTAGCTTGACTATGTTGTGTTCTATCTAGCCTGTAAGAAAAATACTAATTGGTTTGTTTTCTTCAGCTAGAGGCTGTCATTGAAGCTGAAAAACAAGCTGCAAAAGACTTGCTTCGAGAAAAGAAGAAAGAGAGGGCCTTATTAGCACTGAAAAAGAAGAGGGTCCAAGAAGACCTATTGAAGCAAGTCGATGGCTGGCTTATAAATGTTGAGCAGCAAGTAATCAGCTGACAACTCTCCATCCTTGAATACTTTTATTCTCTGCATACCAGTTAATTGTGTTTGTAAGTGAGAGTTCAATGTGATTCAGTTGGCAGATGTTGAACTGGCAAGCAAGCAAAAGGCAGTATTTGAGAGTTTAAAATCTGGAAGTAAAGCAGTCGAAGCAATACAAAATGAGATCAACCTGGAAGATGTTCAAAAACTCATGGATGATACTGCTGAGGCAAAGGCTTATCAAGATGTGAGTGTCCTATATTTTGCATCTTTCTCTGTGATGTGATGTGTGTGTGTGTGTGTGTGTGTGTGTGTGTGTGTGTGTGTGTGAAATATTTAATACCATAGCAATGACTTAAACAAGAGTCATCATTAAGCCATTTGAACTATGAACCTTTACCTCTATCATATAAGAAATTCAGATTCATTTTATGTGGTTTACATCTAGTAGCTTCTTTCTCTGCATACATGTCCTTTTGTTGTTCGAGGTGTCGGCATGTTTCCTGCCCTTAATTGCATGTAACACATTTAGAATTTGCTGTCTGTCAGTTGGAGCAAAGTTGCTTGATGAAGGCATTATATTGTCCTCAAGTATTTGAAATAAGTGTCTTCAATTTCTCGACTGACAGAGTTTCTACCTTTGTAGGAAATCAATGCAATTCTGGGAGAGAAGCTTTCAGCTGAAGATGAGGAAGAAGTTTTAGCAGAATTTGAGGATCTGGAGACTCAGGTGTGTTTTTATTCTTTTTATACAAAGATGATGATGGAGATTTGCCTTATTCACTCTGGACTGATATGTCCTTATATGTTTGTTGCATACTCGAACAAATCAAAAATGGAAAAGTAGAAATTCAGCAATTGTGGCGTCTATTGGATTTCTTATAATTTGGATATGCTATTTTGGGGTTAATTTATTAGGAATAGGACTACATAGTTATGGTGCATTTTCATTATAGTGGAATGGAATGTGGGGTTCTTAGAATAGGAAAGTCTAAGGTGCATATACGATCAAAGAATTTGGTGTGAACTGGCAAGAACGAGGTGAATCAAATAGTTAGTGATTCGCTGGGGTTCTCGCCAGTTCAAAAATTCTAAGGGCATATATGCATTTAACTGTCCCGTGATCCCATCTTTTCCACTTATCATGGACCTGTGCCTGTTTAATGTCTTTTTGATGTTAGTTAACCTATCACACCTAGAACCACGTGGGTACCTGTCTTTTGAGTGTACTTGTATTTCGGATATCCCTTTACTATGTAATATAAATCAGTTTGTGGAGTATAAAGTTCTGATGACCCCTACCTTGAAATAAGTGCACTCTTTATGAGAATACAATCACCAGTTTTCAGAACCTTTGCATAGCTTCACGAGAGAAAGAAATCTAGCTGAGGCAGAATGCTACTGACCTGGTTCTGATTATTGTTGTATGTTTCATGTCAGATTTTGTAGTAACATTATGGTTGGCAGTTTTGGTTATGAAGTTGTCTATGGTGATCTTGTTCAATAATCGTTATTTACATGCCAAATTGCCAACCTGTGTAACCACCTTGCTGCTACCCCGTTAAAATTGTTATATATTACCCTTTTGTGGAGGGATGTTTGATTTTTAAACATTCAAGCAACAAATAGCTGCCTACAAATTCTAATGGATTTTATGTATTGCAAGTGTCATCCACCATAAACCACTTGGGTGATGCGTCCAATTGGAATCATTTTTAACTTCTAGAAAGTTATTTATCATTTTCCTATGTTCATGTATCTGCAATATGAGCATCTTCAGAATTGCCCATCTTCTCAGATATTTAAACATAAAAGTACTTCATTCATATCAAATTTAACGGATTTTGTTGCATTGTACAGTTAATGCTCCATGATATGCCTGAGATCCCCTCCACATCTGCAGCTAAAGAAGAGCAAGAAGAGAAGCTCGACCTACCTGATGTGCCAACAAAAGCGCCAGTCATTGCAGAACCAGCTGACGATCCGTCGTCTCCGGTTTCATCACGAACGAAAGGTCTCCCTTCTATCTCTCTCGTATGCATCCGGTTGCTCATTGAACCCCAACACAACCTCGTGTGGCAGTATTTTTAATTTCTTGTCCGATTTATTAAAATTTGAAGTATAATATTATAATATAATTGCAGTTATGGAAGAACCAGTACTTGCATAATGTGGGAGTAAATCTCCTTGTGCATTCCACAATTGGGATATGGAGAACTGCTCGCCGTATAGTCACTCGTGGTATTGTCGTCATCTGTGAAGGACAGCATAAATTTGTGATGATATTTTCTTTTTTTCACATTAGATGGATGTAAATGTATATTACAAAAAATACTGTTCTGCAATCTCACCTATTGGCCCTTCTTTGCCTTTCCTGGCCTAAAGTATAAAGCATTTTGTAAACACTCTGTGTTTTGGTCGAATCTTCGTCGGGTCTTGGCTTACAGTGTGCTAAATTTCGAAAAACTCGGGTGGCTTAAACATCCAGTGAGGGCAAGTGAAGAATGCATTATATGTGAGTTGCAGAAAATTATTTGCGCTGCCTCATCTTATAGTCTTCTGGTTTTGAGATGATATGTGTAGTGCATGGCTTTTGTTTTTGTTGCAAATGTGACAATTGCTTCTTTGTAACTTTGTGGAACGGTAGAAATAGTAAGTGATTTATTTCTATCTGAATCAAGTGTTTCAAGTATCCTCATGGTTTGTTAAATGAAAGAAGAAGCTACCCTTTTGTTGGTGCATATTGGTGTTTCATATGTGCATCTGCATCGAATCAAGTATATCAATAATTTATGAGTTTTTGGTTAAACCGATCTTTAAAGAAAAGTCGGTTGAGAAAAATGTAATGCTTGTGTTGGGACGGAGGAAGTATAAAGACCTCATAAATTTTTCCTTCTCCTATTTGGGATCAATGGAGAAATTTAACAATCACATAAAAGTTTGAGGATTCAACTTTCTTACACCAAAACTTAGGTAAAGTTTAACGTGTTCATGAATAGCTTCTGCTATTTCGGGATTGGACCGAATAGGGCTCTTTTTTCCTTCGAAATAGTCAAATGAAAAATGACAAAATAGAAAGTCCGAGAACCCTCACTTCCATTTCTTCGACACAGGACCTTCTCGTACACTCTCCCCGTAATACTATTTCGTGTACTCAAGTGATCTAGATTCTAGAATACTGCCTTGGAACTCCACTAGACCACTACTATTTTGTGTCCTTGAACTCGAGTGATCTAGATCCTAGTTTTTTTCTTTCCTTTAGAGGCAAATCATCAGTCTTGCCTCAATTCATTTTCGGAAAATAATCTCGAAATTAGCTCTATTTTGGCGTGAGATAAATGATTTCATCAAATAAGATTTAGAAGTTGTTAGGGCATCCCAAATGTATTTGCGTTTGTTTTTTTTTTTTTTTTTTTTTTTTTTTTTTTTTTTTTGTACTGAAAGCATAATGGGTATTGGATTTATTTTAACACACAAACGAAATATTATTAAATACACTTGAAAAGTTATATCATGTTTGTGCCCCTTACATGGATACCATTCAACGGAACACATTGTTCAAATTATTTTAAGGCACAAAACAATGCACGATGAACAAACATACAAGGTCTAACATAATTCGAGAGATCCGATGCAAAGGCTTCCAATTTTAATCGAGATCCGCAGCTGCATTGCACTCTTTAAAGTTTAAAGACCAGTTGGAACTTGCAAGTGCATAACTGCATATCCTCAGAGCCCCTCTTCTAAAGTGGGTATTGTACTATTGTAGATGAGATGTGGACTAAACTGAAAGGAAAATAAAACAAATGGACTAAAACAAAAGGGTAGGCTTTAGAATAAACCTGCGTTAATTAGCCATTTAAGCGGAAAATTCGAATTTGCAGAAAACACTGACAGTCAGAGAAGAAAACACTGAAACTAAAATGGCAGACGAATCGGAAAATATCGAGCTTAATCCTCTCACAAGGTCGATTTTCTTGCCTTTCAATTAAATTTGTGCGAATTGATTCTACTTCAATTTCTCCGTTAGGTTTTGTTTAATTACAATGTAATTTCTTTCATTCTGTTCGCCATTACAGTCAAACCAGTGAGCTTAGGGATCTAGACGATGATTCATCACCGGAGGGGTTATTCAACGAGGTGGAAGACGAAGTTGAGGTAAAAGAAGTAGTAAAAATGGTTTCTTTGGGATTAATTGTTTCAATAGTTTGTACTGCTACTGTTTTAATTTGCTTAACTTGGGAACGGTTTTACTGGTGTCACTTTTGCAGAGGAAAATGGAGGTGTTTTCGGAATTCTCGTCGGTTCTTAGCTCATTGCCACATGGAGAAGTTGGTATAATTTTTTTAGCCTTTTGTCATTTTCATTCTGTTGTCTATAGTAGGTGTTAGATATGCGCTGCCTTACTAAAGAATCTGTGTTTCGGTATCTATAGAAGAACTTCTGGCTTGTTTGAAGAATGAGCTGAGTGAAGTGGACAGTGCGAATGCGAACATCGATAATGAAATTGAGGAGCTTTCCAAGAGATGTGTTGATGGTGAGAATCATAAACATGGATTTTGTGAAGTTTCTGTAAATGTATCTTATTTCTGTGAGATTGGTATTTGTTTGCCTTCAAAGAGTATAGATGGAGTGTTGTTGTCTGTTATCATGTTATCTTTCGTTGCTAATTGCTATGAACTTCTAAGGTAGCTGACACCGTTTTCTTACTTGCAGAATGTATAAAATTGGTTGAGCTGGAGACCTTCAGATGCGTGTCAGATTTTGCTGAGTCACAGGTTTGTCCTCGTGTTGAAATTTGATTTTTTTTCGCGTATTAGATCTCATGTGTGCAATGTTTTGTTGCTTGTCAATGTTTGGGTAAAATGTGACGTCATTAATGAAAACAGTTAACTGGATGCTCAATACATTGGACCTTAATAAATGTTTCATTAGAGAAGCTACTAGACTTCTGAAAGCCGTGATTGAGGAAGTGGCTTTCTAATAGAATGGACATTTGAAATCAAGCTCTGTACTTAAGTAGAAATACGACTCTGCCCGATTTATATTTGTCATTTCGATGGAGAGGTGCGGACTGGAATGGAGTGTACGGAAAGAGAGAAGGGGATGGTTCTAATTTTCTTGCTTGCATAAAGCTCTAGTCCCTTACCTCTAAGACCCACATCAGAGGTTTTGTAGTTTCTCTCTTATGATTGCTGGCTGCTAAACAAGATCTGGAGATTGGTAGAGACAATATATGCACCATTAGGTTGGGTTTCTTCTTTGAGTGGCACTAATTCATCCATTTTCTTTAGCTAGTTGCATCTCCTTGCTTTGCATGTTATTTCTCTCTTATTGTCTTCATAAATTAAGAAATAGTATTATCTTAAAGATGTTGAAGATAAGTTGGTTTTTCGAACAGAACCATGGCTTATTTTGGTTCTTGCATACTTGACGTTGTATTGCAGGTTTCTGAGGAAGCAACAGATAATATGCAAGTTGATCTTTCTTGCAATGCTGAGGAATCAAGCTTCTCAAATACACATGACTCTAAATTTAAAGTAAGCTAGATGCGATTTAATATGTTGAATAAATTTTATTTTACACTAGAACCTTTTTGGCCACTTTGAAGTTACACTGCAACCTTTTTTTTTCCTCACTCGACACTAAAACGTTAGTCAACACTTTGAGTCTACACAAAGGTTAAGTTTTTTTTCCAATCAACACCAAAACCTTGATGATAAATTACACCAACTACCAAAACCTTTTCAGTTCACCAAAAATAAATTATGTACAACTTTGATGATAAAAAAACAAAAGAACAAGTATAAAAAAGATTGCTTGTATAAGAAGAAACATGTAATTACATTATTTTGAGGAGAAGAAGTATAATCAAAAGAATTAATCGTATATAATATGGAAAGAGAGACATAATTGTACGTGGCCATAATTGCAAATTCTTACGTGGCAGGATGTGGTTCTTGATTGTTAAATATTTAATAGCCATTCTGATGTAAATATGCCGACTTTGCATAATTGTTATAAGAATAATAATAGGGAATCATAAAAATAGTTGTGGTTCCTTGAATTCTTGCAATATAGATGAGATGAGGGCATTAAATGAAAATATTTGTCACCTCCTTGATCTCATTGCAATATACATGATTTAAAAATGAAATTTACATCTAATGTATGGCAAACAAAATACATATATGATATCTTCATTCTCTTTCTCTCTCACTCAGTTATGTCTCTCTTTCAACATTATGTACGATTAATTCTTCTGATTATACTTGTTCTCATCAAAATAATGTAATTACATGTTTCTTCTTATACAAGCAATCTATTTCATAAATTTTCTTTTGTTTTTTTATCATCAATGTTGTATATAATTTATTTCTGGTGAGCTGAAAAGGTTTTGGTAGTAGGTGTAATTTATCATCAAGGTTTTGGTGTTGATTGGAAAAAGAACTCAACCTTTGTGTAGACTCAAAGTGTTGACTAACGTTTTAGTGTCGAGTGAGAAAAAAAAAAGGTTGTGGTGTAACTTCAAAGTGGCCAAAAAGGTTCTAGTGTAAAATAAAATTTACCCTAATATGTTTGTATTGGTTTTCCTTCAACCTTATGCAGTCTGAGCCCTGGAAAAGGTTTTAACTGATGTAGAAAATATGTGGTGCTCCGTCATTGATATATAGAGAGATTGTTTAATATCTCATGTGCAAACAAAAGGATGCATTGTTTCGTTTATGATATCGTTTGATGCTTTATTGCATGTAGCCTTTAGATGATCCAACTGGCAACTTGTCTTGTCATAAATCTTGATCTTGGTGCACGATGCAGAGAAGTGCGTTTTCAGGCACCTGGAGTTGGCAACTTGTATAAGAAATGTGGGCTATTGCTCTCACATGAATACCATTTCAAATTTTCAACCATTTCATAGCACTTGTTTCTTTTTTCACTCTAAAGCAATTATGATTCTTATTATACTTAATGGCCCTTTCTTGTTTCCTGTTTAGATATTAGAACTGAGTCATCAAACTGAGAAGCAAAAGACAAGTTTGATGTCATTGCGAGACCTTGACTCTGTGTCCAAAAGGTATCTGCTCTTGCTGAAGATCAAAATATACACGCCTTTGCACACTATTATATCTTTGTGTTCAGACCTTTTAAAAACAAGAACATTTTGTCTTGTCAGGTTTGAAGCTGTTGAGAAATTTGAGGATGCATTTACAGGTCTTAAAATAATTGAAATCGAAGAAAACTCTATGAGATTGTCCTTAAACACGCACATGCCTTATTTAGAAAGTGTATTGCATCAGCAAGAGATAGAAGCATTTATTGAGCCATTGGAACTAAATCATGAATTTATCATAGAAACTGTGGAGGGGACCTTGGAACTTAACAATGTCATTGTAAGTTCTTTCTAAACTTCAAGCTATTGGAGGGGCAATTAGGAAATATTATTGTTGTCTGCACTGTATTGAATTTTCTAGAGTAGTTTTCACCAAAAGCAGTTTTATTCTATTTGTGATATTTTTAAGAATCATGAATGCTACGACAACCAACTAGGCCCGTCTTCTGATGGGCCAAAGTTACATGATTAGCCCAAGTTAGTGTCTTTTGGAAGAATGTGCATGATACCTGCTACATAATTCGTCTTCAAGATATGAAAGAAAAAGCACCTAAATATCTGTTGAGAAAAATGGGTTTGTTCGTTGCTTTTAACCAACTCTCAGATTGTCAAATCTTGTTTATTCCCAAATGGTCGTTCATCATTTTTGTAATGGGTGATACTTGAATATTAAGCCTTATAGTTAATTGCTAAAAATGTTTACCTGTCTTCATCTCTGATTATATCAAAGGGCTCGTACATTATGTGATCTGCAGAAATTAAAGATGTTTAACCACCTATTTAGTCTTTTACTGTTTTACAGCATGCTTATTTCATGATGATCGTTGCTTACTTCCTGATCCTTAACATTGTTGCTGGCTTGTGCATTATCATCATGCTATCACATGTACTTTTAGTGATCACATTTACATACAGAACTGAGACACATATTCTGTATGCATGCATGACATGCCCATGCGGCCATGCCTATGCATGTAAGTTCATGTATATCCATATAATACACATTCACATACAGCTGGAGGTATTCATAACAACATATTCTTATCTTGGCTGCCTTTTGGATGAGTGCAGATATTCCCAAACGATGTATACATTGATGATATCGTCGATGCAGCAAAATCTTTTAGGTGCATAAACCCTCTCAGTATCTCTCTAATTCATGTCGATTGCAATGGGCTATAAAAGTAGAATGGTGGTCACAGAGGACTTACATGTGTAATTGACATAATCTTCTTAAGTTTTTAACTATTTATGTACCATCCCTGATATATCAATCTAATCTTCAATGGATTAGGATATATATTTGGCAACGTAGACAGGTTGTTCATGATCTTAAGACAGAGGATCTGATGATTTCAATTATGAAACGTGATTATTACATTTTGTATGTCTTATACGGAACTCTACAGAGAAAGCTGTCACTAGTAGTTTAGGTGTTTAAATAGCTTAGACATCGGTTGCTCCGGAAAAGAACAAGTCTTGATGAACACACCATGCTGAAGGCATTCTTACTTCATTATTTAATCTGTTCCATATTTGTTATATTAGTATATTATTACATGCCAGTTTGTGTGTGCTTCACATACATATTTTAATCATCTGTGTAATGCATGGTGTTATTAGGCAGCTCTATCCTATGTTCTCAGTCATCGATGCCAGGTCTTCTTTGGAGTGGCTTGTGAGAAAGGTGCAAGACAGAATTGCTCTTTCCTCACTTCGGCGATTTTTTGTCAAGAATGCTAATGGGTCAAGGTCAGTAATTTACTTGCAAACCTGTGCGAGTTTGCAATTATCCACAGATTAATAGCTCCAATTTAAATATAGGCTATTTGCTCTATATCGATCAGCTTCAATGGATATCTGGTAACTAGAATTATAATGAATACTCTACGCGTGTTATTGTGACACTTAATAACTTTTGATGACTAAAGCATCGAAAAACATGTGTTATTTATTATTTAAGATTCAAGTTAAGGTTGAATTACAGGATAACAAAGATTGGGAAGGTGTGAAATATGAGCTATTGTCGAATTGATTTATTTTTTCTTTGTGTTGTAAATATGAATGAGCTGAGAGTGAGTAATTAAGAGGAGAATAAGTAATTAGATGAGGATGGCGATGGGTTGGCAAATGGGAATATGTTGAAATAAATAAATTTTGTAGATAAGTTCAACTGATATATCGCAAATGAGTCCAATTGAATTGAGATTGATTTGCCAATTGTACCAATTGCACAACTCCAATAGGGGTGTGCGTGCGCGCGCGCACTACAGTATAAAACATGCAGGAATAGTTTATGCAAATGGTAGAACCACACTCTAAAATGTGGAGAGCTATTTTTCCATCTAAAGCGAATATGCTGCATGCAGTTGCATACATGTTCCTCCATCCTCCAATTTCTGAATTGTTCTCTGGATTGTCTCCCTGCCCAAACTTTTTTTTATCTGAACTTCCTCCATAAACCAACCACTGCTGAGCTTGAATCTTGCTCAAGCAAAGCTTGTATTACAGTATCTGATTATTGTCCATAACATCTACTCTAGTGGACACAAGTGCATCATTGGAATCAAAGAAACCTAGTCATGGTTGTGGAAGAGAATGAAAGGAATCATGTTGTCAAGCCAGCATGATTTTCATTCTAGCTCTGTCCTACCATCATCACTTAGCATAACCAATTAGCGGCTGTTGTTTGGTTTGCTTTGAACTCAGTAACAGTGTCTAAAAGATCAAATCTCTTATGTAATCGTGACTTTCTTCAGGCTGCTGCCAGCATTTGTGTTTTTCAGCTTGACAAAGATCCTACTCTTGCACTTATTATTGTATCCTCTATTGCCTTATGCAACTTGTTTCACATTGTATTTGCCCATGAGTAGGATGAGGGGTCAGTTTGTGGGTAATGTGGGAGCCTTTTCTTTCCTTTCCGGTGTGTTTTTTAAGTTATTTTTGTGCTGTCACGAAATGTTTCAGGCACTCATTAGAGTACATTGAGAGAGAAGACATGATAGTAGCTCATATGGTGGGTGATGTTGATGCTTTAATAAAGCTTCCTCAGGGTTGGCCATTATCAGATCTGCCGATGGAGCTAAAATCTCTCATGAGCACAAGTCAACACTCTAAAGAAGTTTCTTTCAGCCTCCCTAGCAAGATTATGGTAAGTGGTGGTGTTTTAAAGTGACAGTGTGACTCAGGCAATCACATTACACGGTTTTCATGCATTTTTCTGGAATTCTGAATGAATGTAAAGATATGAACCTGCATATCTGTACATATGTATCTTCGATGCACTAAACTGTAGTATTTTTTCTTATTCATTAGGATGCTGCTAATTCCTTGAACACCCGCATCCGTCAGAAACTTAAAAACTTCATTGATGCCATCGAGGAGATGCTCATGCAACAAGTGCGAACAGAACCACAACCTGATAGTATTGCAGCAAAGTGACCGGATTGTTAGAGCTCCAGCTGAAGTCAGATAGTTGAGATGTGTATATGTCCACCCTCTGCCATCTGTGCCCGGGGAAGATCAGTTCTTGATGTCGCGAAAATTACTCCTTTTCAAGACCAGAGAGATCAGGGCTTTAGACAATTGGTCATTTCTGTAAAATTAGTGGGAGAATCTGATCTCAGTTACAGAATTTTCTCTTGACGATTGACTTTTGACTAATGTAGAAACTGGCAAAAATGAAATACCAGAAACAGCCTTCCATTCCCATTCTCTTTCAATTTTGCTGGTGACTGTTTTTGCTTCTTTTATTTGTTCAAATAGATCAAACATGAATATTGCGAATTTGTAAACTTAACCTAAATACAAGGGCACGATTTTGGCTCCTGTGTCCTTTTGTAAATGTTATTTGGCCAAGATTTGTGAATTCAAAATCTGCGACATGATTTAAAGTTCCATCTCATCTTAATTTCAAGAATTTCATCTCATCTTTCTAGACGAAGGTGTAACAAAAGGAAGCAAATCTCAACATTTCAATCATGTCGCACTAAGTCAGCACAAAATCAACCTTTTCGCCCCAATAGATCATGCCCCAGCATCGCAATAATGGCCATCCTTCGTCTTAAGTACATCAAAATATCCACCCCCGAAAGTCAAAACAATGCAGTTAAAAAAACGGAAAAGCACTATCTTCTACCATGTATATCCTATTTATCTACACTTGATTCTTGATAGGGTAGGGTGGGGATTGTTCTTTCCTTGAGTAAGCACTTAACCTAGTGCCAAAATCAGAAAAACCAAAATGAATGAAGGCTTTTCCTCGCTTCATGGCTCCTGAATGTCAAAGTTCACCACGCCCAGAGCCTGGTACTTCGTTTGATGGATGAAATACAGGTGATGGTACTCTTGGGGTTCTATTTCCCATGTCTTTTGTTTTGTGAAGTAGAAAAGTTCCGCACAGGATCGTTACAAAACCAGAGAGCTCAGTTACAATCTGTGACGCACTTTGAGAATCCCATTCCTGTAATCATGACAACAATGTTCAAGACAAAAGCAGATGGAATAGTTCAATTTCATCCTCATAGTATACAATTGTCAACTTTTGAGTCTTACCTTAAACATTATCATGCTGGCTAAGATGGTGAGGGTGGTGAACATGACATAGTAAACAGGGGATACCACCGCAGTATTAAAGATGTCGAGTGCCTGGAAGAAATAAGAATCGAAAACCAAATAAAGACTATACTGCATTCTAGAAATAAGATGGTGAGTGAGGGTGGTGAACATGACATGGTAAGCATGCTAAATTTGTGAGAGGATAGAATCAGAATGATACCATGTTATTAATAAATAATAACGTACCTTGTTTAGATATATCAGCTGCATAACACAGAAAATGATGACCAAAATTGTAAAAAACCACGGCTCGAAGTATTTAAACTGATTTGATCCTTCAAAAGATAGCTTCAAAGCAATTCCAACTGCTTTGACAGCCATAACCTGCATAAGAAAGGAAAAGATCGAAAAATGTAGTAAGAAAAACTATTTCTTCCTGGTCATGCTGAGAAGCTGAATGTTCAGAACACCGAGGGGAATGCACTAACCGTGAGAGAACCCATGAGCGAACAAATCCCAATGTACACAATCATATACTTCTGCCCGTAGCGTGGCACATAGAAGACAATTAAAATCACAACGACAATCAAAACCAGAATACTGTAGATAAGAAAACCTGTCAATAAAAAATATAGAAGTTCATTATGATCACATAAAAGGTTAGTAATAGTATGCCTTTAAAAAGAAACCCACAAATAACACGAACAAAAATATTAATAATCAGACACTACGGAGTTTTTTGTTAAAGCTTGTTTTAGGACCATTTATCTCCACTTTAAAGCAGAAACTGATTTTGGAGTGCTATAAACAAAACTTCTGTAGTTGTAAGCAGATTATCAGAAATTATTTACTTCGACTTATTACTTCTTGTGTTAATTTTACATTTTTTTCAGAAAACAATTTGTAAACATCTATACTTCAAGTCATGTTATTAGCTCATAGAACTAGATTAAAAGACAGCCAGACAGTACAAATGAAGATAATAATAGAGATGAAAACAACGTAGCATTATAATTTATAAATTTAAAAAATTGCACTTTTAGTATAGTAAACCAAACCAAACCATAAAGTACCTGGCTCAGTCGCCAAATGCCATACTTGCTTCACCGATTCGATATGCTTCTCTAAAGGGGCGTGCAAAACAATGGTGACAGAGCCCACCAAGCAAAGAATACAACCAACCACTCCAAAAATATGTAGATACTCTTTCAAAATGAAGTGAGCCAATATTGCACTGCATAGTAAAATATATAATCATTGTCTGAATAAAAAGTCTGCTTTGTGAGACTTCTCACTGATGCTACTTTCCATACCTGAAGATGATACTTAGAGCTCCCAACGGGGTCACCAGAATAGCTGGAGCATAAGCATAAGCAGCAAAATTTGCAGCCTCCCCGACAAACACTGCATAAGAGGCAGATATTTATGGCAGAAGAAACGAAAATTCGTGCTACAATGTCTTATAGCAATTGTATGCAATAATGAAGTAAACAAATGAAGATATATCAAGGGGTATTTTAATAGTATGTTACTTGTAATCATTCCAGCCCACCATAACGGTTCCTTAAGATATGAGAAGCCACCATCACCTGATAAACAATGCAATAGTATAAATGCACAGTTCTCTTTATATATTATCAAATGTGTTAAGTACATAACATCAAATTCCAACCAGTTTTAGATGATCAAACATTTTCTGACTGACAACATAAATAAAGGCACAAGAAAGAAACAAACTAACTTGCTCGAGTTCCACTATCTCCAGCCCTTTTTAGGCCTTTTTTCTTGATGATGAAGCTGGAACCGATAAATATACTCGAAGAGATTGCCAAAATAAATCCCTTGACATTATCTGATACTCCCCCCATTTATCAAGAAATGGAGAGAAGAAGAGGCACACAAGCTTTCGAGTTGCACGATTTTCGTTCCAAAGCCCGATCCCTGCACAAGAAGATACTACATAAAAACAAAACCATTGCACAAACAAAGAGATTCTAACGAAAAGAACCGGAAAAAAAAACACCACAGAATCAGATAGAGGCACCAAAATCCGACCTTAATGAATTTCAATCAATGCTATACGGGCTTATGGCTGAAAAACAATCAAAAACCATCACCCCATGTTCAAAGATCAAACTTTTACCAACAAGAAAAGGAACACTGATCCTTATACGAATCAAAACCCCTTATTTCCAACGAGAAGAGAAAATCCCAGATGGGAAATAGCGCAAGATCTCGTCTTTTTCCTTTTCTCCGGTTTACTAGGAAAGGAATTTCAGGTTTGAGGTGTTTTCGTTTTCTTTAGATAGAAGAAGACTGATTGGATTGGGATTCTTCAGGCTGAGCAACAGATATTATTATTGTTGATTCTTGGCGAACTCACAAAAGAAACGAAAAGACAAAATCGTGTTTGACACAACAAAGACAGAAAAGCTCAATCTTTCTTTCTCCAACTCCACGAAAATGATAGATAGAGAGACAGATGGAAATCAAACGCCAAAACCGTTACCACGCCACAAATTTATGCTGATACTATAAAAAACTGTCATAATTCTCCCAATCCCGCGTTCTTCTCTACCATTTATTGGCCCTTCATTTTTCTATGTAAAAGTGAGTTGTAACATTGCCAGATCAGTTTTTGTTTCTTCCAGCAAAATTCGAAACTTGCTCATGTGCCCAAAACCTTAGTACTACTCTGGCTTAGCCAAATTATTGAATCATATCTTATCTTATTCAATCAAGAATGAAACTTACATGGAAACATGTTTTCTCTAAATCCATGGAGTTACATTGTCGTGCTTTGATTATACTAAGACCGACAACGTACGGACAACTGAATGCGTGCTATCATTCGTGCATGTACGACATATAATTCGTGCGTAACGCACTAACTACGAGACACGAAACTTCACTGGTGAGAATCTAAGGTGATGTAGTAAAACTTCATAGGTGGGAATTGACGTAATTGAATATGCTTGGGCATAAGGTATTGATGTGCATTCATGACATTATTAGCATGTGGGTTTCTTATTTTTTATATTTTGTGTCTTCCAATCTCACCCATCATTCTATGAAGGCAACTAATTATTAGCATAGCTTGGCTCTACTCAATTTGAAGTCAACCTCATCATTATACGTAAAACATTTATAAATTAATACTCGATAAATTAATAATCTCGATAAAACTAATAATTTGTTCGGTTCCAACTTGAAACCAGTATAAATTTGGCTCCCAAACAATAAAATAATAAAATAATATTTTTTTTTAAATTCCAATGTATATATATTAGTCCCAACAAAACTATAAATTAATAATTACTAAAAAAACTCCATATAGTATATATTTGTGTTATCCACTTGAAAATTCTAAGACTATTTAGTAAAAAATGAATCTATAGTCACTTGTTTTTTGTTCAACTTCAAATCTATATTGAGTTCATCTCTAAGGCTATGTCCTCTTCATTTGAAAAACCATTAATTTCAATTTAGTTCAGTTCAAATTTAATTAATTGTTTTTTATACTACAAATAAGTTCAGTTTCGTTCAGTTCAGACGAAGAGAACATAGCCTAAATCTTCCCGTTGCACTCGAGAGTTGTGGCGTTGTCTTCTCGTACTGCAACAAAAAGTTTTAAGGAGTTGTTTACTTGCTTCTTTTTATTTGATTCTTGAGCCATCAATCATCCACCATTTATTATATGCTCTGAATTTCGTAACATTCATTGTTTTCACCAGGAAATCCAGGAATGATTCACGTCCATTTACTTGTATTCAATAATACTGAACATATGACATTCAACCTTCGAAATCCAATTAATATGTGAATATGAATACATAAAATGTTAATTGAAACTTGTTGTTTCATTTATTTTTCTTCTCTAATTGATATACAATGTAACTAAGTATATTGGACTTGAAAATTTTATTGGTCAATTATGTATATACGTAAAAACTCTTTAAATTAATAAATTATTAATTTATCGATTATATAATATCTCGCTAAATTAATAAAATATCCGATCCGAACATTATTATTTTATAAAGATTTTACTGTACCTTAAGTCCGGGCTTTATTTGAAATCTAAATTATACTCCCTCCATTTCAGAGAAAGTGTTACATTTTGACTTTGACCGGTCAGCTGTCTTCGAGTTTGACCACAAATTACTCATAAACGATAATAGTAAATAATTTAATAAAATCATATAATAAAAATTTAATTACTAAATTTTCATTATATAATTTTAATAATTTATTTATTAATATCGTTTAAGAGTAAATTGTGGTCAAATGCGAAGACAGTTGACCGCAAAATAGTAAAATATAACACTTTTTCTGAAATGGAGGGAGTATATATATATATTACTAGTACTAACCCGTGACGATGCCATGGTATAGTTTACTTTTAATAATAAATAAAAAGGAATGACAACATAAATTAGTCGAGAAAATAAAATAGTCAAACTTATGTAAACAATGTTGGTTGTTGTGTCGGTGGTAGTCCTTCTTCATCCAATACTATATCATTGAATCTTTTTTTATACTAACTATAGAAAATTTAAAAGTACGACTCATCAGGATGGATATGCTTTAAAAGGGGTAAAATCCAACCTTAAACCCGTTCAAGACCCGACGGGTTGATAACATATATTTTATACGGGGTCCTACCAGATTCGACACGTTAATTTATTAGTAACAGATACATATTTTTTAAAAATTTGTATACCTCGAAACGAACCAAAATAAAATACAAAGGTATACAACACGGTCAATAGGGTTTTTTTCCCAACAACCCGTGGTGGTATATGGTCACCCCACTACATATACACGAAAATTATTATTGTACAAACATAATTTTTACATGTTAGAGCTATGTTTTACCCCCCGCCCCCCTCCCGTTTCCAGCATCTCCACGGTATTATGTGGTCACCCTACGGATGACACAAAAGTTATTATTCAACAAATCACATGCTATAATTGTTTTTCCACACCCCCGAGGCCCGTTATGGATGAAGAAAGTATAGAGAAGATCAAAGAGAGTTTCCCCTCATAGAGAGTATCAGATAACCCCCCCCCCCCTTCGGGGCCCGTTATGGATCAAAAAAGTAGAGGGAAGATCGAAGAGAGTTTCCCCGCCTAGAGAGTATCTGCCCTCCCACCAGCGGGAAAAATGTACTCCCTCCGTCCCGAAGAACTTCATACATTAGTAAATAGCTTTCATGTGAAAAGCTAAAGTATTGATAGAATATAATAAAGGTGGGATAATGTGTACTTTTAGTGGCAAAGTGTGTAATTTGAGTGAAAAATTGAGATTGTTTATTATTTGTTGGGTGTGAGTAGCTTCCTTTTTTGGTAATGTATGAAGTTCTATGGGACGGCTAAAAATGACAAATGTATGAAGTTTTGCAGGACGGGGTGAATAGTTTTTACTAAATTAATCATAAAATGTTGCGGTCAGGTCTTGTTACAAATATATGGAACGGGTTCAAGTATATGCCAGACCGGACCTAAACATCATTATTTCGAACATGGCTGAATTCGGGTTAGATAGAACTAAATCCGTTTAAAAGTAAAACAACAAAATACCACCGTAGTAAGATATAGGCCGAGATGAAAACATGCAAATCTTGTCAAGAGACCGTCTCCCTCCGCCCCGAACTCAAAACTTTCCATTTTCCGTTTCCAAACTAAACTTCTCCCTCTTTAAATAGAAAATATCTCTCATACTTTATTGACATATCTCTTATTTTATTTACTATCTCTCATATTTTAATCACACTCTTCGAGTACTTTATTTACTCTTTTTGCTACTTTATTCATTATATCTCCTACTTTTTTCACTTCATCTAAAAACTTGTGCCCGGACCAACATGAAGTTGTGTCCAGACTGACGAAGAGTATATATGGGTTGGTGTAAGTCTTCTGAGAGACCATCTCTATATAAATTATCAAGAGACTAACATATATTGTCAAGAAAATCATTGATGTTATTGCACTCATGTCCTTCATTCAATAATATATCACCGTGTCTTTTTTATGGTACGACTAATGATGACGGATATGCTTTTCAAGGTTATGATCCAACCCGAACCCGTTCAGGACCTGACGGGTTGATAATATGTACTTTTATATCGGGTCATGTACCCGTACCAGACATGTTAAGTAGTAACGGATACACGTTCTTAACAAACTACCCCTCAAACCCGAAAAAAACAAATGTGTATATAACACAATTTACGGGGTTGGCTCCCAGCAACCCTCGGGTGGTATGTAGTCCTTCATCCCACTCACAAAAAAAATACTCCCTCCATTTCAGAAAAAGTGTTACATTTTACTATTCTGCGGTCAACTATCTCCGCGTTTGACCACAATTTACTCTTAAACGATATTAATAAATAAATTATTAAAATTATATAATGAAAATTTAGTAATTAAATTTTATTATATGATTTTATTAAATTATTTACTATTATCGTTATGAGTAATTTGGTCAAACTCAAGAAGTCAAAGTCAAAATGTAACACTTTCTCTGAAATGGATGGAGTATTATTTTACGAATATAATTTCACATATTATGACAGTCTTTTGCACCCACCCACGATCCCCCGGGAAAATATACATTATATTAACTTAACCATACAATGTTGCGATTTGAAACGGGTCCGGGTATATGCCAGACCCGGACCTGAACAACACTATGATCCCACCCAACCCAAATCCATTCAGGACCCGATGACCAACGGGATGATAACATATACTCCCTCCGTCCCGAACTCAACTTCCCACTTTCTATTTTAGTCCGTCCCAAACTCAACTTTCCCTTCCTAATTTGGAAATTTAAATACCCAGTATCATTATAATAATACTATATCTACTACTTTATTCCCACTCTCTCATACTTTATTCTCTCTCTTTCCTAGTTTATTATCATCTCTCGTACTTTATTCATTCTTTTTTTTAAAACTTGTGCCCCGACCAACGGGAAGTTGAGTCCGGAATGGAGGGAGTATTTTATATCGGGTCATCTACTCGTACCAGACCGGTTAATTAGTAACCGATACATGTTCTTAAATTAAGATTATATCCCTCCGAACAAAAATAAAATACAAAAGTGTATAACACAATTAACATGGTTGGTCAACCAACGCTCCTGGTGGTATATGGTTCCCCACCCCATACACAAATAATATTATTTTACAAATATAATTTCAAATGTTACGGGTTTTTTTTTTTTTTTTTGCACCCACCCCCAGCTAGCATACCTCCTCCCCTCCCCCGGGAAAAATGTACATTTTTCTAATTTAACCATAAAATGTTGTAGTCTGGGTCTTGTTACAGAGGTGTGGAGAGGGTTTGAGTATATGACCAACCTGGACCTGAACATCATTATTGTGAACGGGTTTGAATTCGGGTTGGATGGAACCCGACCCATTTAAAGGTAAAATGACGTAATTCCAATGCAGTAAGATATAGCCCGACATGTGCTCAATAGTGTCCTTGACTCTTGTAAGATACGTATCTCATATGCTCTTTTTATTTTTTTGAGTAGTTATTGATTAAAAAAATTGATGTTTCAAACAAAACAATCTTGTTTTGTAATATCTTATTATACTTCTTATATGCAGTTGACAAAAACTGTTGAGTTCAACAGCTGTTGGCTCAAGTGGTAAGGGACTTGAGTTCACTTAAGCAAGGTCTCGGGTTCGAGCCTTGTGGATGTAAAAAATACTGCTGTGAAAGCCGCCCACTAAAAAAGGATCCGACAGTGCTCGACTGGATTAGTCGCATGTAGCGGATATCAGTGAGAAAGTCAAATCTAAAATTTGAAGATTTAAGAAATTTAATTATGAAAGAACAATCAATTTCAATTATACAACATGTTGGGATTCAAAACCTTGAACAAATTAATTCAAATGTTAATTTTGCTGTCAAGCCTTCCGCAGTTTCAACAACCATAAAACATAAAATTTTGACGCTAAACAATAACATTGCCCTCATGATCCCTAATAACAACACTAATAATGCCCAGATTCGGGCTCTGCTGAACCGTAAAGTCAAAATTATAATTGGGCATCTTAATAACTATTAATTTTATTTTAAATGAATGGAGTAGTATTAAATATTTATTATATTTTTTTGAGATACAATATTACAATTATAATATTTAGTATTGGACAACTTTACCATCAATAAATTCTCTAATAACATTTCAATAATTCTCTATATGGAGAAAATAATCACCCATTTCGGGGATCGAACCTGTGACCTCTTGTGTACGGGGTGTCTTAGCTTGCCACTCGGCTACAAACGCTTTGACAATATTAAATATTTAATAAATACTCTATTTTTAAAACTCCAATATTTTGTTTTATATTATTTAATTATTTATTTAATTAATAATAATATTCAAATTGTTGTCTATGGATTCGTCTTGCCACGATGAATCTAATATATGCTTAAATATATTTAAGAGTTTTGTAGATAAGTTCATATAAATGTCTACAACTATAAATTTCATTAATAAACTTATATTTATTTTAATAAATAAATAATTTATTTAATTAATTAAAATATTTTTCGGATTTTTGTAGATAAATTCATATGGGACTTAATAAAAACTATATACTATGCGGTCAAAATACTAAAAATAAACAGTGAAAGTTATAAGGTGCATTGCATTTTGAATATATTCCATAGTTTATTTTCAAATTTTAAATTTACACAACCGATATATATCATCATTTAATAAATTTATATCTTATTTTAATGAATAAAATATTTATTAATAATTATATTTATAATTGGTGTCAATGCATTCGTTTTGTCGTGATGAATCCAAATATATGTTCAAAATATTTTTTCAGAGTTTTGCAGATAAAGTTATATGGGATTTAATAAAAACTATATATGTAAACATACTAAAAATATAAATAGTGGAAGTTATAAGGTGTATTGCATTGTCAATAATAAAATGTTTCAGGACTTATTTTTCAAATTTAGAATTTACACAACCAATAGTTATCATTTAACAAATTGATTTTTATTTTAATATATAAATAATTTATTTATATAATAATAATATATAAGATTGGTGTCTATGGATTCGTCTTGTCGCGATGAATCCAAATATATGTTCAAAATATTTTTTGAATTTTTGCAGATAAAGTTATATGTGATTTAATAAAGACTATGTATATAGTTAACATACCAAAAATAAATTGTACACTTGTAATTATTATTTTCTTTTTTTCTTTATTTTTGTGAATGAAATTACATGAAATTCAAAGAGTCATGCCACATCATATTTTGCCTATGTGGCATGTCTCTTTGCTCATATAGATCACCACTTTTATTATATATTTAGATGTGATTTCTTTTCTTACAACTTTATGACTTAGTTTGCTACGTAAGATTCTCCACAATAAATTGTGCCTCCGAGGGGCAAAATATGTACATACCCTTACTAGAGGCATATTAATTGCAGTTCTAACTGATACAACCTTGACTATCGAGTCAATATATACACTCATCGCGACTATAGTCTGAAAATGTTGAATATGATGTCGCACTGGGGATGTCAATTTAGGTACAGTTTATGTACTTTACATCCACAAAACTGCAGGTTATGAATCAAATCTAAATCGAACCAAAACCAAACATATTTGGTCCCAATATCCTAGAATTTTTATTTTTTTTTTACTTTTGTATTGTGAATACATTTCCTGAAGTTCAAAATTCATGATTTAATGTATGTATCATCTAAACTACATCAAACTTGTATTCGCTAAAGTGTTACATAAGTCATAACTTAACGGGCACCCTACTAGGATTAAAGCATGAATAAGTTATTCAACATAACCATTGGCCATGGGACTCGATTCGGTAACAAATTTTATGACGTTAAAATTTAACTCCTCTAACACGACCTTGTCTTGGCGATTTTATAAGATATATTAGGCATCAGTCAATCAAGTTAAATCACACATAAAATAAAATGGAATTCAAAAGGTCAGGATTGGTTATTATCTACATCCATTATTTTACTTTTCACATGGTAAATCACTGCACAATGATCATGTCAAATCTAACCATTATAGCTAAAAACGTGAGATTAGTATTGCACGAGACCAACTCCGACCATCTACTCATAGCAAAATGTAAATCACAACCATAACATTTATATAGCTAATCTCAAACACAAACATAATTATTTTAGAATCGATAACAAGGAAACATAACATCGTAACAATCTTATAAGATTTAGACCTACAAGATATGCATTCAAGCCACTTAATTATAACAACACTTGCCTGATATTAGCGACAATCTCCAATCCCGATGTTGTTCCTTATTTCTCTTTTATTTGTCTCCCCCTTCTCCCTTTCACAATGAAAACGGCAACGCGGCGACGAATGGAAGACTGAGTAACCCTAGCGATGTTTTATTTAAATTGAGAGAAATTTAAAATAAAATGGATTGGATTTGATTAAAAAAAATGTTTAGTCCAATTAGGCCTAAACATTAACTTACGAACGGTTTATTTAATTCGATACGAACTATTCATAGTTCATATTAAATTGACAATTCTAGAAAATTATTTATAATCAGGAATGACAATCGATCACTGAGACTAACTGTAAATTTAAGATTAATTTGTAATCAAAGTTGAAAAAGTTTAACTGCGAAAAGTCAAAGTGAAAAGCTATTCGCGGGACCGAGAAAGTATTATATACCATTATAATACAAAATTTCATAAATTAATTAGTTTACTAAAATAATCCCTCAAGACCCAACCACTAATAGTTTGAGATCCGACCCGGTGGACCGACATGATTCTTCGTTGGTGATTTTCGATCGATATGATGGGCTTTCTGGTATGAACGTATCGTTTCACATTTTTGTCACCGCGTACTGCGAAATACTTACCATTGATCACCAATCCTCAAATTGATTCGGATCAAGCAGGACGAAGTTGGTGCACCTTAATAATGGCATTTGGCAACCCAGTAGTTATGTTTTGGAGTTTTTACTAAACTGAGTCCATACCTACTTAATCCAATCCTTCCCCTTTCTACACCCAAAACAGGATAAATTAGGGTTTGGTAGATTTCAGAGCAGAAATCAATTACATCCATGGCTGACCGTAACAACGCCGCAACCGGAAACAATCTCTCCGTAGCTCCGCCAACCGCTCCGAAGTCGATTTGGGTGAAGCAAGCCGAGGAAGCCAAGCTGAAAAGCGACGCCGAGAAAGACGCCGCTGCAAAAGCCGCATTCGAAGCCACCTTCAACCAATCGCAGCAAACCCAGCCCCTTCTAACCCAAGCCGCCGCTTCAAACTCCTCCTCCGACTCCGACTCTGACGATGACGACAAATTGTATCGGAAAAACCGGCCTGCTGGACCCGTGGACCCCGCAAAGTGTACGGCGAACGGAGCTGGTATAGCGGGCGGCACCGCGTGTGTAGGCGCTACGTTTACTGTGGTGGCCAAGGATTCTGAGGGGCAGAAGGTGGATAAGGGTGGGGCGGAAGTGAAGGTGAGGATTACGCCTGCAGTTGGTGTGGGAGGTAATGATCAGGATGGGATTGTTAAGGATTTGGGAGATGGGAGCTATAGTGTCACTTATGTTGTTCCCAAAAGGGGGAATTATATGGTCAGTGTGGAGTGTAATGGGAGACCTATAATGGGAAGTCCTTTTCCGGTTTTCTTCAGTGCAGGTATTGTGTTCTTGCTTTATCCTAGCTCTACGTGTTTCGCCATATTGTGGCACTGCTGTGATGGATCAGTGCATGTTCTTTATTGTTTTTTGTTTTCCAATGTGGCTGGTACTCTTGTTGTGTATGGTAATTGCATATTTCATGATGGTGGAACCGGGCATGTTCTTCATTGTATTTCTTTTTTTTTTTTTTTTTGGCCTCAATGTGGTTGGTACTCTTGTTGTGTATAGGAATCGTTCTGCTAAGCTAATCATTCCGTTAGTTCTAATGCTCACATTATCACTATTTTATTGCATAGGATATTAGGATGTTTCTGTGATCATATACACTTGGCTGCTTCTGAACTCCTTTCCAAGTTTGTTATCCTTCAATACTTGATTGCTTGTATAACTGTTTCTTTAGATTCTTTTAGTCTTTTGTTTACTTTGTATTCTATTTGATTTATTGTTGCTTGTTGTTCATACTAGCGAGTGTTTGATGATTAAGATGGAGGTAAATCTAGATTGTGGCTATTTGATTTATTGTTGCTTGTTGTTCATACTAGCGAGTGTTTGATGATTAAGATGGAGGTAAATCTAGATTGTGCCATGGTCACCATCATGGATATACACTTGATTTCCCAATTATTGCTGTAAATTGATTTGCTTGGCCCTGAAAACTAAGGTTTAGTTGGTTGTTGAACTTCAATATAAATTTTTGTAGTACTAAATATTATGTGCATTAATAAATAGGTATAGCAGACCAGCCTTGAATGATTTACCCCCTCATAATCATAATATCATGTGCGGGCATCTTTTTATTTTCAGTACTTGTGAGATGAGTTTAAAACTTTGTATTTATGGTATTCAGGAACTCCTGCTGGAGTGCTTGGCATCAGTCCAGCAGCAACATATCCTAACCTAGTCAACCAGACCATGCCTAACATGCCAAATTATACAGGCTCAGTATCTGGTGCTTTTCCTGGATTGATTGGTATGATGGCAGCTGGTGCCTCAGGTGGAGTAGTTTTACCTGGAATGGGATCAGCTTTAGGAGAAATATGTCGAGATTATCTTAATGGACGGTGTGCAGCAACTGATTGCAAATTCAATCACCCCGCTCACAGTCTTATTACGACTGCTTTATCTGCCATCGCTCCTACAGGAGGAGTCTACAATCAAGTGTCATTTTCACCTTCTGCTGCTGCAATGGCAGCTGCACAAGCTATTGTCGCTGCGCAAACCCTTCAAGCGCATGCGCTTGCCCAAGCCAAAGCTCAATCCAAGAGAGATCCCGCTGGTAAGATTTTTAACATCTTTTTTTTGGGCAGACATTCGACTCCCTTATGCTTTGTTATGTACTATGATTAATTCTATATATAATGTTTCGAATGATCATATCACGCCCCCCTGTGGTATTATGGATTACTTCATGATTTGCGTCTTTTCTGGAAAACAATGCAGGCCATTTATTTTCATCATTGTTTCCCTATGCTGACTGATTTGACATATGGACAATTCCTCAATATGTGTTCCTCCTGTTCAATAACTTAGTTAATAAATAGTGCTGTTTTGGTGGTATGCTGAACATGTGTGCTCATATCTAACTTATTATTATGCGTGTCATCTGTGTCTCTCAGCGGAGAAGGAAGCAAATGCTATCTCACTTAAGAAAACTGTACAAGTGAGCAATCTCACTCCTCTTCTGACAGTTGATCAATTGAAACAGCTATTTGGCTTTTACGGTACAGTTGTTGAATGTACCATTACAGATTCTAAACACTTTGCTTACATTGAATACTCAAAACCTGAGGAAGCGGCTGCTGCTCTTGCATCGAATAATATGGATCTTGCTGGTCGTCCCTTAAATGTTGAAATGGCTAAAACCCTTCCTCCGAAGACCTTTAATTCAGCCTCATCATCTGCGATGCAGCAAGCTGTTGCCATGCAGCAAATGCAATTTCAGCAGGCACTCTTGATGCAGCAATCGTTGACTGCTCAACAGGCAGCTAACCGAGCGGCAACTATGAAGTCTGCCACAGATTTAGCTGCAGCTAGAGCTGCAGAAATAAGCAAGAAGTTGAAAGCGGAAGGATTGATCAGTGCGGAAAATGGGTCGAACAAGAAATCAAGGTATGTTTTGAACATGCATCCTGCGTGCCTCTAAATAGTACCCTTTGTCCCGATCTCAACTTTCCATAGAGTTGGACACGGATGTTAATAGTTAGATGAATTTAGAAAATGTAAGGTGGAACATATAAAAGTATGAGAGAGAATAAATGAAAGGGGCTTGTTAAACGCAAGACACTTTTTTGAAAATTACAAAAATAGTCCAAAGTTCAATAATTTACAAATAAGTCCCAAAAGACTTAAAAATTTCAAAAAACAAAACCCGATCATCTTTCGGATTATCATGATCACCATCTGAAACATCACGATCGTGATCATACTATTTCAACAACAAATCATTCTAGAAAAATAAAATAACAGTGCTACTGCAATAATTGAAAAGAAGATGAGATTGAGACAAACAAAAAAAGAATCCGGGAAGACGAGATCGGGATGGAGGGAGTTGTATAAAAAAAAAAAAATCACGGCCATCAATAGCTGTCTACTTGATGATGGAATATGAATAAATAATGATAAAGTTGTTTAGTGGGTATTAAAGTATGAGAGAAATGATAAAGAATGGAAAAGGTGTGAGAGATAGATAATAAAGTAACAAGAATAGTGGTTATTGGGGTTTACCCTTTTCCTATTTTTGTATGAGTGTATATATATTAACGGGACAACCATAAAAGGAATAGGGGTGGAGGGAGTACTGTTTAGCCATCTGATTAAGTCGTGTTTTTAGACTGCAGAGCTTTCCTCTCTGTTTTGATGTATTTTTGCAATTTGATGTTGGAGATTTAAGAATGTAGTGTCATTATTAACTTGTTATCAGCCAAAATTTTGCATGAGGCATGGAAAGCTGTCACTTGAGAAGTTCCTTGGCATTTTAGTGAGCGTTAGCAAGTAGATACGGTTGGCTTTGTTGGATTTTTTTTTTTTTTTTTTTGAATTCAAGAGCTTTATGTTGTTTTTGTTGTAGCTATGCAAGTTCATGTGGATTACTCGGTTATTAAGTCTAATAAGATTGGGATAGTTTTACCAGTCTCTTTTATGTTAGTATTAGTAAGTGAAAAATTGCACATATAATATGTTTTTGGAAAATTCTTGCAATTTACTATTTTTGAAATTTGTGGCATCGTCCAATGCAGTGCTTTTGTAAATTGGTGTTTCATATTGACTTTTCTCTAATATCAAGTGAACTCTAACGTGCAATTACATTTCAGGTCACCTTCTGTAACTCGTTTAAAATCAAGATCTAGGTCTAGATCCAAGTCCTTGTCTCCCATAAATTATCGGTTGAGACGGAGGTCTCGCTCGCTCTCACCACCTAATAGGCGTGGCCGAGGTTATAGATCTAAATCACCTGTGAGTTATCGCCATTACTCGAGTTATGAAAAAGAGCGGAGATACTACAGGGATAGCAAGGATGACAGTTACAGAAACAGAAGGCGAGATTCTGGCAGATCATATGATAAGCGTTCGCCTGCTTCCAGGAGAAACAGAAGCAGGAGTGTAACACCTAGACCAAAGAAGTCGTACCAAGATGATTCAGCCTCACCAAAGCGTCACCGAGAAAGCCCAACTGAGAGATCCAAGAAATTAGCTCGCAATGACTCAAGATCTCCACGGCCTCATAAGCGGAGGTCTCCGTCTTCAGGAGAGGACAACAGTAAATCTAAACAAAGAAGGCGCTCTATGTCTCGATCTCATGAAATCAACCATCCTTCTAGTGATAAGAAAGACGTTGGAAGCAGAGAGAAATCCAAGAACCGGTCTGGGAGAAGATCAATATCACGTTCACCTGAAGATCATAAGAGAAGGTCTCCGTCATCTGGAGAGGACAACAGTAAATCTAAACATAGAAGGCGTTCCAGGTCTCGATCTGGTGAAGCAAAGCATAAGTCTAGTGATAAAAAAGACTTGAGAAGCAGGGAGAAGTCCAAGAACCGGAGTGGGAGAAAATCAAGATCGCGTTCACCTGAGGATCGAAATCATGGTAAAAGATCTCCAGGTAGAGTCACGGAGGAGAGCAGATCCAGACGTAAAAGACGTTCTAGATCTCGATCTATGGAAACTAAGACCCAGTCAAGTGATAAACTGGAAAGGGGCAGAGAGGACAAGTCCAGACACCGGGACAGAAAACGTTCAGCATTGGGGTCAACAGAAGGAAAGCAACATAAAGCCCGGGAGATGTCTCCAGATTCTCGACAACATTCAGATGATCCCAAGCCGGAAGGAAGGAATAATTCCTGGTCAAGCAAGCATGGTCACATTATAAACGATTTGGAAAGCAATCTTGAAGAATTAAAGCAAGCAGATGAGAGATCAGTTGCACCATAGGATAATTTCTCTTGACAACTTGAATGAACGAATGCCTATGAAGCTGAGATGTTTCTTCTTCAGTGCCTATACTAATCCATGTTTAACAGGGATGAGTTGGAAGAAAGACTTTCTACAGATGGTAAATGTACTGTGTCTGTTTCTTTTGCAGGTCGGTTTCCCGGACAGATTATCATTGGAGTTTGAAGCTATGCCCGAGTGGTTAAGAATGCGGTACAAGTAGTGTTTCTGATGTCAGACCCGTCCGTGAAAGTTTTCTGTTGACCTAATTTGATAGATGCTGGACTGTAACTTCTTTATCAGTACGTAGTTTGTCTCTTGTTTTCGCGTCGTTTCTCTACTAAATTACTTTTTATGAGTTCGTAATTGGAGAATGTCTAATTTCTATAAATTTTCGTTAGATGCCAACTCTTCATTGATGTTAATGTATCTCAATTATCTGATCTTTAATATTTCTGCACCATCCCATGTTGTACATGTCTCAGTGCAAAACTCTGGTTCTCTTTAGGTATATGGGTTTGTACCACTTGACAGGGGTGCTCAGTCATATGATATCCTCATTGATGAGCTTGTGCTTTTTCTTGGGATTGAAGTTTTTATTTAACATGTGCAATAATATGTTTCAATTTCTATTTAAATCTATTTTTGCAAGCCCGTTACATTCCATAAAGATGCAGGTATTTTGGCTGCTACTCTTGGTGCTTCATCAGATGTATTGACGCTGTTGTATTTTTCTGGTTGCATACAAAAGGTATGCAGCTGGAGACTGGTGAGCTGTAATGATAGGTTTAGTGCCGAGCATGTAATATACTATTTGTTGAAGAATTGGGAACACTGACTGAATTTGGGAAGGCTTCCAAAACAAAATATGATGTTTCTTTGCTCTTTTGTAGTAGTTATCTTTTCAATGTATGTGCTCCCTTTCTCATCTTTCTCTTTTTCTTTTTCTTTTTCTTTTTTTTTTTCCTTCCTTTTCTTCTTTTCCCTTGCCCTTTTCGTTTCTTCTCTTCTTGGAAGTTGCGTAACCAGGAGCTATTCTTACGGCTGAACTCAAGTGTCAACGAGATGGTTAATTTCATGGTCAAAGTGAGTTGAACATTTCTTACAGGTAACTTCATTTCAAATGTACTTGCTGTCAGTTGTGAATAATAAATATGCTAGATGCTAGTTTATGAACATTGAACTTTTCTCCTTCAATTTGGTTCCTAGTACAGAAGTTGCATTTCGGAAATTTCTGTTATAGTCCTAAATGCTGTTTCATGTTAATTTGTTCCGACTTAGCTAGTGTGAGATGTGCCCCCTGATAGTGATTTACAGTGATTGTGTAACACAGGGTCGCACGGTTTTTTTATCAGTCTTTTCAAAGTAAATTGTGAGAAGAAAAACAAATTATCGATATAGAATTGAAGAAATTGAATTAATAAAAGAAACGTACAGGGCTCCGATAAGGCTAAATAAACGGAAGAAACTGAAGCACAAGTCACCAAACTCTCTGCTAGCACTATGACGCCCTCTTCTCTCTGCTGTCTCTGTTCAGACTTCAGAAGTTGAACTTCTCAATGAGATGCTCTGTGAGATGTGTCTTCCTTTCAGATGTTGAAGCTGCTCCATCTTTTTCCTTTTTTCCCCTTTTCTTTTAATGTTGTATATTTATGAAAAAGGATCCTTGGACCACCTGCTGGCGGAAATGGTGACGTGCACAAATATACTCCCTCCGCCCCCGGAACTTGATAAATTAGGGTTGACGCATAGTTTTAGGTGAAAATTTAAAATAAATGATAAACATAAGAAGTTGGTATGAAAAAGCGTACTTTCAGTGGCAAATGTGTAAATGTAAGTTTCTTGGTTGTGGGGTAGTTTACTTTTTTAGTAATGTATGAAGTTCTGTTAGATGGCTAAAAATGGCAAATGTACGACATTCTGCGGGACGGAGGGAGTGTACTTTAGGGTGCATGTCACACTCTAGCAATGGATATGGGGCAGGTCCACAAATAATCAGCTTGGGGGGGTGTGAAACACATGTCCATCGAGAAGGAAAAGCAATACAAAGGCTGAAAGTTTAGAATAGGATTTCAAAGAAAATATAAAATCTTCCTGGGAGGATTCTAGATAAAAAAGTTACGTTTGAAGTAATAATGTCTTTCACCTGATAAAATCTCATGCTTCTCCATTTCTTAATATTGTCCTGGGTCCTATTTTTTCACTTTTGTAGTAAAATGTATAATTTGTATTATGGATAGAGTAAGTATATTTCATTCAAAAGCACATATAAATTTCAAATATTATTGTTTTTGTCATTTAGGTTTCACTGATTCAATTGTCACAAGGATCTGAAGTCATCTTACCATGTGTAATATGTTAAAGATTTAATTATTGAAGCAACTTTGTTTGCTTTATTATTTTGTCAGTTGCATGCATTTTTAGGAGATAAGGGAGGATGGCTAGTTGACCCTAATAAGAAATAAATTTTCTAGTAAAAAGAGAAGGTATAGAAGAGTGGAAATGCGTGGACCATGTAGAAGTCTAAAAGATTAAAGCAATCTCATGCCCAAATCCATCTCTGTTGGCTCAAATTATACTTCAACCCAAGCAACCTCGTATTCGCAAATTCTGCTTTGTGGCTCAGAGATCAATTCCACCCCATCCCGCACCCTTTTGCAAATCAAGAGCTTGCGATATGCACCAGCTTGGTTCATATATATTGCATCATACTTTGATTCTGAATCTTTGATACTAAATAACATATGCAGATCATTAGTAGTTATTAACCTTCTATACACATGCATGTAGCGTGGCTATTGTCGTTTCCCTATCTCCTTTGATCTATTCTTAACTTCTTAGAATATCAGCTGTTCTTATTTTGTTAATGATTGTTGCATCATATTGCTGCTGAAGGCATTTGTAAATTCACAATAAAGCCCTTAGATTCCAATTTAATCGATGTAATGTGCATTGTTGGAAGATAGATTTTATAGGTCAAGAGGTCATAAAGTCGATGACCATACATTGAAGTCTTGAGGCGTTTATTGAATGCATGTGTAGATGGAACGCTGATCTGTAGGTCAACAAGTCATCAGGTTGATGATCATTCATTGTAATTGAGAAGAGAAGTCCATTTAGTTTGTTTTTAAAAACGCTTTCTTTGTGGTTGAGAATGTGTAATGAATGGAACACTTCCCATGTACGTGATATAAGAGTGCATACCATCTTATCCTCATTACTCGTACTTCAACAACTTTGGTTTTTCACCGAAAGAATATGGAAACCCAATTTGAGAGAGAGAGAGAGAGAGAGAGAGAGAGACTGCTGAGAGATGAATGTGCAATATGCGTTGTTACATAGAGGATTTTGAGGTGTTGAGAGCAAAGGAAAGTTGCCTTTTCTTTTTTGTTTTTAACTAAACTGGTTGCTAGGAACACTACCTCAGTCACATGAATCATGCATCCTCTACATGCCTTTTGCCCTGAAAGCGTGCTTTGAGGCTTTGGTGCACTCGATCATGTGACTCATGTTGAGTCTGTTGACAAAGGCAAAAGTACACGCTTTGGTACACTCTCATGTGTACTCATGTCGCACCAAAGTATGCCGATTTTGATTATATTACTGGAATGTATCTGAAAACTGTACTCCATGATTGGTGGAGACGTGGAGTTAATATCCCTGCGTTCAGGAGGAAAAAGGAAAAGAAAATGAAACCAAGTGAGCAGTAAAATACAGGGCTTATATGAAAGTCCAATAAGGCCATTGGTAAATTATGTATGTTTGCGCACAAGTTTGAAGAAGAGCCACACCAGAATATACTACTACTTCATTTGCCCTGTTGGGACATTGAGCACTTTTATTTCTTCGAGAAATTGAATTGACATCAGATGTTTCTACACATTGCTATCTTTAGCAATAATATGGACTATTTAGAGGTAATGCATTTTAATAAACGTGTGTATGAATTTAAACCTAAGATGTTCATTGTGCTATCTAAGGTTGTAAATCTTTACTTGATGGAGTAAGATACTTCTCCATGCCTTTTCTTTTTGACGAATGTCAGGCAGTATCTAATACTCCTACTACTCGACTCAATTCTATCCAAACATTCGTCCGCTATATCACACGCTATTCAACCCATTTTATCCAAAATTTTGCTTTATGTTCGGACTTCAGGATCACCATATATTTGAACTTCAAATTTTTAAGAATACTAGTATTAACCCGTGGCGATGCCACGGAATAATTTACTTATAATAATATACCAGAAAGAGGATAATTTAATCGGCATAATTAGAGTACTCAAACCAACAACAATACATGCTCATAATAGAATTTAATCGACTGATAAGCAAAAAAAAAGTTCATATATTAGTTGTAATTCAAACTCAGTAGAAAACAAAATAAGGAAAGATGCACATTTTCCTGAAAAATCTTATTTTCCTCTATTCCTTTTCTTTTTCACATTTTTCCTCAAATCAAATGAAGCCTAAGTTACCTTAAAGGGTGCAAAATTTTTTGCTTGTAGACAATGTTGGTTATGGCCTGTAGCAAGTTCGTGTAATCTGGTGAAAATGTCAATTAAATGAGTGTATGGTGTTCCTTCTTTGACATTGATTTCAAACAGAAGCACATCTCCAACGCAACCAATGGGATTCCATAATCTTATCGTTTCCTTTTTTTTTTTTTTTGAGAATTATCGTTTCCTGAATTACACTATATTTTTTCAGGTTTAGCTTTTAAATGGGTAAGGTCCAACTTAATCGAACCCGTTTGAAACTAAAGGGTTAATTCATGTTGGTTATGGTCATTTGCATGTATACGACCTGAACACGATAATTATTAACAGGTAAATCATCGGATAGGTGTTTACTAAAATTAACTCGTCTGACCCGTTTGAAAATAAGCAAAATAAACTCGTTTTCAGATTTTCAATTTTCAAATTTATTTATGTTCATGAGTATGTTATATAAGCTTTTAAATTGGCCGAAAATAACCCGAACTAATCTCGTTAAGGACCCAATGGGTTGATAACCAATATTCTTATCTAGTTGAAACTATATATGTACTCCATCCACCCCGATTGAGAACTTAATGCATTAGGGTGGGCGCGTAATTTTAGGTGAAAAATTAAAATAAATTACTAACATAATAATGTAGTTTTTTGTCGGGGCTGAAACTGTCCATGTTCAAGAAGTATCAACCTTCACCAACATGATCTAATGGCGAAAGATACGTGATCTTAACCATTGCAGTGATTGGGTCCTATGCATTAGGATCTCTTCGAACAATTTCATATGGACCTCGTCGTCATTTGTTCCATTGACTTCAGCCCCCCTCCAACACGCAATAACCATAAGTTTCCTGATGATTTCAACCTTGACCTTGGATTCACCATAATTGTAAAATAACAAATATAAGTACATATTAGAGAAATTCACTCACGTCTTTTAAATGATCAAGGAGGTGCGGGCATGATATCGTGTTTGCTACCCTTCAGTATAACTGGTTATATGTGTTTTGTCCAATAAATACGACAACTAATCTACTGAATGGTTTCTCATTGACTCCCACTTGCACCTCTCATTACCTCTCTAACATTATGGTCAAAGGCCTAAAAAACAAATTATATTATTCATGGAGGCCTTATCCTGTGGCAATGCAACGACATAAATTGCATTGAGTATCAAAAAATGGAAGGCAATACGGAGTACAATTTAATAACGCAAACACAACGCTACCTCCAAATTTTGTTAAACACCTACTTGTAAACCAAAATAGCGGTGAATTCAGTTCATGAGTTAAAATTATAGTATTATTCTTAAAGTTGAGTTCCAAGGTTGCAAATATAAAATTCTTTGAGTTAAAATTATAGTATTATTCTTAAAGTTGAGTTTCAAGGTTGCAAATATAAAAAAAAAATTGAGTTCCAAATTTGGAATCCTTTTTTTGAGGATTTTACCACAAAACGTGGTTTTCTATTCAAATTAAAGTTTTCAAGTTGTAATTATCTCATTTTCAAAGTTGGTTTATACATTGAATTTAGTTGTCAAGTTCAAATTACGTACCCCATTCTTAGAGAATATTTCCATACATTGTAATTAACCCTTTCAATAGAGTCCTAAAGTTGTAATTACCTCATTATTAGAGTTGGTCTGGGTTCCAAATGTGCAACTAACTATTCCAGATAATGAGCTTTATACCTTTCAATATAGTCTCCAAGTTATAATTATCACATTTTTGTAGTTGGTTCGCTCGTCAATTTGAGTTTTCAAGTTAGATTGACCACATTTTTATAGTTGAGTTTATACTACCAATTGAGTCGAGTCCATAAGTTGGAAGTACCCTTTTTTTGAATAAGTTCTTCATATAGCATGGTTTAGTCTTCGAATATAGTCCCCAAATTGTAATTATAACAATCTTAGAGTTTGTTTACCCGTCGACTTGAGTTCTCAAATGAAATTATCATATTCTTAGAGTAATTTACCATATAAAGTGGCTTATGTTTCTAGTATAGTTTTACGTTTAAATGATTTCAATCGTAGAATTTTTTACCGTTTGAACAAAATTCCTAATTCGAAATTATCTCATTGTTAGATTATTTTCAAATAGCATGGTGCATCATTGCATTAGAGTTCCCAAGTTGAATACCAATTGAGTTAAGTCCATAAGTTGGAAGTACCCTTTCTTTGAATAAGTTCTTCATATAGCATGGTTTGGTCTTCGAATGTAGTCCCCAAATTATAATTATAACAATCTTAGAGTTTGTTTACCCATCGACTTGAGTTTTCAAATGAAATTATCATATTCTTAGAGTATTTTACCACATAAAGTAGCTTACGTTTAGTTTTACGTTTAAATGATTTCAATAGTAGAATATTTCTACCGTTTGAACAAAATTCCTAATTCGGAATTATCTCATTGTTAGATCATTTTCAAATAGCATGGATCATCCTTGCATTAGAGTTCCCGAGTTGAATTATATTATCCTTACAGTTGTTTTGCCCTTCAAATGGAGTTCTCAATTAATAATTACTTCATTCTTAAAGTTGAGATTAACCTTTGAATTGAATTTTCAAGTTAAAATTATCTCATTGTTAAAGTGTGTTTACTAAGGCTGCGCAACGGATGTATACAAATATATCCGATCCGTTTGACTGGATATCCGGTCAAACGGATAACTAAAATGTCTATCCGTTATCCGATCCATTCAGAGCAGATCGGATAACGGATAAATCCGCGGATATCCGTTATCCATGAAACTTAATTTTTAAAAAAAAAACTACTCTATTTTTCAACATTTGCACAACAGAAGAGTCCCCAACAACAACAAAACAATCCATTTTAGGAGAACAACATAAAGAAGAAAAAGGAGAGAAAGTACAATTTGAATCTGCGGGACCAAATCAGACAAAACAGAAGTCGTAGGCGGAAGATGGTGGACCAAACCTGGAAGCCGGAGTTGAGAAGTCGGAGACGGAGAAAGGAGGAGCGGAGATCGGAGCAGAGAGGCGGCGGAGGAAGGAAATTGAAGCAGAGACACGAGAAGAGGAAGACGAAGCAGAGACACGAGAAGAAGAGGAAGTGCGAACTGCGAAGACAGGAAGAAGATCGGCGATTCCGATCTGAGAGGGAGTGGCGGACCTCCGATTCCGATCTGAGAGAGAGTCAGAGAGCGGCTGAGTGTTGGTATGGGGAGAGAGTGAGACGTTTGCAGAAGACAAAGTGTGTGTTTTGTTGGTGACCTAATTGAATTTCTGTATATGTAATTATGTATACTTGTAAATTATTTTTAAAAAAATGGATAACGGATATCCGGCGGATTTATCCGTTTTATCCGTTCGTAACGGATAGGCGAAAATCGTATCCATTATCCGATCCGTTAGCCAACGGACCGGATCGATCCGATCCGTAAATGCGGATAAACGGACCGGATCCACGGATACGGATGAAATGAGTAGCCCTAGTGTTTACCCTTTGAATTGAGTTCCTGAGGAATTTATGTATTTCTTCCAAGTTTGGATTATCCCATTCATAAAGTTCGTTTACGCCTCGAATTGAGTTCCTAAATTGAAATTATCTCTTACTTAGCCATATCAGATTTTTCAAAATCGACCACTGCTAAATGGTCTTTTGTTTAGATTAGTACTCATAATTCAAACAATTACAAATGATTCCAAATTTATAATGTAGTTTGAAACTAATTACAACAAACCCAAAAAGTCAAAGATTATCTGATTTTATTTCATTTATAATGATTTTTCTATTTTAACTTTTCTTTTAGTCTTCTCCTATAATTTCAAATATTCAACACTTTTTTCTATTTTATGCTATTCAAATATTCAACACTTTTTTCTATTTTATGCTATTCAAATATTCAGCATTTTTTTTTTCAATTTGTATCTTATAATTGGTGTCTATGGATTCGTTTCGTCGTGATGAATCCAAATACATGTTCAAAATATTTTTAGAAGTTTTGCAGATAAAGTTATATGGGATTTAATAAAAACTATATATGTAGTGAACATATATACTAAAAATATAAGGCTCATTCTTATTTGAAAAACTCATTCGATTCGATTCTGCTTAGTTATATTTTATACTACAATTCAGTTTAGTTCAGTTCAGTTCAGAAAATTGCAGTTGAAGAGAACAGAGCCTAAATAGTGGAAGTTATAAGATGCATTGTATTGTCAAGAATAAAATGTTGCATGACTTATTTTCCAAATTTAGAATTTACACAACCAATAAATCTCATTTAACAATTTTTAATTTTTTATTTTAATATATAAATAATTTATTTAATTAATAATAATATATAAGATTGGTGTCTATGGATCCGTCTTGTCGCGGTGAATTCAAATATATGTTTAAAATATTTTTCGGAGTTTTGCAGATAAAGTTATATGTGATTTAATAAAAACTATGTATACAGTTAACATGCCAAAAATATATAGTACACTTTTAAATTACTATTTTATTTTTTATTTAATTTTGTGAATAAAATCCCATGAAATTTAAAGAGACATGCCACATAGGATTTTGCAAATGTGACATGGCTATTTATTGAGATAGTTCACCAATTTTATTATATATTTAGATGTAATCTTTATGTCCTCATATCTTCTAAGTTATTCTCGTACAGTACTAACTAACAATCTCTCTCTATTCCAGCAAAAGACTACACTTGGACTCTGATAGAAGTTGATCCTTATAGCTTAGACTTGCTACTTTGGGTTATTTGACCTACGACATACTCAGGGCGTAGCTACATATACATTGGGTAGGCCCTCCCCTTTCTTTAAAAAAAAACATTCAATTGTAATTTCAACGGTATTTCGACGTTTCACCTTATCCTTTTTATTGAAATTCTATTTTTCTTTAAAAATGTCATTGTTTGTGTATTATTTTTAGTTAAGTTTTGCATATGCCAATTAAACCTTTTTATCATGTCTTTAATAATAAAAAATTTAAAACATACAAACAACTCCAACCCCAAAGCACCTTTTTAAAAATTAAATTGATCCGACAAAACAAAGAAGATATCCATATTTTCATTAGAAACTCAAAGCTAATAATTTTAGTAATCCATGTAAGAAGGTGTGTAACTTAGCTTTTGTATTCTGGCTCCGCCCCTTTACATACTCATGTATAAACTTCGGCTTTTCGATTTTTATTTTTTTTGTAATTAATAAAAAAGCCCAATATCTCTTAGCTAGTCTAGTATCCTAGGTTAAGAGTACTACTCCATCCGTCTTGAAAAACTTTTTACTTAGTTCATAGTTAAAATAAATTATCAAACATGAAATTGCGATAAAATGAGTATTTTTGGGGGCAAATGTTGTCATTTAAGTGATTTAATTGTAAAGTGTAAGTGTAACATTATTTATTAATTCCTCCGCCCCGAGCCGAGTTTTTCATTGTGCCCTTTTTTACGTTCCAAATAAAACCCTTCGTTTTTTCATATTTGAAAATCATTTTGTCGACGGCAATATGGAATTTGTTCAAGTTTTTCTATAAATTACATAGAGTACTATCTAAACGTATGACCTCAAAATAAATTTTCAAACCCACCACTATTATTTTATTTAAAGTAAATGTAACTCTTTTGTTCCCACCATTAACATCGGATCAGATGGAGGAAGTATGTTATAGGTGGAGTAAAAATGATTGAATGTATAAATTTAAATTTAAATATGTTGTAAATAATTAAGTTTTCAATAAATGGACTTTTATATCTGATTTTTACTTCGCTTTTGTTTGTATCAACTTCTACTTTCAATATACAATACTTCTCCATTCTTTGTATTATAAAAATCTTAGAAAAGGCATCCGGAATTCATGCTTTATGCATTATATTTATCCACTTTTACCATTTAAATAACACAAAGTATTAATTGAAAAGATACCGATCTATATTGTTAAAAAAAAATCGATGTTATAAAACAATATGCATACCTTTGTTAAAAAAATGTATTTTTTCAATAAAATACACCAATATTATCATCTAAATATCATAAAACTTTTGTGAGAAATCGTCACTCGAAGAGACCAATTCAACATCATATATTTATGTACAAATATCATATGTTTAACTTCAAACTTCGTATATATAATAAAGTTGCATTATAGGTGTATTATATACATTTCTTAACATGTGATGTTTATAGTTTAACACACGATGTTTGTGATAAAATATGTATAATGTTTGATTTGGTATCTCGTAAAAGTTGCTCAATATCATAAGATCTCAGTATACAAAGTTTTCAAACTTTATCAATCTTTATTATAGAGTAATCTTTATTGTAGACGATATCCGATTATAAATACTCTTGCAAAAGGTAAATGGATAAGTTCCAATTTGAAATAAGAATCAAGTACTATTGAGACAAAATTTCATGCATAACCACATACGTGTATGTTTCTGAGAGAAAGAAATTTCCAGATCTACATATAAATCCAAGTAAAAGAAAAAACATCCAGAAAAAGAAAAAAACATCCAAAAAATAAAACTAGGTATATTATTATAGATAAATAAAACCCAACTCGGACTCTTCTTCTTCATCTTCTTCTTCACGTACGAACGAGGTTCCTTTTTACCTACACAATCCACCTATCTCTGTACTTACTGTAACACTACAAAGAAAAACACACAAAACTCAAACCTAATCAAAATCAACCATGGCTTGTCCAAACTATGTAGCACCAAAACTACTCTACCCTTCCCCCAATCTCCACCCGACCCGACCCGGAACTTCTCCAAGTTTCGTATCCTTCCGTACAAGACCCGGATCCGCAATCAGCTGCTCCTTAAACGACGCAGTTTCGGTTCTACCGGAGAAGCGAACTGACATGACGTTCTACGAGCTGCTGGGTATTCCGGACACTGGTTCGTTGCTGGAGATAAAGCAAGCGTACAAGCAGCTAGCTAGAAAGTACCACCCGGATGTGTCTCCACCGGGTCGGGTCGAGGCGTATACTCAGGCCTTTATTATGGTTCAGGAGGCGTATGAGACTTTGTCCGATCCTTTAAGGAGGGAATTGTATGATCGGGAGATTAAGATGGGTCTGCAATATGGGTTTGGTTCCAGAAAATCTCAGGTAATTTCGAATTCTTGATTTTGGGGTGGGTTAAAGATTCGATTTTTATTTGTTTTGTAGTGTGTTATTGTTGGTGTGTTGTCAATTGAATGTGGGGTTGTTTTGGTTTGTGTGAAGATGCAAACTTTATGAAGTGGGAAGATATTTTTGAGTGTTTTGCTTGTGTTATGTAATTAGGAGATGGTTTAGAGTTTAGTTAGAGTTTAGCTGGAAAAACAGAGCTTTTGTAGGTTGTCTTTTGTTTGAAGATGCATTTTTTCTTTTTGTGCGTATTGTCAATCCAATGAGGTGTTGGTTGGTGATGAAAAGATTCAAACTTTATGAAGTGGGAAGACAGTTTAGAGTGTTTAACTTGTGTTATGTAATGCGGAGATGGTTTAGTTACAGTTTAGCCGGAAAAACAAAGCTTTTGTAGATTGTCTTTTGTTTGAAGATGCATTTATTTTTGTGTATGTGAATGTGTGCTTGTACGTATTGTCAATTCAATGTGGTGGTGTTTGCGGATGGAAATTGGAAAGAATCAAACTTTATGAAGTGGGAAGGCAGTCTTGAGTGTCTTGCTTATGTTTCGAAATTGGGAGATGATTTAAATGAAGTGTTGCAGAAAAACATCTAATTTGTCTTGTCCTTTTTGCTTGGACATTAAATTGTAGTATGAAGTTGTTGAGGTACGTTTTGAATTACAGTTAATCCTAATTTATAGTAGTTGGTAGAAATGATGTAATGAGTTGTATCTGATTGGAGAAATATATGTGACTGGTAAATGATGTTTCCGTGTAGCTAATTTGGAGCCCATAAGCCATAAACATGATAAGGCTGTACAGAGCAAGAATTAGCATTGTAGATTTGTGTGTGTTCCGTTTTCTATTCTAGTCAGTTGCTAATGAGGATAATTCTTGTATGCAAACAGCGAACTGGAGACAAGAGCGAGTGGAAGGACCGGTGGGAGTGTCAAGTATCAGGACTCAAGACAAGAAGCACATACAAAGAGGCCAGTGGTACCATGTCTTGGGCAGCAAGAATTCGCAAACAAAAAGACGAGGCATCAGCATGAATTCCCTAATCCTTGATTCCTTGTGCTTAAGCATTGTATGTATATAAGCTTTGTTTTCTTTCATGTTTCAATGCATTTCAGGTCTTTACTAGTAGAAGCAGCGAATCAATAGAGCTGCATCGTACATGCTTAGTTCTTTCTTAACTATCAAATATCAATCGATGATTACTACTGTTATATGAGTTGCTTCCTCTTCTCAATTTGCGCCTTCTTGTGCACCTTATGGCAATTTGATGAATTTCAATAGGTTGACCTTAACATACAATTCAGGACTGATAAGAAAACCTTTACGGAAATTAAGTTGAGTAAGCTACCTGTCATCAGTCGTTTTGCTGGACGCACACTTCTTGGCAGCTTTTTTTACTCGGTGCGGTTAACTTACTCCCCAGTATATAAACTCACCCCTTACTAATATTAAACTAAACACTCTACTTATTAACATTAAATGAACACTTAACCCAAAACATTTTTTAGTTGACCTGACACTTGTATGGTCGTGATACGCAACTGTAGGATGTCTGGCTAAATATCTGCCTGTTAGTTCAACTTCTGTGATTATGCTTTCATATTTCTTGTGTCTGCTTTATTTTGAATGCAAGTCTAAATTCTTCATGTCCAGGAGAAGAATTTGTGTAGAATGATCTCTCATGTGTCTATTCTGGGTATTGGACAAACTTGTGATAGACACATGACTGCCTCATCTCTGGATCATCTCTAATTGAGTGAATGAAATTCACGGTGTCCTTATCGAACCTATAAATTGGTCCAAAATCGATAGAGACTCTTTAGAGGATGAAAGAGCTAAATTAAGTATATTGCATGATTACTGCCTAGCTGTTAGCTGATCAGTTAGACGATTTAGAAGTTTTTGGCTCTCCTGTCAGATAACAAATTTACTTATTCCGCCTCAGAACAAACGGTTTCCCCAATCTGCAAGTCTTTGTTCAGCATGACTAACCAAGTAGAAGTAGCAATAAAGATCTTGATGGTAAGAGCTTATCTGACACGTATTTAATTTGACAAGTTGTGGCTTGGAAACAAGAAAAAGGTAGTTTCTTGTTTCTATCAGATATTAATCCACCTCCATTGGACTCGTGATAATGACATTAGAACTACAAGTTGAACTTTCGGTTTCTTGGAACTTTGCTACTGAGATTGGCGTAGAAGATAGGGTCAAGTGTCATTTTCGCAAGTCCTAATTTAGGGTTTGTGTTGAGTGGTCCGAAAGCAGCTGATACCATCGACTCAATTTTTAAATTGGTTCGTTCCCTGATTTCTAAAGCAGTTTATCATAGCACTTGGTAATGGTGAAGATTGGATGGATGATGAAGCTGTAAGTGTGAGCTACAGGATTTGAATCCGGTTACATGATTTTCTCTTCCGAACGGAGAGTAATGTATCTGGTTGATTGGTTGTAATCATCTTATGATTGTAAAGAAAAAAATTGTCACTACTACTATGAATTATGACTCATAGATGCACGGGCAAACATTGCAGTAGTATTATTTAATCAAGCAGTTTTTCATCACAGAATCTCTAGTTAAGATTACCAGAGGTTCCAACTTCCAAATTCAAGAATGAGAAGAAAACACACATAAATACAGGATACAAACATGACATTAATTTCACTGCTTCCTGTCAATCTTTGCTTCCATGTACTGTCTTCAACGCATTAGGCCGTAATACCCTCCTTTTCCAGGTCCGATTTAAGCTTGACGATTTCATTCTCTGGCAAGACCACCGTAACAGCCCTGCCACTGTTGCTACCCTCATGGGACAACGGAAGCACGAAAACTGCTCCCTGTTCTCCAACTCCATTAATGTGACAGCTAACACTAACCGCTTGTGGCCCTTGTACTCAAAGTCGTAAAACTTGGCATCTCCAAGGTTCATAAAAGTCAGATTTGCCCCGTAGATAATGTAATCTGTCAGACCATTCTCCTTCTCCAGACTCTCTTCTATCTTTGCCTTCACATCCGCCTTCCGTTCTTTAACCAAAGTTGCCAAGTCACCAAGTTTGGCTTCTCCTACCGTAAAATCAGCATTCACCAAGCTGACAACCTGACTGTTGCCTACAAGTAGACCTGTCTTCCTTCTTTCGCCTTTTTCGCATATTGTTACAACTTTCGGTTCCGAACTTCTGCATGAATCTTTGCTATGCGTTGCCAAATGAACGCGGAAATGAGCTCGAAGGGAGTAACATGAGCTCCATGTTTGCCTAGTTTTGATCGAAGATCACTCAGTATTGATGGAGTGAGATTGAAGGAAAAGGGCTCCATTTTGATTTCTGGGACATGGATCCAGTTGTCTCCAACTGGGCTGACCTGTTTGATCGCAAGTGAGCCCACTTTATCATTGGGCTGGCCCATAGGAACTGAAGACTTTTGAGCAAAGTCCATAGACTCTCCTGGCTTATTCCCAGCCATGAACCAAACTAATCTGTTCATGAAGTCTGAAGCGGAAAATGCATCTCCCAGAACATGGGCCCACCTTAGGCCCACTGCCATCCCTCCACATTTAAATTTCGTGTACTGTATGTATCACAACCATATTAGTATGATATTTAAAGTTTTGATGGACTGTTACAACTTTCAACATAACATACTTCATTTTAATATATCTTTAATAGATGAATAGTCATTCGATTTATATAAGTGGAATAATAATTTGATAGAGATTTTAGTTACAAACGAAACACGTTGTACAACTCGTGTGTTATATCCCAAACAATCTATGAGAAATGTTCCCTAAAATAAAACGAGAGAGAGAGACCTGGGAAGGGAGAAAGAGGACGATAATAAAATCTGGACAGATAGAATCGTGATGTACTTTGTTAGAAGAAAATGATACTCCCTCCGTTCCGAAGAAATCTTTCTATTTTGACTTTGACCGGTCAACTTTGTTCAACTTTGACCGTGAATTACTCTTATTAAATTTTCATTATATGATTTTATTAAATTATTACTATTATAGTTTAAGAGTAATTTGCGGTCAAAGTCGAAAACAGTTAACTGTAAAATAGCAAAATGGAAAGATTTATTTGGAACGGATGATTATAATTATGTTACAATGAGGCCGGGGTGGACCCAATACGGCCAAAGTGACCCGTTCGCCCCAAAAACAGCCTGTGATATAATAATTTAATATTTTACCTTCCTATCCCGGCAACTATTTCATCATAAATTAGCCTTTGTCAGAAAGGGCGAATAAAGTCCAGTGCTTCAATTTGGAGCCCATGAAAATTACTGGTGGACCATAAATTGCACGAAATTACATCTATATCCTCTCAGTTTCGAAATTTGCAACGTAGCAGCCAGCAAGCAATTAAGGCAATCTACTTGCAAAATGAGTACTACTCTCCAACTTAATTTGCTTAAAGGACAGATAATGAGGTAAGATGAAGAAAGTAAAACTAAAATTACACTACTATTTCTCGTTTACCTACAGTAATCAACTGCAGAAGATCAGCTGAAACCTTTTTTTGGCTTAGGACACATTTGGCGTAATCCTATTATACCAAAACAAGTGTAGAAACTTGAATGAACATATATCTATTTACTTTCATCGTCTGATGTATTTCGACTTTTTATAAGTTAAACTTTTTTCAACTTTATTACGACTTGTCTTAACCGCAAATGTAAAATGTTCAATTAACTTATTTTATTTAACTTTAGTCCCTGAAGTATCATAATATAATATAATTTTATATTTTACATTTACCGTTTAAGATTAATTCGTAGTTAACGTTGAAAAAGTGACTGCAAAAAAATCAGAAATACGGAGGAATACATTCGGGCAAGTGTCACCGAACTACTCTTTCATATCCCATCGTTCCTAACTTATATTTGCATCCTAGAAACCTTCATTGGTTTATTATTTTTATACGTATCACATAACTCCTTACTTAAAAAAAAAAAAAAAAAAATTCACACCGATCAACAAATAATGGAAAGTATTAATTTTACTAACAAATTATACATTTTATCCAAAAAGTTATCATATTTTCATATTTATAATATATTTTGAATTTTCATACTCATAACCTTATTGATAATGTTTGAGTAGAAATTGTTACATGACAAGTTTTCTAATTCCAACTGTCACGCATAGCTTACTAATACTTCTTACCAATTGAGCCAACAAAACTAACGTACCTGTACGAGAAGAAGTGGCGAGAAGAGAAGATCGGGACCGATACAATCATCAGGAACGAGAAGCTTCTCAAGACTCGCATCTTTAACCTCCAGCCACTCTTCTAGCGTCTTGTCACATTTTCCCTCGAGGAACCTCACACCACAGTCGTTACACTTGATATACGGCCGGCCGGACTCCTCGTCTCGTCGGAACCGTCCACACACAATCGAGTTCTCGCTCAACCAGAAGAACATAGGCTCCTTGATCATTAAAGTCGTGAGATTCTCAAATGCGTCTTTCTCGAAATAGTAAACCACTTTCACGTAGTGCAGCTTCATGGCCAGGTCCAAGTTATCGGGCTCGTACACCGAGTCCGGTGTTGTCACCAGGCCCGGCCCAACGGAAGATAGCTTGATGCTGTATACTAGGCCCTGATCAGATGAAACCATTTTTATCTCCTTATTTTTTTGAAACTAGTTTTTTGGTAGGAGTAAAAGGATTTACTAGGAGAGGTTTAAATACTACGGTTCACGGGAGTGTATGAACATTAAATAGCCTGGTTTATGGATGTGATTGGATCTAAATTTAAACAAACTAGTCTTCGTTACCTGCGGATATCCACGTGGGACCTTTTTAAATTTCGAGTTTTCATTTTTTGCGAGAAAATGATTCGCGCACGTGAATTTATCGACTAGTTTGTAAGAATGCCAAAGTGAAGTATCTATTGTTAGTTTTTTTTTTCCTTCCCTATTAGCATATATGGTGAATTCTTGTCACAAATTAAAGAAATTAAGTGATGAACGATTTTACATATGCTATGAATTAAGTAGTCGGAAAAATTAATTAATGGGACTAATAACTATCTTTAAATATTTGATTAGTATTATTATAGATATTTACTCCTGTCTCAAAACGGTAGGGACATTTGACAATGAACGAACACATATTAAATCATTGGCACTCTCTCTAGTTTTTAATACTTCTTATTCGTCCCAAATTTAATTTTTCCTTTTTCTAAATGAAAAATTTTTCTCCTACTCTATTCATACACTTTCATACTTCATTTAATTTATTTGTTGCTTTATTCACTATCTCTCCCACTTTATTCACTCTATCTTAAACCTTGTGCTCGGACTCAATTTCCGGAACGAAGGGAGTATAATACTACCTACACCTACGTTACAAACTCAACTTATCATTGAGTTGAATATGAAAATGTGAGAGTTGAGATATGGATGGAGGAATACGATTTAGATTTTTTAGTATTTGAAAAGATATAATGCGATTTGCATTTTCAAATGAATTATTTCTCCCCTACCCATCTTAAATTCTGCAACTTGTTGAATTTAGGTTAGTTGAAGAATTAATTGCTCAAATTCCATAATTACCTTAAATTAATAACATAAATAAGATTTTTTATACAACATGAGTTAGATTAGTTGGAATATTAAAATGTGATAAAACTTCAAAACATCTTACGGTGTATAGAAATAGGAGTGAGTTCAACTCAAAAAAAACAAAAAGAAATAGGAGTGAATATATTTTGTTATTAATATCTTTATTTAATCACGGGCAAATTAATATGCTAAAAATGTATTAAATGCATATATAAACAATAGACACACACAGAGTACACATAAAATGCAAATTTTTATGTGTATTTATTTAGTTTTTAATACGGGCCAAAGAAATACCGAATACATACACATAAAATGAACCGACAAACATTATGATCATTGCCATAAACATTACACATTTTCACTAAAACATACAATATACATTTAAAAATATAGTTTTATTTAATAGATAATGTTCATATTAAAACATTAATATGTTTTAAACACTGGTGATTTTATTAAATGGATAATGTTTCATATTAAAATATCAACATGTAAACTGATTGACACTAAAACATTATTCAACCATAAAATATGCGATGTTCATTAATAACATAGTATTCATATTATTAATTATAATATTATAATTATGTACTGATAATAGTATGTGACCATTAAATCGGTTTATTCGAATAATTTGTTTTATTATTGTAGGACTGAGTAATTATTGATTAAGATGTGAGATAAAATTTGGAAAAATTCTACCCCAGTCTTACCCCCGGTAATCGCACCCTCTCACTAGCAGTGGGTCCCACACTGTAGAATTCCACTGTTACATTGATAGGGTGAGACCACCGAAAGTAAGACGGGGTATAACAAACCAAACGATGGTATGCTAGTTGGATGGGAATTAGGTGTGCTTTTAAGACAAGATCATTAATGTCAACTGTTTGTGTATAAATCTTGCTATTTTTAGGTTTCTGTGGCACTCAATGCCTTGCTGTAGCTTCGTACTGCTATTAATAAATTTCATATTTAGATTTATTTTATTGGCTGGTGACAAGTTTAAGATTATCCAAGTTTAAACTATTAAGGTCTAACTTTGTGGCGGTTTGCATCATACTCATTCATATGCTACGACCAATCTATAACTGCATTTCCTATGTTCGATCATGGTGCACCTGCAGCACCTTATGATATTATAATAATATTTTAAAAGTCACTAATTATCCTTAGTATAAATTAACATTTTTTATGGGTATGTAGTATAGCATCGACGTTTATACTAAAATCTAATGTTTTTACTAAATGTAATTTTTGTCAGTCTGTTTTAATTTTTTATAGGAACAATTACCAGTTAGACGTACTCATTATCATTGTTTAAAAAACAAAATCTAATTTTGAGTAGTTATTAAGATCCAGGGGACAATTAGAATCACAAACAGTACAAGGGCACATAAATCTGGAAAAAAATAATAAGATAGAGGATTTAGTATTATTATTATTATTGATGCAAACACACAAAAAAAATGGTAATTTTACCATTACAAAGTTCTTGAATTAGTGGGAGGTACCAACTAAGAATAAGTAAAATGTTTTAAAAAATAATATACCTTATTAATTAGTGAACATTTTTTTTGTGCATTTTAGGTATGTATAATATCGATGTTCTTAATGAAATCCAAAATGCTTATGGCTTGTCGGTCCATTGTAGTCCATCTAGTCCCGAAGGAGACTTATTAAACATAAATAATTGAAAGTGACATCCAATACTAGTGAAGGACTTGACGACGGACTCATGTTTTTAAATATATAATTATAATATTTTAAAAACTATTAATAATGTTTTATGAAATAACAATTATTTCATTTTCATTATATTAATAACATTGTGGTCACATTGGTGTCTTACCATAAAACATGATCTATTGTTTAATAAAATCACTTTTTTTTTTGTGCTTTAATTGATGTTTTTTAAAGCTAATAATGTTGTTGGTTATAACAATAATTTTTGTTGTCCATCTATAAATATTGCAGGGGTTAAATACTCCATGGGAAAATATAAAATGTATTATTTTTCCGTTTCAATCTCAACTGTTCACTTTCCTTTTTTGTTATCTCAACATTAACTTATCATAACTTAATTTGAAAATATATATCTTACTTTATTCAATATCTCACATGTTTTTGTTTTCTCTCTCATATTTTTATACACTTCATCTAACTAATCTAATTATTTGTATAATTTAGTCTTAAAATTCGTGTACTAGTTTAACAGTGTACGTCTTTTATTAAAAACCGAACAGAAGCAAGTGTGTAACTTTGTATATGTAGAACATTCATCAATCTTGGGCAAAGCATAAAATATAGCAACGGTCATTGTACTTGCAGTGATTGAGGTAAACTCCACCAAGGAATACAAGTAAACCATTGGATCGAGTAATTAACTTAAAATCACCAATAGAACATTCACAACTGCACATGTATGTGATAATCCTAATCACCAAACTATTCAAGTTGCTAATAAAAAACAGTAAATATTACTAATAGGGTAAACAAATTGTTCTATTATTCATTGCACCTCTCAAGCTAAAATTTTATTTGCCCTAGGATCAACCAATTGAATATTACTCGATCGAGACATGATCATCTGAACGGGTATAATTATTAATGACGGGCTCACACTTATTTTGTTGATATGATATTGTTTGATTTGGTTCGAGACTTTAGATTCCTCAAGGATTTACTCTTGAAATCATTCGAAAAAATCCTCACAATTTATGTACGTACTTTTGGCAATATTATATTTTTCGATAATTGAATGTTTGGCACAAGTTATTCATTGTTATGACACCCAACGTCCCGTCCCCTTATAAGCTAGGGTACGACTAGTAGGGCGCCGACTAGTGTGAACGTTAGTAATTGCTCTCTGGATTATAAGGCAATATCACTAACTATCACTAGTCACTACCATTAGTAGCTTATTTTATACTCACTCATGTACAGTGACAGCACAGAATTTGAAGTTCGGATGGAACAAAATTATATACATTTCGAAAGTTAGGGGACAAAATATGAAATTATCCAAAATATAACATATAAAATTTGTCTCCGTCCCGGTTATGCTCCTACTCGTGCATACATAACGAAACTTTTCAACAACTCAACCAAAGATTTTAAAATTGATATGGACAACAATTTTCACTTTGAAGTTATATGAATGAATTGTCGAAATTAAAGATGCACAATTGGATGACGCAAGAAGTCAGTGTTTTACTGCTGCTACCATTTACTAGTAGCAATGGCAAGAAGTCGGAAAATGAAGTCCGTATATTTGCAGGACACAGAGCATGGTAGTTGTGTGTAGTGATGGTACACTAGTTGTGCATTTAGTGATATGCTACAGCTGAGCTAGCATTGATTAGTTCAACATTCAATCCAATCATGCACTGTGTTACCTTAGCCTTGGATTGATGAAATTCAAGTATAAAACTCTGCTTGCCCAACTAATACCCATCAAGATCACTTTGGTTCACTATTTGCCATGGACCTGCCAACTAACTCTGCTGTAACCAATCCCGTAATCATTACGTGCCCCATAAATCGAGAAATACTGATACCGGGTCTACGTCATAACAAAAAATTAGTGTAAACCCCTAAAACTAGATCGACTTGGTTTGCAGAATTTGCATACTACGATCAAAAGGTTCATTTTAGTAGTACCTTTCTATGGGCATGAGTGTGTACATACCGCATCCCCGTGGAGTGTAATTTTCGATTCTAGAGGGTATGTATGTAATTTTCCCAAATAATGAAAACTATGGCACGGGTTCCCTATTACAGTCTGTACATGTTATCTATATGAATGACCAGATCAGAACCCTTAGCCAACCAATTCAAATTTACAGAAAGATCAACCAACAGAGTAGTTGCAACATGCAGGCAATAGAACGGATAACTACTCGATCTGTCATCTACGCACACAAATGATATGAATGAGAGAAATCGATGATATCAGAACGAGAGAAATCTCTCAATCACAGATGTATGGATATCCAGAGCACATATATATATATCCAACAAGTCAAAAACAAAAACACCAAGAGAAAATTTCCAGCACTAGACTAATAGTAGCATATCATAACTGCCGTATGGGGACCTAACCTCATTCCCTCCTCTATCATACATTTCATGTATACAATCGTCTGTCGTATGTCACAAACCAACCAAAATTGCAGGGACGACAACTTAGAGCTACAGTTATACTCCAATTAGAAGAAATACCATGTGCACTGTGGCTCACTACACATGCTGATAATTGCCTCAAAGTTACCATGTGATCCTCAAAGTTTCCATGTGAGCCAGCCAACCACAAATATCAAACCTAGCCTATGAATGCACGTTCGGAGAGGTGGCAAGGCCAGAGAGAGATTCTTTTGCTTCCTCGTAAAAAGTCATCGCTGAGCACATACATGTTGCCACATAAGCATCCTGTATCACCACAAAGACAGAGGGGGTTGCAGGATACCACACGATCCAAGTAGAGTACAAATATAAGCCCTCTGACGTTCGGTCCTTTTTGTTGATTCCCCGGAGGTTAAAGATACCTCCTCACTGTTACATTCATCCCCTGTCGAAAGGTATGTGTAACTTTTGAATTGGAAGTAACTTTTGAACTTCAAGGGGCACATGAAATAACCAACAAACTTCAGTGGGTGAATACGTATCCAGCAATTATAACATGTCATTCTCGCATCAAACTGATCAATTATGACTTACGAAACTCAGTTGTTCTGCTTCTTGGTTTATCAACTGTGTCCTAAGGTAAAGCAATCAGTATGGGATCACGTAAGGCAAGGCACAAATATCAGCCTCCTCAATCCGTACAGCTTCGGACCATACATGTAGCTCCTTGTCAGTCTGAACTGGCTGTGTCTTGGGCTTATCTAAAGGATCTCTCTTACAAAAAAACCACTCCTGGTCATCATTTCCAACCAAGTCAGCCACACTGGGAACTCTTAGTGCTTCAGACAAATACTTGGAATCAGGATGTGGTGGCCTACTCGATGCCTCGGCAATTAGATCCTCAAGTGTAGGTATTGTCGACGCCTCCTTCGAAGGAGTGGATTTTTGTTTAGGTACCTTAGCTGAAATCTCTTTCGAAGGAATGGATTTTTGATTAGGTGGCTTAGTTGGCATCTCCTTCAAAGGAATGGATTTTTGGTTAGGTACCTTAGTTGGCATCTCCTTCAAATGAATGGGTTTTTGTTCAGGTGCCTTGGGAACTTCAGCAATGACATCCTCCAGGTTAGGTAACGTCTGCGTCTCCTTCAAAGAAATGGGTTTCTGGTTGGGTAACTTTGTTGGCATCTCCTTCGAAGGAATGGGTTTCTTGTTGGGTACCGTTGTTGGCATATACTTCAAAGGAATGGGTTTCTGGTTGGGTACCATTGTTGGCATCTCCTTCAAAGGAATGGGTTTCTGGTTGGGTGTCGTCGGCATCTCCTTCAAAGGAATGGGTTTTTGGTTAGTTCCTTTAGAGACTTCAGCAACTTGATCACGGTCCATAGAACAATGATTAGATATAGATGGAAACGGTCTCTGGGCTTCAATTATGCCATTCATCAACCGGCCATTACAATCCACAGCGACACTGTTTCGCATAGCATGCTCATCATAAGATTTAGTAGGAGTTGAGAAAGCTTTAGGTTGGCTTCCATTCTCTATCAACTGATGAGGAGAATGCCTTGGCATTTTATTAGCACTGGTTTCAGTCTCTGTAGAACAAGTAACAATAATCAGCCATAAGAAGGGCTAAATAAAAGTACAGACTCATTCATCACTTCAGTAACTTTCTACTTTACATATACATAAACCACTCCGGGGTTAATTATTGGTTGTCTCAGCCCTTAAGTTTTAAATACAGCTTATACCCCCCTACCAAATAGTTTTTCCAGTGAGGTGTATATGCTAGTATATTTTAGCTTCGGCAAGTACATAAGCAAATTATTTTAACTTCAGGAGGAATTAGCAAAAGCCCAAACTGCAGAGGTGACAGGCACAGCAGTGTTTCTTCCTAAAGATTCATATAAACATTACATAAAACACACCTCAAACAAAGAATTCAGAGGTAAAGAATTTAACAAGAAAAACTCACCATGGATGAAACCATTTGTATGCATATCTTTTCTCTTCCTGAGATTTCCTTCATTAAATCCACTGCTTTTAACCTCCTTCACTGCACCTGTGCTTTCATTACCAACAGCACCACCACCAGCACTCACCCCTGCCGCATCCAACTTGGCCCGTTCACTTTTCTGTCTTTCAGTTTTTACCTTTATGACATTCTTATCCTTTTCAGACTTCGACCGTTTCTTCTCCTTGTCTTTATGTTTTTCTTTCCCATGGCTTTTCTTATCTCTCTCTTTTCGTTTGTCTCCCCTCTTACCTTCATCGGTTTCCTTCAATTTTTCCTTAACTCCCGGAGTCCCATTACTCTGATCGTCCAGTGGTCTCAGAATCCTACCAACTTCACCCCCATCGACGGGTGGAAGGTGTTGTGGGACCATAGCATTTCCACGAGACACATTTGTCGGTACCTCTACATCTAGGCTCTTAACATCAACTCCCTTATCTCTGTTGTTACCCTTTTCTTTTCCTAGAACTAAGGAAGAATTCCCAGCTGCAGCTTTTGCTCCCATTCTTCTATCCCATTCCTGTACAGGGGTAGCTCTGTCTAGTAATTTGCTCCCTCTGGCCCCATCATCGCTGATCCTCCTGCCTAATTCCTGCACAAATTTTGATTCATCATTTCCCTTTGAGGGCAAGACGCCTTTAGAAGGCCCGGTACCATTTCGCCCCTGCAGAAGAGCAGAGTGTTTCCCAGCATCGACAACATGCCTTCTATCTTTCATGTGTCCTTCTGGATGAAGCTTATCCCCATGCTTTGGAAAGGCCGGCACAAGTTTTGGTTCATCAATTCCCTTCAAAGGCAAGCTGATTTGAGAAGGCCCCGTACCATTTTGCCGCTCAAAGAGAGTAGAAGGTTTCCCTGCATCCACGATATGGCTTCTATTGTTGCTATGCCCTTCCGGATGAGGCTTATCCCCGTGCTTGTCCTCAAGTTTCACACCAGAAACTGTGGACTCATCAGAGATGCTTCTTTTCTCTTTGTCCTTGCTCCGATCCTCCTTGTCCTTCTTCTTATCCTTGTGTTTTTCCTTCTTGTCCTTGTGCTTCTTGCGATCTTTCTTGTCCTGTCTCTCATCACTTTCATCTTTCCCCTTCTCTTTTTCCTTCTTTCTTTCCTTGTCCTTCTCCTTTTTGTGCTTTTTCTCTTTGCGCCTTGCCTGAAACATAATAAAATTATAAGCATATTTGCCAGAACTGAAAATCTGCAAAATCTTACATTACTGAAATATTAACTACTTTAGTGTCAAATATGTTGCCAAACTACTAAAGAAAATCATACTCTCAGCAAGCGAGAAATTTTTTAAAGCATGTTGTATGAACTTCCTAAAAGAGTTTAAATCTCTTGCATTAATGGACACTGACTTCTCATGAAAATCATGCAAAGTCTAGATTCAAGTCTCTCTAACCAAGAAACGCGCATGAGGGGACAAAATGTTCCTGGGCTCATATGCACGTATAAAAACAGCAATACAGGCATGCCAGTAATGGATGTTGAGAAAATGCAGCACACTAAACGTGTACAAAACCATAAACCAGGTCTCTTTTTCTTCTTTTATGGAGTATAAGATAAATTATACTACTTCATAAATAGCAGGCCTCTTATGATCTGTGTGCCAAAAAGTTGTCAAAACATAAAACAAGGTGCGTGTAAGAACTGCAGCATGTCATTTACAGATACAGAGAATTGGACAGCAGATCAGAGATAAGGACGTAGAAGAGTCCATCAGATCATACGAATGGTTAGAAGTATAACCACACACGTCTAAACCAATTATAGACACCTTTCAATGTATGGGCTAGTGGGCTGCATTTATGTTATCCATCATGCTTACATGCCAACAGTTTAGATACCACGTGAACCATGAATGACTACAGAAGTTATCACGAAGACCATGGGATGACCAGGTGCATGTACATTTCAATAGTGTATAAATGGAACCTGGTCTAGATGGATGTGTGAAAATATAACATTAACGCATACTATAATACATAGCCACTGTCGATTATATGGTGTTACTCAATAGGGAATTAATATGAATCATTTGAATGCAGCTACTGTATTTCAGGGAACGAATTTAAATCTAATGGTTTAAATCCACATCTAGCAATGGTAAATCACAAATTGATAGTTAAGATTTGCCTAAGCATACTCACATAAACGGTAGTATTGCAATTGGATTACCAGATTGAAAGATTCCCTGACCAAATATGTTAAAGCATACTCACATAAACGGTAGTATCACAAATGCATTACTAGATTGATAGATTCCCTAACCAAATATATTAACATTTTTTAACTGAGAGAGCCCAATAATCTGATGCTTTCCGCAAAAACTTAAGCTTTACACCAACCCCCTTATTCTGACCAACAAAAAGGAAAGAGCTCAAAAGATGAAGACCGACCTAGAAAGGCTTTAATAGATTACCATATATGCAATATCAAGTATCTGTATAATATGCCCACAAATCATGCACACGTTCTCCCCGTTCATTTTTTATAGTATCTCTCCACCCAAATAACACAAGCACACATGTATGAATTTACCACACTTTATCAATATATATTCATTTTCTATTTAAACAAAACCCCACTTACAACTTTTATTAATTCTTTACTTCACAAGTATACCCAACATGAAGTGATTTACCATATAATACATACTTCCTTAATCTCCACTCATACGAAAAAATGCAAAGTTTTTAAGTGGGAAGGAGGGAGTATATGACACCCAACTAAAACCTCTCAGAAAATGACATCCAAATCCCAAATTAAACTAAGCCCAAGTACAAAAGCAAACATTACGTATACAGTCAATATTTTGGTCGACATAGTTTGTGATTGATCCAAGAATATGATATCATTTGTGTACTTTACTTGCATAACAGAGAAGGTTTCAGACGAAATCAAACATGCTTTACAACTGTATCATCCACAAGAAAGCTAATCTCATCACTTTATCCACCTCCATTACTGATCATTTACAACACAAAATTTGCCAATATAATAAGCCCTATGTCACCTAACTTCAAACCTTCACTGTCCATAACTGAAGCAGAATTTAGACAAATGTCATGAGTAATATGTTTTCTGCTTACGACAGTCTAATTGTTCAACCATTTCACTACTTGAACTAATTTCCAATCAGTCAAATGCATGCCTAACTTCGCAAGGTTTTCCTCAGTACAGAAGCTTATTATACAGATAAGCGGTATCAAAGGACATCTGAAGTTTATAAAATAATCACCAGGTAAAACTAGGAACATTTATAACGGGAAGGTCGTTCACCAAGTATGTGCATAAGAGTACCACAAAATGAAGGTCGTTTTCCAAGTGCCATTACATCATTAAACACGAGATGTTTGATACTGCATCTCCCCCCACCCCCAAAAAAAAAAGATAGCAATACTTCAGGTGTAAGAGTGTTCTTAATTATTCTTACTTAGTAAAAATGTTTCCCCCATAAAGCAATGGCTGTTCTCAAAGCACATTTAAAACAATTTTAGACAAACGGAGAGAAGGTATGCACCATATGGGGACTCAAACCCAAGACCTCAAAATTATGAGGTGTTACAGCCTCAGTTTAACCAACTTATCTAGGAGTGTGTGTGTTTCACATACGTAATAGTACCACGTTTTATGATGCCTATCTTGCTCCGCACTCTTCTAATACAGCCATATGGATGTTTTTAGCAATTGAATGAATTGTTTCTAGATGATTTCTAGTTGCTGCAGCATTTGCCTATCGCTATACTGACCTGAAGACTTCCGAGGGATTACTGAATGCCATCTAATGCTCCAAAAACAGGAAGGAATTAATATAAAGATCTGCTGCCAAAAATTTTAATGGCAACCTTCTACAGCACAAATGAAGATGAGGATGAACTTGCATGGGTTGCACTAACTATCTTTTCCATGAAAAGGTGAAGAGGACTCTTGAATTCATTTATTTATCTTCTTTATTTTTAATTGGTGGTTGAACACTAAGAGGGTGATTGGTATAAAGTTAAAACCTTGAGTTTCATAAAAATTTAGGTGTTTTTAACCCTGTTTTCTGAATTAAAACTCTCAGCCAATCACTCCCTAAATGATTTCTGGAGTAGAGTTTTTTAGAGATTGCTCATTACTCTGTAAAACCACAAAAAATATAAATTATTCACGTTACTACATTTTTAAAACCTTAAATAAATAAAAGAAGCTCTTCCTTGAAGTGAAAGGATTAGTCACAGACATAAGATGCGGGTATGGGCACAATAAGAAAGATTATTAATCGATTTCAGAAAAGGGAGTAAAGAAAGATTATGAATCAATTTCAGAAAGGGAGTGGAGTAGGCATAAAAAATCATGCAGTAGGGATATGGGGTTATAGAATAATGCTATAAAGGACTATGAGACTTGAAGAAGAAGATATTAGAAAGAGAGACAGTATATGCATCAGCAAACACGAGTTTTGGAGCAGCAATTAGGAAATGAGTTATTTTGTGCATTGAAGAGTTGGGATTCGACAAAGTACGTCATTACTTCTACCTCAGATCATGAAGCGATCTATAACTCATGCTTTTGGGTGCGTAAGTCATATTGAAAAGATTAAATTCCTTTTATGCTTCCCGTCCTTCTATCAGTGAGAATATAAGGACTGCTATGTAATCTGTCATTAATTTCTCATGCCCACTTGAAACGAAGGGAGGTTGGCCTAGAAAGAGGAAAAGCACCAAGGATCCTTTAACGTATCGATCCTAGAAAGATTTATGTTTTTTATACTTTATTATGCAAAGTATCCAAATGTGCGTTGGAACCATTACATTACAAATGCCTAACTATTTTGTTGATGACCCATAGTGCAATCTAGTGCAAAGACAGAGTGGAACTATGGAGCATAGTGCGTGAAAAGCTAGAGCTATCTAAAAATAGAGCCCAAGCACGTATAAATTTGAGTGTAACAGTCCAGCCATTTTAGCAATTACTAACATTAAATAAGCAATGCATGTTTGACAAAACCTTCATCTGTTTATTAAAGTCAAATAAAATAAAAATTCAAGATTCAAATTTCAGAATGTAAAAGACCAAACATTACACTAAGTTGTTCAACAGTTCTACTTGAAAATAAACTACAGTCAATTATTGTCTAGATCCTCCATGTGAAAGTAAAAGTGTGTCTGCTCATATGGTTTCTTTGTCCAAAACTCTCCTTTTTTGATTATATACTAATTAAGAATTGAATAGGACTCGAGGTAAGGATTCATTAATAAACTTGAAATTAAAAATAGCAAGCATATGAATTACAATGGACTACGTGTAACGAGAATAACATCTACGAGTCTCACTGAGCGTAAGCACATACTGCAAAGTGCTAAGCCTTCACTATAGTACATTATATACTCGCTATAGACTGCAATTAAAAAAATAAAAAATAAAAAATCACTTTACGTTACTAGAGATCACTTTCATGGTAAGAACAAAAAGGCAGAGTTATCTTTGCACACATTTGAAAAGCAAAAGCTGTACGAATCAAGAACACTAAACATCTGTTTGCAAATGCAAGTGAAGAGTGCTTTTTTTTTTATTTTGAAGTAGAGAGTCATTAATGTAAGGCTTGATTTCATAACTTCTGCTATAACGTTTCTAAAAAAAGCATGTTAATAACAAAAGCTAGGAAGTAGGTCAAGGGTTTTTTTGAGTGCTTCAAGCAGGATGCGCCATTAATGTAACTAAAATACTACTACAACTGCCGCTTTTCCAAATTAAAATCCAACACAAAAAAAATTGATATTGCAACTTTAAACAACTCTTTTACCAAAATACGAAACACTAACTTCAGGAAAAGCAAGTTAAATTTAACTCGGAACAGCATTTGCAAACATACGCTAGTTCTAGCTCCACTTTGGTTTATCCTTCACATCAGCCAACTCATTGTAAAGAAAATTGTGAACACATGAACAGAAGTATTGATCTATGAGTCACTCGATGCAGAATAAAACTCAAGTGATGGTGCAAAAGAACTCAAGTCCATAACAGCACTGCACAGCCAAAGGCATCTCATGTGACTAAAAAAAAAAAAAGGAGATGATCTGATCTAGCAACTGGTTATATCAAGAGAGGTCAATTAATTAAAATGACATGTCCTCCTACTAAAATGCCAGGTTTACTGTTTAAGAACAGGGAATATTGTCACGCGGATACCCGCGTGTACTAATGAATTTCTTCCTGAAACTGAAATTTGAAAAACGACCGTATATAATAAACAAGCTCAGCAATGTTGTAAATAAGCCAGGCTCAACTTATGTATCTTGTGGGGGATTTGGTAACACCGGATACTAAGATTACATATAACAAAAAGCTGAGTTAAAAACGAACAAACCTCTTTCAATATATCCAAGTCTTCAGGTTCATGCTTTCTTTCATATCCTGGTGGTGGGAATGGAAAGCAGCGAGACATTGTGCCCTTCTCTAGCAGAAGAAAAATAAATATGCTCAAGAAAACAAAGTTCTTGGATTATTACAAAGCGACAGCCGTGTTCCAAAGCGAGAAAGGAACGGTGATTATGATTCTGCCCATGCACCATCACCCCACATTGATTTCCAGCTTCAATGTTCATCCATGAAACTCCTTCCCCAGGCCCAAATGTCCAAAGCACACTGCCACCAGCTCACGCTTTACTTAGGATGTTTATTAAAATAATACCTTCAGATGAAATTACTAAATCTCACTGCAATTGGGCGTAAAAGCTCTGACCTCAACAACTTTTGATATAAATACTAGGGTCTATAGCTGTTGCGGCAAAAGATTCTTCAGGAAAAGTTGAGCAACTCTGAAGATTTCTAAAAAAGACGATCAGTCCCAGTTGAATATCTCAGCACAAGTGACCTAAGGCAAGAACACTCAAATCACAACCCTTACCACTTCCACCTTATAGCACCAACTACCAACTGATATCACAGAAATAAATAGAAATTATTCCCTCAAAAATGCCTGATTCTCTATGTTCCGATTCAAGGACATTTACAAGTCTAGTTATGCGAACAGTCCTGCTCCATCATACTCTTACGGGAAAACCAACTTGCATATCACAATGCTGCACAGAAGTGATTGCCAAGTTCCTTAAGATCAAAGCCTACTCTGATCAATTTTCCCAATCTGCAGTAGAATTGCTCTTCTGACAGCACAGCACCTGAGAGAAAAAGTTACCAAACCAATCCAATCCAATCCAATCAGTATCTGAATTTGCTGGTTGGAAACCTAATTCCAACGAAAAATTCCACCCGTCCCAATCTGATCCGAATCCAAAACCCTAGATAAAATCCAGCATCAGTAAACCAATCTCAGAGCAAAAACCCTAATTTTCGAAATAGGCAAGAAAGAAAGCAACTTTCCGATCCAATTTAATTATACCAAGTGAATTTTCGGTTTCCTTTTCGTAAAAAGGCAGAAAACTCATTCAATCAAGAGGAAAAAACGAATATGCTTCCTGATTTGAAAATCTCAATCTTTTTCATATCAAAATCCAAAATCAGTTCCAAAATTGAAATTAAATATTGTGCATTATACCTTGGCCCAGCTACAAAACGAAGAGCATTTGTAGACGAGGACAAGATCTCAGTTTTTTTTTCTTTTCTGATTTTTTTTTTCCTTGTTATAAAAAAATACTGAAAGAAGAAACAAGAATTGGGCAAGCAATTCTCTGTTGTATGTATGTGTGTGTTGTGTAATAAATATCTGAGCTTTACATGCTACTGCAACTGCAGCTGCTGGTTTAGTGTGTGAGGATGAAAGAGAGAAGAAGATTGGGGTAGACTAGAGGAAGAGTGGTTTTGTCTCTAGAGAGAAGAATTGGGCAAAATGAAGAGAGGAGAAGAAAAGGAAATACAATGGACTGGATCATTCACTATTTATGTGCTCCTTTTTAGAGAGAGAGAAAATCCATGTGTGAGAGAGAGATTACACACACAGATAGGTACATGTTCGGGCTGAATGTGTGTATAATCGGAACTAACTAAGCTCACGCTCGCAGTACAGTCCGTTTAACAGAATCTCTCTCAACTTAATTCGTTTCAATTCATTCAAACCTTCTCTAATACATATGATACACTGATTATATTCTCAATAAAATCATTCATATTCTTAATCAGCAATTGTATGTTTTTATAAACATTATTATATTTTTATATTATGAAAAACTTTTTTTGGATTTAACTTCTTTTTATAATATAATATAGTAAATATTAAATGTACTAGTACTAACCCGTGGCGATGTCACGGTATAGTTTACTTTTAATAATAAATAAAAAAAGGATGACAACATAAATTAGTCGAGAAAATAAAATGGCCAGACTTATGTAAACAATGTTGTTCGTTGTGTCGGTGGTAGTCCTTCTTCATCCAATATTATCTCATTGAATTTTTTTTTTATGCTAACTATAGAAAATTTAAAAGTACGACTAATCATGATGGATATGCTTTAAAAAGGGTAGAATCCAACCTTAAACTCGTTCAGGACCCGACGGGTTGATAACATATATTTTATACGGTCCCCAGTATCGACACTAATTAATTAATGTATGCATGTTTTTTAAAAATTTGTATCCCTCGAAACGAACCAAAATAAAATACAAAGGTATACAACACGGTCAATAGGTTTTTTTCCAACAACCCGTGGTGGTATATGGTCACCCCACCACACACACGAAAATTATTAATGTACAAATATAATTTTTACATGTTATAGCTATGTTGAAAGTAGAGAGAAGGTCGAAGAGAGTTCCCCGTCTAGAGAGTATATGCCCCGACCCGTCATGGAGATCAAGAAAGTAGAGAGAAGATCGATTCCCCACCTAAAGAGTATCAGATACCCCCCTCCGGGGCCCGTTATGGATAAAAAAAGTAGAGACGAGATCGAAGAGAGTTTTCCCGCCTAGAGAGTATCTGCCCGCCCCACCCGCAAGAAAAATGTACTCCCTCCATCCCGGAAAACTTTATACATTAGGGCTAGCGCACAGTTTTATGTGAAAAGCTAAAGTATTGATAGAATATAATATATAAAGGTGGGATAAAGTGTACTTTTAGTGGCAAAGTGTGTAATTTGAGTGAAAAATTTAGACTGTTTATTATTTGTTGGGTGTGGGTAGCTTCCTTTTTTAGCAATGCATAAAGTTCTACGGGACGGCTACAAATGACAAATGTATGAAGTTTTGCGGAACGGAGTGAATAGTTTTTACTAAATTAATCATAAAATGTTGCGGTCAGATCTTGTTACAAAGATATGGAACGGGTTCGAGTATATGTCAAACCGGACCTAAACATCATTATTTCGAGCAGAGTTGAATTCGGGTTAGATAGAACTCGATCCGTTTAAAAGTAAAATAACGAAATACCACTGTAGTGAAATATAAGCCGAGATGAAAACATGCAAATCTTGTAAGAGATCGTCTCTATGCCTAACTCACCATTTTTGTCATATACTCCCTCCGCCCGAACTCAAAACTTTCCATTTTCCGTTTTGGTCCGTTCCAAACTAAATTTCTCCCTCTTTAAATAGAAAATCTATCTCCTACTTTATTGACATATCTCCTATTTTATTTACTATCTCTCATATTTTAATCACACCATTTGAGTACTTTATTTACTCTTTTTGCTACTTCATTCATTATCTCTCCTATTTTATTCACTTTATATTAAAACTTGTGCCCGGACCAACATGAAGTTATGTCGGGACGACAAAGGGAGTATAGAGGTTGGAGTAAGTATTATGAGAGACCATCTCTATTTAAATTATCAAGAGACTAAAATATACTGTCAATAAAATCATTGATGTTATTGCCCTCATGTCCTTCTTCATTCAATAATATATCACCGCGTCTTTTTATGGTACGAATAATGATGACGGATATACTTTTCAAGGTTATGATCCAACCCGAACCCGTTCAGGACCTGACGGGTTAATAACATGTAATTTTATATCGGATCATGTACCCGTACCAGACCTGTTAAGTAGTAACTGATCCACGTTCTTAACAAACTGTACCCCTCAAACCCGAAAAAAACAAATGTGTAATTTACAGGGTTGGCTCCCAGCAACCCTAGATTCGGGCTCTGCTCAACCGTAAAGTCAAAATTATAACTGGACATCTTAATAGCTATGAATTTCATTTTAAATGAAAGGAGCAATATTAAATATTTATTATATTTTTTTTTAGATACAATATTACAATTACAATATTTAGTATTGGACAACTTTACCATCAATAAATTCTCTAATAACATTTCAATCATTCTCTATATGGAAAAAATAATCACCCATTTCGGGGATCGAACCCGTGACCTCTTGGGTACGGGGTGTCCCAGCTTGCCACTCGGCTACAAACGCTATGAGTCCTTGCTCATCCTAAGGACATCCTTACAGTCGGAGTCATTCATGTCAGTGAGCCTATCCATATACTCAATCTGCTTAGGTATTTTGGATATCAAGCTATATCTAACAGGACCAGTTCTCTTATTATTAGCTTTTAACACACGCGGACGAATATGTTTAAGGTAGTACCAAGTTAACAAAATAATCAAACATTGTTTATTTGACTTCTCAACATGTCTTCTTGCAACTTCATTCCTGTATGCCATGGTCCTTAGCACAACCAACATATAAAATCTATTTTAGCGAATTAATCCGTCTACTCAGTCTAATTCAAATAAGAACAGGATAATATCAAAACAATAATCTCAGACTCAATGAATATAATTTCAACATCAACATAGAACATACACCAATTAATCCGTCTTTGACCATAATCAGCTTTCATCATTATCAATTCATGGATGTATGTAAAGATTATAATGAATCACAAAAGTGATTTAACATTATCAATTCCCTGTGCTTGAAACAACAGAGCAAGAAGCCATTATACTATGTTCCTACACGTTATATGCTCCTTACTTTTTTGGTTAGTGAGTACTTTTTTCTTTGCCTTGTATCTTTCCTTATCAACGCTTACCAAATCTTATATATTATAGATAGAGGAGAACAGGAGTTAAGGGAGTTCTTTCTGTAGATTACCTATAACAGGGCGAGTTTAACTTAATTAAATCATATGAGACAAGGCACTTCGTGTAGATTCTAAAAAGGAGTATATGTAAATTAAGGAGATGAAATTAAATCAAGCCAAACACAATAACAAGCAATTCACGAATAAACAAGAAATCGACGTGAAGAAGAAAGAGTGAAGCAATCGATGTGAAGAAGAAAAAGAAACGTTAAGAATAACCTCAGTTGAACGATTTTCCTGGTGGCGGGACGGCCGACGGCGAGAATGGCGTGAAGAAGATGAAGAAGAATGGCGTGAAGGCGTGAAACAGTGAAGAAGATGATTTAATCGTTTCTCTTCTTTTATCAGACCTGATGATGATGATTGATTTTCCAGGGTCAAATGTGTAATTACATGTAAGAAGTATTTTGGGATCAAAATACCATATCTCAATAACCCACTCTAGGATGGTTATTCTCAAGGTATTTCAAGTACAAATCGTATGCTTAAATTACTAGATTTGATGAGTTTGGGTTTTTTGAGGGCTGTGGTATTTCAAATTTGTGCAACCAAACATGGTATTTCATAGGGTGTTTTCAAAATACTACAAAACACCCCAAACCAAACGGCCTGGTTGTAGTATTCAAGTGAAATATCACCGATATATAATATGCATGGACTTTTTATACACAAAAATTAATACTGCAAGTGATGAAATACCATTTATTATACATTAGAAAAATTATGCACGTGAAAAAATAAATGGGTGTCTCATAATAAAATTAAATATGCATAACATAAGCATTATAATTCTTCCGTCCCGTCCCATGTTACCCATTTTGATTTTTTTCGATCAACCGTTTTCAACTTTGACTACGAATCAATCTTAAACGATAAATGTAAAATGTTCAATTAAATTATATTAGAATACTTTAAGCACTAAATTTTCATAATTTAATTTAATTAAACATTTTACATTTGCGGTTTAAAATTATTTCGTAGTCAAAATTAGACATTAATCGCTGAAAAAGTCAAAGTGGGTAACATAGAAGTAATATATATATATATATATATATATATATATATATATATATATATATATATATATATATATATATATATATATATATATATATATATATATATTTAAACTTATACTTAGTTAATTATAAATTCAATCACAATATACGTCATATGAGTTATTAATAAAAATATAATTTTTTGTAATTATAATAGGTGGGAGTAGTGGGAGATGATGTGCAACTCCCTTCCTTTTTTTTTCTTTTCCTTTTTAACTTTATTTTTATAGGTGAAATTTGGAGTCAAAATTAATTCATCAATTGGTCAAAATTAAATTGATTGGTGTAATAACTAACTTTGGGTAGTTCTCTTTTAGAATAGTAAAGATAAAGATAAAGATGTTGCCTAGTTGTTTCCCTTTATGATGTTCTGCAACTCGAAACTTTATATATGTTTAAAAGCGTTGACAATTGATATTTTTTAAAAAAATTTCGACGAAGATTTGGGAAACATGACATGCATCGCTCAACTATATTTACAATTGTGACTAGTCGACTGAAGCACCAACACCATAAAATTGTACTTCCTCCATTCCGGAAATAGCTTAACACTTTAACTTTTTGCAATCAAACTTTTTCAATTTTGACTATGAATCAATCTTAAACCGCAATTGTAAAATGTTCAATTAAAGTATACAAATGAAACTTCAAAGTGGGGAGCTAATCCCGAACGGAGGAAGTAAAGCTAAACTTTTGTCCAAATACATTATGTGACACAAGTGAAATAGTCGGACATTAAGTCGTGATAGAAAACGAAACACGTGGTACAGTTTACACTTTACACAGTATCGATCGCTTGATAAATTAACCATATCAACTACGCATTAATTGGCGATAGCTATTTCGGAAACATACTAGGTTATTATTTAGAGAACACTTTGTCGTTTCACGAGAAAGTTACCTATATGATGATGTTAAAATCCTTTCCAAGTGTAGGTCGTGCCAATTTGTCAGTGAAACCCTGCGAGTAAGATATGGTGTGGAGTGTGGATTTAAACCCTTTATTGCAGCTTGCCCATGTCAAGCAGGGTCTCTGATTCAAATCAGTGGTTGTGTTTTTATACTGGTCGTCCATATTTCTATACTATAACTAAAATGTCTTACGTAGACATATATAGTAGTTAGTATTCAAATCAAATTGGATTGTAAATTGTTGAGAGTATAAGCAATCATTTGATGACACATTTCTTACACGAGAGGAAACGATTGACACCACGAATCCCATTGGCAAACAGCACATGTACTATTCCATTCTATTCTGCTACGTTTGCAACTGTTGCTAACTAGCTATATCTGCTCCTCCACGTGGCAATACCCGGCGGCATATTTTACACCATACCTTCAAAAACTTGTGACACGTATGCTAACATCTTTACCTAACGTGCAAATACAACTTCATGTGGGTGAAATTTATACATGGTCCCTACACTTTCATCGAATATGCAAGTTGACCCAATATTGTTGACTTATGACCCATGAGTTTAAAATGAGCACGCTATGGATAACATTTCAAAATTTACCACCTATAATATTCCACATTTTTTTCTACTCTTTATCTTTAATTTTGCGTCATTTACAAAGCGAATGTTTTAAGAAAAACTGAGGGACAAGTTATGTTGCAAAATTAGGCCTCTGTGCAAAATTAACGTTCATGATTTCACAAGAGTTAAACGGCATGTTCCAGTACAAATTAAGTCCAATAAGATGCCAAAGCTATACTACAATGAGAGGCAAACTTTGGAACTGAAACAATACAATGGTGGAGAAGATAAACTTTACACTGTTTTGGCCCCTAAATGATAACTTGGTCACAAGCTGTGAACATCGCGGGAGTACGCCAGGAGATGTGCGTAAAAACAAGCTCTGGCTCAACATCTTACTCCGTTGCCAGGTTTAATTACCATGAACACAGCATTTTAACAGGTTCAACAATCATCAAACGGGAGGCATATGTTGTGGGGTGAGACTAACTTCAGGAATGGATCAGTAGTTGTAACCATTGGTAACTTAACCAAAGGATAAATGAAAATAATTGGGTATTGACCAATACCTCGTGCAGAGGATGCAGCTGCATTTTATATCCAGATTAATACGTACTATCAACAGGGAGCTACTGGTTCCACACTTTTTGTATCATCACAATCTGGAAGGCTTATGAGCACCTGTGTTCATGCAGAAGATTGTATTCTATTGGAATATTTAAGAATCCGGAGAGTATATACAGTAAAGGGTTCATTAGAGCTGTTCGAACCTGATGAAGGTACCAAGAGATGTATGCATCTGTGGCAGCATAGTTTAGTTGGTCTTTTGATAGAGGATTGACTTCCCAATTTCCCAATCTGATTCTGTTTGGCTTGGGAAGCTACAAGACATAAATCACTCGGTTAAAAACAAAAGACAGCCTAGTCGACCTAATCACATGAAGGATCATGAAAATCACACCCATCCTAAAACTGGGAAATGGTGGCGATGGCCATGTCAGAAATGATACGGAAACCGCATCTATCGTAAAACATACCTGAAGACTTCAAGCAAGGTAAATTATGACAAGAAATTTCTCTGAGGGGGTATTTCAATACCTTTTTGCTAATGAGAGTTTCGGTCAGACTTGATAGACTCCAATTTTTTGGTTCTATGCCGAGTTTTTTGTTTGCCAGATAAGACAGATCCTCCAAGTTCTCAATAGATACATCATGATCTCGCAGCAGTTTAGCAGCATCCCCTGCAATGCCTACACCCACCTAAACACGCATCAAAAGGTTCATCAGTTAACATAAAGATTCACCACAATTAATAAGTAATGAATTAATCAATTTCCAAACCGCAATCCAGATAAATGAGAATCCTTGTGCGTTGGAATTGTGTGAAGCTTTACCTTTAGAGAACTAGGATCCTCAAGAAGACATTGTAATGTTTTAGGTATTCCAGAATATTTAATGTGCAATACATGGCAACAGTTGACGTCCCCACATATTTGCATCACTGCAGCCTTCCCAGGTGCAACACCTGTACACATCACCGAGTTCATGCAAAATGTAGGAATGCATAACTATAAAGACAAACCCTAACAGAAAAAGCTGAGTAGCTGACTTCAGGTTTGCATGGAAGTGATATTTGCTTAATTACAGTATGAGTCAATTGCTTATTAGAGAAATTAAAACCGAGTTTACTTTCAACTTTCAAGGACCAAAGATCCAACATGTACGTGATTCTAAAATCTCAATATGCTCATGTTCATCTGTACATCGCAATCAGTACAGAACCAGGTATTGCTTACATCCAATTCTGCATCTGTCTGTTTAAATGCCTTGCCTACTCAAGGTGATTTTAATTCCAATATTGAGATCACAAGCATAATAACATATTCAAGATATACCGAACATCCTGAGTGGAAACAGACAATACTGGAGGAGATGGAACTAAGGAGACCATAGAAGCCAATAAAACAATGATGCTGCCAAGGAAATTTCACAGCTATGACATTGATTATGGGAATTCCTCCACCAGTAACCGATTAAAAAACTGTTCTCTTTCGTGAGAGAAATTCCTAAACATGAAACATGATAAAGTAGTCTACTTGAAGACATCATCACAAATAAATCAGAACTCTATGAGTCAGACAGTGGAAGGAGACCTTGGGTTGACAGATTTACAAGAGTGATTAAGGAGGGGAATATCATCAAAGAGTCAACGGCAATTGCATCACATGATGTTTTTAGATAATAAGAGAATACAACAGACAATAAGTGAACTATTGTAACGTGCTCCATAAGTTGATGACATCATGACATGACTTTCACATGCGATGCCGACATAATAGATACATCAGGCTGCCAACCAAAGTTGAAATTAAGAATCTGGTGCAAATTTGGATGGGAATGAAGATAGGAAAAGCAGCCAAAAAAAAAGAAAAGTGCACATTCAAATGTGAAATAAAGATTCATTTACCTCCACATAGAATCACTCAGACATATATTTTGGGATGCAATACGAACAAAAAATGGATTACTGGTGAAAAGGAAATTGCTTGAGAGAGGCTTGTCATGTGTCTCTCATTTAGCTCTAAGCCTCTAACTAGTATTTAAGGCTCAACACCCTATGTTATTACGAATTTGTTATTAGTTCAGCTTCACTTAGAATTAATGTAGAGCAGGGATACCTCTTGCAAACGTTGGTTTCCACTCAATATCCAAGCCAAGGATGCAGTGGCCCTCTTTTCTTTTCTTAGCTTCAACAAACTTTACAAGCTCATGCGCAGCTCTTTCAACCTCAACTACAGTTTTGCTATACACAATGCGACCTCCAAATTTTATACCTGGAAACCAAGACGGTTAGTACAGGTTCAAGCAGCACGCAAGTCCTTTAAAAAATAAACTAGATGTAACAACCTGACAATTACAAGAGCATTATCATAACAACTTAATCAGTCAATGTCACTTTTCACGCCCACGACTACACGGGAGAGTAAATTACACACCCTCTGTACCATACCACATATCAAATTCTGGTCACAGAGACTAATGTGAGTATATAAAGTGAGACAATCAGTATGAAAGATCGACATTGGACTTATCTGAACATAGTACTAAACTACTAATCGTTGCATTTGTTCACAAAGCGAGTAGAATCTAAACTCCCAAGTATTTAATCAAGCTGATTGAAACGTAAAAAGAAGCAAAATAGTAGCTGTTCAGAATAACTCTCGCATCGAGTCTGTCGAAATTGAATGTTAACTCGAGTGATTGGGATTTGACGAATCAAGAATAAACAATAAAACCTAATTTGAAATGCACTGAAAATTAGATTTCCTTACTCTGGAGATGAGATGTAGGAGTAAGCAATCTCTTAGTGGTGCAGGAGGAAAGCGAGAAGAGAGAATCCGGCAAGCGGCGGCGCATTTTGGGAGGGGACTGAGGCGCGGCGTCTAGGTGGCGCTTTTTGGATGAGGTGGCGGCGAGGAGTGCAGCGTCGATGGCTTCGAGATCTTCGTCGGTGAGAGGAGGAAAGTCGTAATCGAAGTCGGCCATTGCAGCAGATTCTGAGGTGAAGGGTGAGTTTTCCCCTAATTCATTTTCGAATTTTGCGTTTCGATTGGCGGGTGTTTCAGCTTCACCAATTTTCAAATGAGGTTCAGTCTTCAGTGTTTTCAGTTGGTGTGGTTCTCCGGTGTCCACAGGTACGACTAAAAGGTGCAACTGAAAATTATTACATTCCCCACCAAATAAATATTTTATTTATTTTCTCCTAATAAGTTTTCACTTTATTTTTATAATAACTTTTTTAACTTTAATCGAATTATTATTAAATCAAGAATGTAAAATGTTAAATTTAATTATATAATGAAAATTTAGCCCCTAAAGTTTCATTATATAAAAAAAAATTGAACATTTTACATTTGCGGTTTAAAATTAATTCGTAGTCAAAGTTGAAAAAGTTTGACCATAAAAAGTCAAAGTAAGAAACTTGTTCCGGGACGGAAGAAGTACTATTATGCGGTCAACTACAGTTCACCGCGAATTACTTTTAAACTATAATAGGAAATAATTTTATCTCCGTTCCAAATAAATCTTTTCATTTTACTATTTTACGGTCTGTCAGTTGACCGCAAATTAATCTTAAACTATAATAGTAAATAATTTAATAAAACTATTTACTATTATAGTTTAAGAGTAATTCGCGGTCAAAGTCGAAGACAGTTGACCGGTCAAAATCAAAATGGAAAGATTTTTTTGGAACGGGGTCTTTGGAACAGAGGGAGTAATTCATAGACCATGTGGTGTAGATTGATCCAATATCACTTATTTAATAGACATGTCCCACGCTTAAATGTTTATGTGGAGTTATGTGGATCATTCTGGTTTTTTCTATCCTACAACACGCCGCTTCTACCCTGCTTTAACGCTATTGACTATACGCATTAAATGTCATGCATAAACACATTAAAGACTGTGAGGTAGTGCAAAGATGCAAGTGAGGAAACCGGATCATTCTCCACCACATGGTCTATGAGTTAATGATAGACCTGGTCTATGTAATAATTTTCTGAACGTATCAATCCCGAATCACGGTGTGCATGATCTAACTACGGCCAATGCATAATCTGTATACTCAACTTCTCGCACATCCGGATATACAAATTTAACATGATATTTAATAAAGTAATACTTCCTCCCACCTGTCTCGTGTTTACCATTTTAACTTTTTTCGGTCAACCGTATTTAACTTGAACTATGAATTAATCTTAAGTCGCAAATGTAAATTTTCTAGTTAAGCCATATTTTTTTCGAACTAAGTTAAAGTCCAATAAAACCTGTAAAGTGTTTTGTACAGCAATGAGAGGCAAGCCCCAGAACAAAACACAACACTATCAAGATCTAAAAGCCTGAGAAGCTTTTAGCCGAACAAAACTCAACAAACTAGTGAAATAGCTCTAGTCCAGGACTATAACTACAACAACTAGCAAGATCTAAACTTCTCTAGAACAATCATACAAATCTCCATCTAGGACTCCAACAAAGCTATGATCCCAGACCAACAGAGCTTTTTCACTAACCACTCCATGACTCCGGCATAGAACCGTGATCACCCTTCGATAGGCCAGTGCAGCAGAAGGAAATATCAGGTGTTGAGTTGCTCTCTTGAAGATTTTAACTGGACAAAGGAGGGAAAGAAAGAAGCAGAATCAATTGAGAAATGAACCTGCCCTTTGAGAAACACCACCCCATCCAATCCTAATTTGCAAAGAAACAAAACCTACAAAACAACAACCAATACCTAACATCATAACTGTGTAATCAAAGTCCATTAAAACCAGCAAACTTCACACAAAGACACGCAGCTCAAAGACAAAAAAAATAAAATAGAAGCCTGAGTACTCTGCAACTGAACCACCATTTGTCTTATAACCCTAGTTGCCTTCCCATATTTACCTTCCGGAACAAAGATAAACTCTGAACACACTGCCCTTACCACTTTTGGTACATCAATGGGAGCTTGCTGAAAAATAACTTCATTTCTGAGTCTCCGAATCTCTACAAGCCAAGGACATGACAGTACAAAACAACTTTAACCATATAAAGTTGAGAATTATTCCTAGAAGAATTCGCAAACAAATATAACACATCATGAAAACTATCAATATGAGAAGGTTAAGGAGGCAAGTTAGAAAAATAAGCCATAATTTGTTGAGTAACTGTACAAGCTCCAAACAGATGCGCTCTATCCTCCACTGCCTGATGGCACAAAACACACTCCTCATTAATCCACTAACCCCCACTTCTTCAACCTGGACTTGAGAGGGAGTCTATCATAACAAATGAGCCACACACAAAAGGAGACTATAGGAATTGAAGTACCATTCCAGACCACAAAACACCAAGGTACATAACATTGTTGTTGCCAGTAATGCTCATACATATGAGAAACCAGAACTTTAGAAGGCATATGGGCCAACAAAGCTCTATCAGAATCAGATAAATGTTGTAACAAACCATCCCTGATTCTTAGCACAGTCTTCCACCAAACACTATCTTGCTGTTTGGACTGAATTGTCCAAATAGTCTGACCTTTCAAAACATACATTCTTTTCCACTGATGCCAATTAGACTAGTTAAACCATATTATGATGCCTTAGGGAGTCAAAATGGAAAACATGGGACGGAACGGATGAATTAGGAGGTGGAGTAAATAATGTAATAAAAATATTGAGAAGGTAAGAAATAAAGTGGATGGAGTGTGAGGGAAATCGAATAAGGCATGATAGACCTTTTTAATGTAAGGGATGGAAATTTGATTTTGGAAAAGACCAGGACGTGAAACGGAAAGTAGAGGGTAGAGGCCATATCGGAATACGTACTATTCATTAACGAGCATATAGTAATCAAGGGGATGACTATTCCAAACATGTGAAAATGTATCAACTTCGTCGAACTATACTACTCGAATTTATAAGTTAGCTAAAATTAGGGCTATCAACTATCCTGGAACATGCTAGCAAGTTACTTTCACCAGGACTTCAACTAAGTTATTTGACTCGCAATGAAAATGCATAAGTAAAGCTAGGGTTGGGGTCGGGCGGAATTTTTGGGATTTTGGGATTTCGGGATTGGGATTTCGGGATTGAGACATATTTTTCACGTCCCAATCCCATCCCAAATAATGTCGGGATTTTTCGGGATTGGGACTTTGGGATTTGGGCAGGATCCCATATATTTTGAAGAATTTTTACAACACTCTTAATAATTTTGGACAAGCATTTATAATTTCACAATTATGTAATCCTACTTTTAAATGACATTAAAAAATACCTTACACCTCTATATGCACAACCCAAACAATCTACAAGTTAGTACGAATTCAACTCGTATCACAAATTACTTGTTTTGTTTGTTTTTTCATAGGTTAAACATACAACAGATAGTTAGATAAACAAGTACCACCCAACATCAATCTTAGGCATTGTTCTCTTCGTCTGCAAACTCAATAAGTTCAGTTCAAATCCATTTAGTTCAGTTCAGTTCAGCTTAGTTATATTTTATACTATAGTTCAGTTCAATTCAGTGCAGACGAAGAGAAACAGAGCATTAATGGAATAATTAAAGAAGAAAAAAAGTTGCATCATAAAAGAGTTGTCGTTTATATGTAATATATAGCAGTATCAATCATTTATTCATTATCCCACTTGGGATCCCAACTCCCAATTGGGATGCAGAATCAATCCCAATCCCATCCCAAATTTATATATGTGGAAAATCGGGACTCATCCCAATTGGGATCGGGAATTTCGGGATCGTGAATTTCGGGATAATCCCAATCGGGATCAAGATTTTCCCAATATCCCATACCAAACCCCCAGCCCTAAGTAAAACGAACTTCACAGGATAAGTTAGATTGTTAGCATCTCGTGGACAGGTCGTTAGTCGACGCGTATTGAAACATGCTCCCCTCGTACATAATAAAGAGAATTATTTTCAACGATGGTGATATGTACCTTTAATTAAGTCCTACTCCCGAACTAAGAAGACTTAATCATATCGGGACAATGATATCAAGGGAGTTCGACCTCACCAAAGTAAAGGTCCGACTACACCAAAATCAAGAGGCCGACCCTCTAATACTTCAACCTTCAGACTACAATCCAAGCCTCATCGACTTAAATGGGCCAAGCCCATTAAAGGCCCATGAGCCCAACTTCTAGCATGGATTTAATCCGCATCAGACACTTGGCACTCATCCAAGAGAGGATGATAACAAATCTTGCCTATAAATACAAGGCCTCTACTCCTCGTAAACGGTAAGCAACTACTTTCGAAAATCTACTATCGAAGTTTTTAAGTCCTAGATTGAAAAGTCGACCGACTTATTAACTAGTTGAATCTAAGTACCGGGTTGTCCTAGGCAAACCGGCCCAAAAGGGTCTAACCCCTTATTTTCTTGTCACAGATCAACGACGGACACCACCGAGGACCGACAGACGCAACGGAGGACCGACGACTCAATCTCGACCACAAACGTGTCAGGTCCACTTTTTCGTCTGCACACTTTCCGACCTTCGCAAGTCACGAACTTAATCAAAGTAAAGGCGATTTGAACCAAGGACTATTCGACTCGCTAACTAATATCATCGCTCGAGCAAGAACTACATCCATCTAGGCGTCATTTAACTAACTAACGACTTATCCATTTTTACCCCACATCATATCGGGCGCCGTCTGGGAATCACTCATAAAAAGCCACGGCTCTAGCTAGAAGACGATTAGAAGGACAGCTCCAGTAATCCTTAGATCAACAACTTCTGATGTTGGGCCCCGAAGTCAAGTTCGCAACCGCACCCCACGGGAAGTCAATCCTTTCACAGGAAATCAACGGATCAATGAACAAGATGATAGGGATGGCCTCAAAGCTTCTCTTTCCACCACGGAACGATTTAACGGACAAAGAACGGCCCAATCCACCAACTCCGCACCCGTAGACGCAATGATCGTTATACCGTGTCATCGCCGACGGTTCATCGCCGGATACAATGAAGCTCAAATTCAACTTTTGCAAGCCGCTCACATTAAGGACCCAACCTCAATTAGGCCAGCGTGAACCTCCTGCATAACTCTAACCACGCACCACTAAGAAGCGCTCAGATACAATCCGTAATCAACCCCAAGTAACAACAGATCATGTGGTAGAATCCAGAGGACCTCAATCTCGAAATACCGATCGTCCGAAAGTCTCGTAGCCTCAAGCCATAGAGCCCCGGAGACTTACTTAAACATGCTAAATCGCTGCCTTGAGTAATTTGCACTCGAGAAACAATCGAGGATGTAGAGAGGAGAATACGGAGTCGACTTAGAGAACACGTCGTGACCCAACTCCTTCTCGAACCACCGCGCGAAATTGGCAACATCAAGATGACGGGAGAAGGGACAACGGGGAGCAATACGACGAGGAGAACGAGACTCTCAACGGGTACCGGGGCGACACTCCACCCCAAAACCATCCCTGCCATGGACGATTCCGTAATGAAAGAATACAGTCGCCAGCCAGGATGACTAGGAATGATGATTATCGAGACCACATAAGGGGAAGCCGAGATAGGGGAAGTGAACATCATCGAAACCGAACCAGGTCAAGATCTGTCAGGACTCATAGGGGGGACAGGCACATGGATGAAACCGAACAAATTAAAGAACAAGTTAGGATCCATGAAGCCGCCCTAGAATTGGAATGGTCAGAGCTAGAAACACTTACCCATGCAAGAGATATCATTAAATATGGAAGGAGCCTGAATCCTCTTTGCCAAGCTATGAGGGACACCGAACTCCCTCCGGGGAGGAGTGCCCCGAGTTCTAAGGAAATGTATGAGGGAATCACATGCCCAATAGATCACCGAATTCGTTTTGAGGCATCCCTGGGAGGCATGGGAGTACCGGACAACGTAAAGGCACAGTTATTTCCCAACACCCTCTACGGACCCGCCATGACTTGGTGGAAGCACCTACGGCCCAACACTATAACATCCTGGGACCAGATGATCGCCAAATTCACTCTACGATTCGAGAACTTCCTCGAAACAGCTCATCCAGTCAGCTACCTGGCAGAAATTGTGCAAAAGGAACATGAAAGCTTGAGATCGTTTGTCAAAAGGTTTGAACAAGCAGTTGTCCTCGTTGAGTCACACCCCATCAAAGATCGAGTATTCCACATGGGCGAGAACACCAACAATGCTTCATTCCGCTACACGATTGTTGATGCAGGAATAACCACCGAACGAGAGTTGAATGAAGTAATCAAAAACTTCTTGAGCACACATGAAACCCTCGACAAAATGGTAGTGAGAGCCGAGGTCAAGAAGGCAAAACCAGTACCAGATAACACAAGGTTGGGAAACTAACATTTCGAGCAAAAGCGGAAAGGTGATAGAAGAGGAAGGGTTGAGGAAAGAAGAAGATCTCCCCGAAAAGTTTACATAAACTACGCTGACCTAAAAGCCCCCAAGGAACAAATCTTGACCATCATGCAAAGTCAAGGCTTCCCAATCCAAAGGCCCCAAGCATTGTGGAAACCAGTTCACCGCAGAACTCGAACGTAATCGCTACTTCCACCAACATACGGGACACTCCACCGGAAAATGCACACACCTCAGGCAGGAAATCCAGAGGTTGATCGAAATGGGATATTTGCAAGAATACATCATGAGGAAGCCCGAGGGCACCGACCAATGCGAAGCTGGACGAAGGTACCAACCAATGAGCCGTGGTGCAAGGGACCGAGAAATGCATCTCCTCGCTGCTCTCCTCCTAGAGAGTCTAGCCTAGGCATAACAGAGGTGAAAGGCCCGCCCAATCAAGAGACGCCTGCTTAGCCCAAGAAGACAATCAAGTTACGGACCACCGAGCCCGAGAGGACGCCGAGAGGCTAGGAGATCCCCAAGTCCGCAGACGAGAGAAGAGGAGGGTAGCACGTCAAACTCAACCACCTTTACGAGATGATAACCCGTCCGCTTTGGGAGAATACTTAGCATTGCCGAGGACCCACTGGAGGAGACAAGAGGAATGCTCGAGAAGCCATGGCAAGATCATCGAGAAATTCGGACGAGAAATCATTAATATGGTGCCTCCCAAGACCAACGTGATCACCTTTCGACGAATCAAGCACCCCCTCCATGCAAGGGAGAAGGATTGGTTCATGACCCGGATGTCCCCTTGGTGGTGGAAATGGACATAGCAGGTTATGAGATCACAAAGGTATTAATCGATACCGGTGCCTCCTCTAACATCCTCTTCATGAGCACTGTCCGAAAAAATGGAAATGAGTTTAAGAGGATTGTTACCGGTGACAACGGACCTCGTTGGCTTCGGAGGAAACCGGATTAGGCCAAGAGGAATCCTGTATCTCTCGGTTTCCATGGGCAAAGCTCCACTCAGGGTTACTCACCAAGTCCCTGTTGTTGTCACCGAGGCAGGTTGCGAATACAACATAATTATGGGGAGACCGGCTCTAAATCAATTCAAAGTAGTGGTGTCAACCTTCCACCTAAGGATGAAGTTTCCCACCGCAGCAGGCATCAGATCCCTAATTAGTGGAGATCGGAGAAGAGCATGGGAATGCTACACTCTCTCTACTAGAAGGGCGTCACGACCTTTTAGGAGTGAACATGATATAAGGAGAGAAGAAGATGACCGGAGAACAAAGAAACAATGCCTCTTTATCCAACAAGAAAGCCGAAGGAAGAGGCGAGAAAGACCTCCCGGGAAAGGGATTAACTGGTTGAAAATGGGCGTAGAGAAAAAGAAAATGGCCGCAACGGCCAAGGAGTGCGAGGATAGAATCGATGAATATCAAGTCATCCCCCCTGAACCACCTGGTGAAACGCCGACCAAAAGCTTCTTTCATGAGAATCGGATGGCCCCCCATGAAGACGTCTTAGAAGTCCCAATTGAAGAAGGATATCCCCAAAAAACAGTGAAAATCGACTCGGAAATGGACGCATAAACAACCATCAAAATGATTGCCTTCTTAAGAAAGAATGCCGATGTTTTTGCTCGGGAATCAAGATCCGAGCGTATAGATCCTCGGTCATGGTACACGTAACTCCACGCTGATCCAAATATCCCACCCATTCGATGTAAGAAGAGAGACCATGGTCCCGTCCACAACAAGATCATCGCAGATGAGGTAGAACGACTACTCAAGGCGTGACACATCGAGGAGGTTCATTACTCGATTGATATGCAATGTGGTCCTAGTAGAGAAAAGTCCGGAAAATGGAGGATGTGCAATGACTTCACCAGCCTCAACCGCTTATGCCCAAAGGATCCCTATCCTCGCCAAGAATTGATCAATTGGCAGACTCAACTCGGGTGTGCACCGCTGAAGTTTCATGGATGCTTTTCAAGGCTTCTATCGATCAAGATGGCCGAGCATGATATCGAAAAGACCGCTTATCACCGCAGGGGAGTATACTTTCAAGGTCATGCCATTCGCCACGTAAATGTCAAGCGCCACCTACCAAAGATTGGTGAACCAAATGTTCAAAGAAGAGATCGCCAATCAATGGAGGTTTATGTAGATGACATGCTAGTAAAAAGCAAGGAGACATCGATCACATCCCCATCCGGAAAGATGTTTTGCCATAGTAAGAAAATACTAATGAAACTCAATCGCCAAATGCACATTTGAGTAACTCGGAGGAAAATTCTTGGGGTACATGGTGACACAGAGAGGATCGAGGCAAACCCGTAAAAGATAAAAGCCATATTGAGCTTCCACATCCGGAGAAACTCAGTGGACGCTCAGAGACTCATAGGGAAGGTTATATCCCTTAGCCGCTTCATTTCCAGATCAGCTGAAAAGAACCTCCCTTTTTTCAAAATCCTAAGGAAAACGGACAAGTTTGAATGGAACAATGAGTGCAAGGAGGCATTTGAGAACTTGAAGCTCTATTTATCCTCCCCGCCTCTACTTTCCAAACCAGAAGAAGGAGAGCCCTTGTACATCTATCTCGCCATCACTCCTGAAGTGGTGAGTTCCGTCTGCACGACACAGAAGAACGAACACCTTCCGGTGTACTACCTGAGCAAAGTACTGGGAATGGCGGAGAAAACTACAAGGAAATAGAGAAGTATGCCTATTGTCTGGTAGAGGCCTCCAGGAAGCTCAAGCCATACTTCCGTTCCCACAAGATAATGGTCCTCACGAACCAGCCGCTGAAACAAGCCTTAGGTGACGCTCAAGTCGAAGGTCTAAATGGACAATTGAGTTAGAAGATCATACGATCGAGTATCAAGCTCCATCTGCCAAAAAAGCCCAGGTCCTAGCTGATTTCCTAGCCGAATATCCGGGGAACATGGAACCTCGAAAAGATAAAGATGAGCAAGCCCCCAGTGAAACCCCGAAAGACATTTCACCAACAAGCCAGGTTTTGACATTAACAACGGAAGTGGCTGGATTGGATAATCAAAAAAATCAGGAAATCGATCACGTATGGAATGGATTATCGCGAAAAGAAAGTCCTAGCTTACCTCCCCACTGAAGGAAAGCCGCGTGACCGCCTAAACATAAACCGACCTACGAGTGGCTTTTATCCCAAAGAACTCGGTCCTAAGAAAAGGACATATGGGAACTTTATGTGGATTTCATCTACCGCCATGCGGTGGAACGGGTTATTCGACAGCCAGATGGAATATGCTATCCGCTTAACATTTCCAAGAATAAACAATGAAGTCGAGTATGAGGCTCGATAGCAGAATGAAGATGGCCAAGTCGCCATGGCCAAAAACTCAAAGCTTACTCGACTCTCACTAGTCACTAACAAAGATTTCGGCAAATTTACGACAAAAAGTGCTTCAATGATCAAATATCTAAAGGTAGTTAAAGAGTTAGAAAAGCGCTCGACATGTTTAGTCCGATCAAGATCAACCGAGCAAAAACACCATTGCCGACGGATTATCAAAATGGGCTACGGCCTCCGAGTCGCTGACACCAGACGGTGGTCCTTATGATCGCCAATGAATCACCCTCACCGCCAACGAGGTCATAATGAACATGGGCGCCATATATGACGACAACACTGGATGAGCGACATCATGAACTATCTACGTAACGGATTCTACCCGTGATTCAACCGAATCTAGAAGAGTCCAACGAAGATCCCAATGCTACTTCCTCTCGCATGCACCTATATAGAAATTCCTATGATGGAACTCACCTCCGCTGCTCGGGTCCGTCGAGGCCAAGACAGGTTGAAGGAGATCCATTTAGGAAGTTGCGGAAACCATTCAGAGGAAGAGCTCGCCTGTAAAATTCAGAGAAATGGCTATTATCGTAGCATTGCAAAAGGAAGTCGGAAGATTCTCACGATCATGCTCTAATGTCAAAGCGTTCGCAAGGATCCCCATCGCCCGCCATACCAATGATACCATCAACTATCCCATGTCCATTCGATCTATGGGCATGGACATCGTAGACCTTTCCAGTAGGACCCGGCGGAAAAATTTCTCATTGTGGTCAGAGAATACTTCTAAATGGTAGAAGCGAGGCAACGGCCTCCATTTCAGAGAATAAGGTCATGGACTTCCTTTGAAATTATCGTGTCGATTCGGCCTACCACGTAATACTAGTCATGGACAATGGTCGGCGCTTCTCGGTACAAGCTCAAAGATTGGTGCGAAGAAATGGGGATCGAACAACGTTTCACTTCCATCAGGTATTCTCAAGCCAACGGACAACCGAGGTAACCAATCGTATCATCGCCGACAATCTTCAAGAGACCGAGACGCAAAGAAAGATTGGGTTGATGAATTAGAAGGAGTACTATGGGCTTATCGTACTAGCAAGAACGGCCACACAGAAACTCCGCTCATTTGGTGTATAGATCCAAAGTCGTAATCCCGTCAAATCTCAATCAACACCTTCCGGATCCAAGGGTACGCTGCCTCGGACAACCACTTACAAAAGAGTGTATGACCTCAACATGCTCGAGACTAAAGAAGTGCCCTAGCTCAACCTTAGGATACCAAGCTATCATGGCAAGGGCCTACAACAAACATGTGAAAAGTAGGATCTCCAGATCGAGACTTGGTGCTACGAAGGTCGATATACTAAAACCAACCGAAAACTCGAACCCAACTGGAAGGTCCCTACAGAGTCACAAGGGCAAGTATCAATGGAGCTACGCTTGAAAGCATGGACGGCAAACCGCCAAGCGCATTTGGAACGCCAAGAATTTGCGTAAGTACTATGCCTAGATCAATTGTAATAGGATCTTTGAAATATATCATCTTTGCTACCATGTAATCCTACCGCTCGATTATAATGAAGCATTTATTTTCACAACTATTTGCAAGAAGAACCGTACGCGCCACTAAGGGCAGACATTATCTTAAAGTTCCTCGGACCCAAAGTGTCAGAGAGAAACTCCCTAAGAAAAAAAGATTGAGGTGCGGATTGTCTCGGACCCAAAGTGTCCGAACTCGACTAAAAAAATTATCTTAAAGTTCCTCGGACCCAAAGTGTCAGAGAGAAACTCCCTAAGAAACAAAGATTGAGGTGCGAATTGTCTCGGACCCAAAGTGTCCGAAGTATACCGACGCTCAACTCAAAAATTATCTTAAAGTTTCACGGACCCAAAGTGTCAGAAAGAAACTCCCTAAGAAACAAAGATTGAGGTGCGGATTGTCTCGGACCCAAAGTGTCCAAGGTATATCGACGCTTAACTCAAAAATTATCTTAAAAATCCTCGAACCAAAAGCATCCAAGACCAAGCATTGGAAGAACCCAACATTGACGAATTTTGCACGAAAAATGCAACTCCCGGAGTCTAGGACCCAAAGAGTCTTAGAACAATCAAGGACCAACACCACGAGACCGAATCTCGACCCAATCTAAGCCTCGGACCAATATTCAATTTGTTTGATTTTCGCCATTAGTTCAACGATAAAACCATGAAGTTTGAATATCACGATAACGCAAGGTATGGATCCAAGATCAATAAGATAACAAGAATAAAGACATGCGATAAACATTCAAGATGGACGAAAATAAAACCCAAGTCCATCATTAAAATCGGTCACCCCGGATCAACAAAAGTTACGCTAAAACCCAAAAGTACGAGGGATGATCCAGAATGACCGATGAGAGGTGTCAAATGTTGGTACGAAGTTTAACCTCACAAGCCAAGGGATAGCTAGTCAAAATATTACCAAAGTCATAATAAGTGTTCAATAAGTCGACACTCTACAAAAATATGCAAGGCATACCGATCGAATCAAGTCCAGGCCTCGGACCTCTTCCGTAAGCAGTAACTTTCGCCTTCAACCTCCTCCAAAAACGAGGCTACCATGATCAAGAATGGGACCCGGAGATCCATCCACTTAGCATTGCAGCTGGAGGATTGCCCGCCACCAATCTTAGAGGCATAAAAGACATCGGGTAACCAAGAGGGTAGACCGAGATTCACCTACGGTAAAATCGCCAAAGGAGCAACCACGGACCAAAACTCATCCAAGCAAGAGCGTGGGGACTTCAATTGGGTTCAAAGATCGCCTCCCCATCACAATTCCCCATTATCTCGAGGTTCGCTTCGCTCAGAATGGAGTCATTCAAAATCCGGCCCTTCAATCGCTCACACAATCAAAGAAGGCACCTCTAACGCCGCCTCTCGTGATCTTACTAAGGAAATAGTAGGAGTTAGACTTAAGGAAATCTTTCACGGCATCAAGACGAGTGGTCTTCGCTTTGAGAGAAGTGCTCTACCATCTTAGCCCGAGCGGACGTGATCAGGGACCATGCTTTCTCGGTCTTGCCATGAGCAATCTTCTCCTTTTCGAGCTTTTTGTCCGACAAAACTCTCTCGGACTTGAGTTTGGCAACCTCGGCCTCACGAGCAACCAACTTCGCATTTGAAGCCTCAATCTCCTCCTTCACGGGTAATATCGGACTCTTCTAAGTCCAAAAGGTCGACATGACCGGTGACCTAAGAAAGGAAGTAAGAAGTTACTTACAAATCAAGGATGGTCATTAAGATAGAAAAATTAGAAATGAAGCGCGACAAGTGAGAAAAATGCAATATATACAAAAAGTTACTTACATCATCGGCATGATTCTTGATAAGTCCCGACAAAGACTTGAGTCTCCCCACAAGGTCGACCCTAGACATACCACGAAGCACGGAGGTATCATTCACATTGGCACCATCGATCCCGCCACTACTCGGATCCTCTTAGAAGGAGCCCCGTCTTATCCGCCGGCATTCCCTTTTCTCGGCATCGCCTTCACTTCGAGCCACAATGCTCACTTGCTCCTGAAAAACGAACTTTCGTTAGGTAAAACAAATTGAGAAAAAGAAGGCACAAAAAGCAAGAATTTAGACCGAGGTACCTGCGGATTAGGGATCAATGAACCACCTAGGACCGAGGAACCACCTAGGACCGAGGAACCACCTGAGGCCGGCGGCTTGAGCACATAAGCATGATTCGGCTTCGGTAGGGATCTTTGCGGTCCCGGAGAGTACTTCTTCTTCTTGCCCTCGCCTTCTCGCCTTCAACTTCTCAGCATTACGCTGCTCAAACAATTTGGTGGCGGACTCCATGATCCAAAGAATCTGCGAGGAAATAATATCGTAACAAAAGTCGAGAATAAAAAGATATTCTACCAAGTATATGATCTACTCACGCAAATTGGGCCTATCGTTACAATAGACCGGGACACTAGTCAATCCGGCCAACCACAAGTGAGGTTGCACAACCAAACCGTACGGATAATAAAGTGTCGGATCTTTTCCAACAACCCCAAAAACGGCGGCCTTCTCTAAAAAAAGTCTGGGATCGGTATCATGATTTAAAGTAGTGCAGCCCCTCGTCCCTATGAGTGGAACGTAGGTCTTCCCCTGACTCCAACAATCGCCTAAGTGATTCTAACCAAGGTGCACTCTCCTAAGTATTGTGGTGAAAACTTCTTTCTACAAAAGTAGCTAGGTAATCTCCAATCACCCAAGGATGTTTGACATAAAAATATTTAGGCCACCACTTGGAAGAATGGGATGACTCATACCCATCTAGGAATTTATAACCTCGCCGAGCCGTGAAGTAAAAGAATGCTGCTCGGGACTAAGGGCTATGTTGAAAGCCGCTAGAAACTTTTGATACGAGAAAGCCTCCCCCTTCAAAGCCAAGATCACTCCAAAACACATAATGGTGCCTAAAGCATTAGGAAGAATCTGTTTAGGACATAAACCCGTCTCTCTAAACAACTCCTCTATCTCGGGTATCATCGGGAGCCTCCACCCACACTTGAAAGCTCGAACGTGAAATGCCATATAACCCATGGTGGGTTGTACATAGTCCCGAGTCGAAGGGATCATAATCTCATAATCATCCGGATCTCAAACGGCGATAAAGTTCAGAGATGATCGATACGTAAAGAGTCGTCGAACAAGTTGAATGATTTGATCCTCATCGCCTCAGACGCCCTCAAATCGCCAATGGGATCAACACGGTCGCCTTATACCAATTGCCGCCTTAATGGGCTTCCTTTTATTCCTACGACCTTTGGACCTCAAGCATCAAGAGCAACAACAATGGTGCGCCGGAATTTCAACACCAAAACCTCACTCCCTCGGCCTAAATCCTCACCTCGAACCCGTGATGTCAACATCCTCCTCCGACTCACCTCGCCACCACCACTCGCCTCACTCAAACCCGCCCCATCATTCGGAGCACTCCATCCTCATCGTAATCTCCTCAAGAACTTTCATCACTATCACTATCACTATCTCCGGACGAAGAAGACGAAGAGCCAGAACTAGAAGGATCACTCACCGCAACGTCCTCGGGCTCGGGGGATGATAAAACCGTCTGAGTTCCATAAATCAAGCTCGGATTCCTAGGGGCGGATTGGAGTCAAAAGACAAAGAAGACTCGGGCTCTCCTATCGGGACGGCCTCAACATGATCATCTATCTCTAGGACTCGATTACAAGGAAGAGTCCCGAAAGACCCGACAACCTCGGGTTCCGCCATTGGAAAGGATGATAAAGGCATCGGCTCAAAAACAGGAACCCTATAACCATAACCCAAAGATGCAGCATACATAGGCGGAAGTTCCACCTGACAAGGAGGCAAGACCTCGGACCTAACAACACGGGAATGAGATAGATGGACCAGATGCCTAGTACCCACTTGACGAGGAGACCTACGGGTTACCAACTGTACTTCGGACTCATCCATATCGGGCGATTGGTCGGAATCCGTCAGAACTACCATATTGTCACGAGGCGGTCGAACCTCTTCCCCGTCACCCAAGTAAACCTCACCAAGATCGTCACTCACCCCAGACATGTTTTTCTTTTAATTTTTGGATCCGAGCCGAAAAATCTACATACATCAAAGACAAAGGAATTCACCCAAGTTAAAAAAGTTTTTACCCCCGACTCGGATACCAATTAAAGTAGAAAAAGTGGAGAACATTTTTTTTCGGCCAAGCAGATTCTAAGAAATGCAAAGTTCAGAACAACGAGGCAAAATAGACCGATCCACCAAGCAAGTTCAAGATAGATAAAATCATCAACAAAAGACCGATCCACCAAGCAAGTTCAAGATAGATAAAATCATCAACAAAAGACCGATCCACCAAGCAAGTTCAAGATAGATAAAATCATCAACAAAAGACCGATCCACCAAACAAGTTCAAGATAGATAAATAACAACAAAAGACCGATCAACCACAAAGACCGAGCAACCATGAAGCATGCCGATGGAATAAATGAAAAGGCAGAACAAGAAGCTTACTTCCACAATCTGCCTTCCTTCTTGAATCTCGAAAACGATCGAAATCACGGGACCTCGGCCTCCAATATGGGTCTCTCTCAAACCTCGGTCTCTCCCAATATCGGTCCCGTCCCGGAATCACCCAACGAGGGCCACCTTCAAAACTCGGTCTACCTCGAATCTCGGAACGGATCAACTCTCGGTTTTCTCCTCCTATCCTCCTCGACCAGCAATGGTGGCGCCTTGAATCTCTAAGTCTAAAGTCGAACAAAGACCTCCAATAATCAAACCTTGGTCCAAATCGCAAAATCAAAGTGAATCAAAGACGTAAGTATTGCAAGTGACATCATAACAATATTTTGATATTGGAACAGAAAGATCGTTTCATCTTCTCAAAGCATTGCGTATGAAGGTGCGTCTACTATTGAAAAAAAAAATAGTTCTCAGTTGCCGAAAGAAAATATGGTTCATTATAAATACGATGATAATATGAAATCAGATGTAAAGAGCAAGATGGAGCATACAGAGTAGTTCTCATTTGTCAGAAGAGAATATGGACAATAATAATATAAATTCGAGTTTAAAGAGCAAGATGGAGCATAGATGGATAATAGATGGAACATACATGGAGCATACAGTTTAAAAAAAAAAAAAAAAAAAAGATTGAGTGAACAGTAACTCGGAAATAGTACCGAAGCTTCAGTTTCTTCTCCGCAAGGTCCGCTTCTATCTTCTTATGTCGGTCTGCCTTTTCTTGTCCAAGTTTCTTCCGTCTCCAAGTTTCTTCCGTCTTCAAATCTGTTTCTCCTCTTGTCGGTCTGCTTTTCTTCGCTTTACTCTCAGTCCGCTTTTCTTTCCGCCATTGCTTGGTCGCTTCTTTCTTCCAACGCCGGTGCTCGCTTTCCTTCCACGCATTCCGCTTCTTTTTTTTTTTTTTTTTCTCTTGGTCTGTTTTATTTTCTTCAAAATCTCGGTCCTTTCCTTTTCTACCGTCACAGTTATTTTCTATGGTTGGGTGAAAAAATTGTGAAGTAAATGAAGGTGAAAAATCCATTTATATAGAAGTAAATGGGCCGGTTCGACCGCCCTTGGTCAAAGCTCGCCCATACATCGAGACTTGAGCGATCGTATAAATGACTTAATCGAGAATATGGTTCAATCGCAAAATTTCACAATTATCTTTTTACTAAGATATTTGGAAACTCGGAGGACGAGGAAGATAGATGAATAAACGAGAGCGTCGAAATTATTTTGTGGTCAGACAAGATGTTTGATACAAAAATCGGATCGAAAAGTTTGACACAAATAAATTATATCGAACCTCACTTTGCCGAGACGAGAGCGTCAATTTATTTTGTGTCAGATGCATTTGAGGAAGATGGATGAGTAAACGAGACAAAGAAATAAGAGAACTAATAGATGAAGAAGTCAGACGATGTATAGTCCACAAGAACCAATCAGATGGCGCCACGTAAGCGAAGCGACGAAAACCCATTTATGGGCTTAGGCTCGGGCCTGAGAACAAAAATGGGGGACATAAAATAGGCCGAGACAAGAAGCCCATTTTGACAAGATCATGACCACCGGAATTGAGATATGTCGGACTCCAACTCGAAAAATTTCACAACTATCTTTTTACTAAGATACTTGGAAACTGGGGGGACTTATGATATGTACCTTTAAGTCCTACTCCCGAACTAAGAAGACTTAATCATATCGGGACAATGATATCAAGGGAGTTCGACCTCACCAAAGTAAAATGTCCGACTACACCAAAATCAAGAGGCCGACCCTCTAATACTTCAACCTTCGGACTACAATCCAAGCCTCATCGACTTAAATGGGCCAAGCCCATTAAAGGCCCATGAGCCCAACTTCTAGCATGGACGAATCCGGACCGTACACTTGTCACTCATCCAAGAGAGGATGATAACAAATCTTGCCTATAAATACAAGGCCTCTACTCCTCGTAAACGGTAAGCAACTACTTCCGAAAATCTACTATCGAAGTTTTTAAGTCCTAGATTGAAAAGTCGACCGACTTATTAACTAGTTGAATCTAAGTACCGGGTTGTCCTAGGCAAACCGGCCCAAAAGGGTCTAACCCCTTATTTTCTTGTCACAGATCAACGACGGACACCACCGAGGACCGACAGACGCAACGGAGGACCGACGGACTCAATCTCGGACCACAAACGTGTCTAGGTCCACTTTTTCGTCCGCACACTTTCCGACCTTCGCGAAGTCACGAACTTAATCAAAGTAAAGGCGACTTGAACCAAGGACTATTCGACTTCCGCTAACTAATATCATCGTTCGAGCAAGAACTACATCCATCTAGGGCGTCGACGAACTAACTAACGACTTATCCATTTTTACCCCACATCAGATGGGTTGGATGATGCACCTTTAATGGACAATGTAAGTCCTTGTGCATGGGGTGAAATTCATGCAATGTTACTATATGTGTAATCTACATATCTAAAGGCAACATGTAGGAAACCTTTGTTGTTTCTCCCTGATGTGCACTTAGAGATCTCGTTTTTCGTCATAGAACCTGTAATCTCCAAATACAATCAAGATTAAATTTATAAGTCAAAAGTCCTCAAATCCACGGTTTATAGCAGAAAGTTGACTCGGGATGTCATTCTCCACGGACACTTATCATAGGAACAAGGAAATAACGTTGTGATTGAATGCAGAAAAGTAAACAGTTTTAAACTCACACATAATGATCAGTTCGCAGTAAACTCTAAATTACTTTTATTGTAAATCAATAGTTGACTGCATAAAGGTTCCCCAACCTCCCTTTGCTATGCTACTCTCGACTTCCCAGTTAAAATCCTACGTAATTACCTCTAACGACAACAGGGCATAATACTATGGTGCTAAGGCGCAGTCGGCAAGAGTACCCCTACCCAGTTCAATGAAACTACTGTGTCACTCAACAAAACATTGCACCACGAAGGATGTATAGAGTTGTATTAACCACGATTTATGTCAAATAACTATTACATTAACATATCCCAGTATGTAAAGAAGTAGCAAAAGCAGAGTTACGGCGGTTCGCCTTTACAAAAGGAAATTAGCTACTCATAGTAATTGAAGAACAATTATTGAAATTTAAGAATAAAGGAAGAATAAGCTTAGTATCTGATGATCTTGATGTCTCCATGCTGCTGCTTCAAGGGTTTCCTCCTTCTGGGTGCCTGACGGTCAGCGGGTTGGGGTTTCACTTCCCCGAGGATTGGTTCTCTCTCAAGGAGAGCTACTTTGTGAGCTGTGTGAAATCTGAGACCCCTGAGGTCTTATTTATAGGTGAAATTTCGACCCCCAAACCGCCATTCTTCAATAAGGAAGGTTTAGGAATGCGGGCCTCATCTTGACAGGCTAACAGAGCAGCCCAGAGGCGACCGCAATGACCCCCGCAGTCTTCGATTATGCAGGCTCGAATATGTTTTCTACGTTCTTCAATTTCGGGCTTCGTAACTTTGTTTCCCCGAAAAGTGGTATTCTACAAAGTTGTTCTTCCTTCAATTATCTTCGCATCGGTTGGTCGCATGATATATTTTGACTCATCGAACTTCGTGCAATGGTTGATCCGGCGTATTTGCTTCCTTCTCTCGATTTGGCACAATTATGCCGTTTTGGTGTCTGAAATCGTGCAAATCCTCAAAACCATGATCATGACCTACATAAACACGCTAAGTTGGTAATTGATCATAAAACGACACAAATATTGCATCTAGGGCAAAAGACGAGGATATAAAAATATGCTATATCGTACATTTCATTGTCGCACATCACTCCCATAAATAACATAAGTAGTTTTTTTCGGTGTCCAGGACAATGTACCAGTAGCATATATCAATCGATTATCATAATTTAACAATGTCAATCAAGTGGATGTAATTATGTTCAATTAAGGATTGTTTTTGTGATCACACTCTCTTTTATATTACAATATATATATATTTTTTATATATAAGTGTACAACTATTGGAGTGGTGCAATTATTTAGTTTAAGTTAATTATCAATTCGCACTAACGAAAACCGTAATTTAACTCGAAAAAGACAAATCATTATCAGAAACAACGATGGTACTTACCTTCATACACTAATTCTATTATATGTAACTAAATGCTACAATAACACGCTATGCATGTTCTCACGTTTTAGTATACATATGTGAAGTTACATCGACACCAAGTGACATTCCGAAATAAAACCTCTATATTCTTATGTTCGCCTACCACCGACCTGAATGCAGGTGCAGGTCCGACTTAAATTTTAAGGGGTCTGAGGAAATTTAATGACTCTACAATGTCCGTTTTTGTCAGTTCCAAAGAACTAGATGATTCAATAAATTCCAGCTCTTTATTCCACATACAATAGCATATCGTGCATTATAATTTGTAAACTGGACCGGGATTCCAACCACTGGCTAATACGAACTGATTTCAATTTGAGCGTCTTACCCAATCTAACTATGTTCATACCAGCAAAACATAACAATTCCACTATCTTAGTCAAATGAAGTTTCTACTATTTCATTATTTTAAATAATTTCTTTCGTATTTTGAATGCTTACAATTCATCAAACTTCCTACCCCAGTTTTTTTTTACCTTAAGTTGGGTCGCACTGGATGATCTATTTCTTTCACAGTCATTCTACCAAATTTAGATTTTGGTGTGTATTTTTATGAAGCAGGCTATCTTAGATTCAAATTCGGCTCAAGTTTTCAAGGGCGACGTGCAAATGTAATGTTTTTGTAACCCATAATACTTTTGCCCAAAAAAAAAAGGGTCATGTTATGACACGTAGTACGAGGAGGAATGAAAAAATCTTAATAAAGCTTGTTCCGAAGCTTATTTGTCTTACAATTGCATGTATTTATATTAATGTTATGCCCTGGATTTTAATAGTTTAATCAGACTGACAATTTATATAAATAAAAGTTAGTTCAATCAAATAAACATTATTCGTAATTGGACAAATATAAATTGAATACGATATATTTGTTTTGAAACATTATATATATGATGGGACAAATATAAATTTAACACGATATATTTGTTCTGGACAGATGAAGTGCATTTTATATCGGAAAATTAAGTTAAAATAAAGTGATTAAATAAAAACTTAAATTGGGTTTGCACAGTCTTGTTTTCAAACGTAGGGTTTCAGTTGAATGACTAACGCTTGCCTTAAATATATATGAATGAATTAAGTAAAATTTGTAATGTGTGTGTAACACTAAATATGTCATATTTTAAAATTGTATGTTTCATTTAATTCAAAATGATCTTTTTTCCAACGCTTATAAATCTTTTTGTAGAAACATTTTACATACTGAAATATAAATTTAGTTAAACACTAATTTTTTAGGGGTAAAGAACATGTAACCAGTACAACGCTCAGTGGTATACTCTAAGAGGCTCATGTTATCCCGTAGTATTAAACCCTTGTTGCTCCAGTACTATAAAATTCGATATTTACAGTATTATTGTTGTTATATAATACTAAAGTCTAAGTATAGGGCATCATACCATCTGTCAACGTTACCGAGCTTCATTCCTTAAAGTCCAGGATCATAAACAGTTGGAGCTTCATGAATAGCTCAGTCACATAAAATTGAGCCTGAGCTGATACGACTGCCTAAGAGAATTTGCTAGTGTTAGTTTGAGAATTTACTAGTACTCAGGGCGGCCCTGAGATTCAGGGCCCCTGGGGGCGCACAGGGGCCCTGTGCGAAAATGTAAAATGAGGCCCCAATTAATAATAAAATAGTAAAAAATATTTTTTATAGAACACAAAAATAACAAAATTCGTAATAGATAATGACTAAATTTGGTCGGAATTGATTGGAAAGCATGAAACACTTTACTATAAAATAGGGAATTGGTGAAGATTTAATGGATAAAGTGAGGACAGTTAATAGTTTTTTAGAAAAAAGAGGAAGAATTTGAAGAAGATGAGAAACATGCTATGCTATTTTGAGTAAGTGAGAGGAGGATAGCTGTTGTCATCTCATCACAATTATTAATTATATTAATTCTCTTGTTTTAAAAAAAAATTGATAGGCCCCTGGGCATTGTACTGTAGGCATTTGTCAAGACATCTTGGCCATAAGATTAACAATCGCCACTTACAGATAAATTTACTTTTAATAATAAATAGAAATGAAATGATAAATAAATTAATTGAGAAAATAAGATAACAAATTTATGTGAAACGCTGATCGTGGTGTCATTAGTACTTTTCATCAAATATTATATCATCGAAGTGTTTATTTATGTTAACTATAAAATGTAAAACATGTGGTCCCACTGCATCTTAATTGCTAATTAATGTACATTTTTTTTTTTTTTAAAGTTTTATCCCTCAAACGGAACCAAAATAAAATACAAAAGTATACAACACAATCAATATGGTTGTTTCCAACAACCCCACGGTGGTATGTGGTCACTACACCACACACACAAGAAACAAATATTATACAAACATAATTTCACATGTTACAATTATTTTTTTTCAACCCACCAGTTCCTAACAACACCGCGATGGTATGCGTCACCCCACCAAGAACACAAAAATTATTATTCTACAAACATACTTTCGCGTGGCACATTTGTTAACCCCCTCCCCGCGCGCGTTTATGGATGAAGAAAGTAGAGAGATGATAGAAGAGAAGTACCTGCCTGACCCCCGACCCCTCCCAGCCCGTCACGGAGATCAAGAAAGTATAGAGAAGATCAAAAACATTTTTCCCGCATAGAATTTGCTAGTGTTGTTTAAGAATTTATTGGGTCAAATTTTAAAATTATAAAAACAGTGGGACAATGATGTGTTGGGAAAAAAATTGTAAATTACATTTTCACCAAATCCAACTCTTTAAAGGGTCCCGCTGAGTACACTACTCTTCATTTTCTTCCTTCCTTCCTTCCCTCCCTTTTCTCCATAAAACCCTCCTTAAACCTACTGCTGCAAATTCAATTCACACCCTTGTTTCTCTCCAATGGAAATCAGATAATTGACAGACAAATCGCCAGATTGTACTCAAGGCTTCTTCTATTTGCATCAGTCTCACAGATAAACAGTAGAATCAGAAACAAAAATGAGCACCGTCGATAAAATGCTCATAAAGGGCATTCGGAGCTTCGACCCCGAAAATAAGAACGTCATCACCTTCTTCAAGCCGCTCACTCTCATCGTCGGCCCTAATGGAGCTGGAAAAACTGTAATTCCATTTCCCTATCTATATCTCTTCCATCTGTTACTATCTGTTTGTTTAGCTTTCTGTATTCTGTGGTGTTGTACATTTAGGCTATGCGAGTTGCGCATTCTGTATCTTGTAGGTGTTCGGTTGTCACCTGTTCGACTTGATTGTTTACCTGTACCGTGAGCATGATGTTTTACTTAATAGCAAGCCACTGATTCAATCTGCTGAAACCTGAATCTCCCTACCTACATCTCTTCCACCTGTTAGAGTTGGATTTAGGGGTGTTTACCTGTTTCTAACCTGCTCGACTTGATTGATTTCCTGTACGGTGAGCATTTGATGTTTTACTTGTAGCAAGCCACTGATTCAATTTGCTGAATCTCAAATGTTAATAAAACTGTGTCTGCTATTATGATGCTTTTAGAGAAGAAGTTACTGGTTGTAGAAAACATGTCAAGGGTCCTAGAAAAGGAATAGTAGGAAGTATGTGTGAGGGCAGCGGAGAGTAGTATGGAGTCAAAGGTTGATTCGTGTAACTCCCTGTGTAAAAAATATGATAGGAAGTTAAACACCTAAAATAATGGCTGAACTCATGAGAACTTATGGACATATATAAGTGGGTCTGTGGAGTTGAGGAGTTTTGTTCTGGCGTAATGGAAGTGCGCTAATTGACATTGAAATACATGCAAGATTATCATGAAAAATATAAGCAGCTCGATCTCTGCCTCTGCAGTATCTGGTTATAGGGGTGCATCTTCTGAAGCTTGATTAGAAAAAAAGTCCACGAGCACTTTCGAGCATAGGAAAATTTTGGGTATTGAAGTGAAGATACCTGCATAAATATAGACCTTTCCACCACGCTCTAGGCTCTAGCCTGCACAGCTTCACTGTGGGCGCAAGAGGGCTCTAAATAATTCACCGAGAAGGAATTAGAGGTGATAAAAGCAGGCATCTAAGACAGAGGGAGGATAGAAGGTGGACTGGCACCAAATACCAATTATGTGTATTTCATATCACAGAGCTCATTAACAATGAACTGGTTTTTCAAGGCATGTAAAAAGCTTGTAGATGCTTACTCACTCGAGCAACGAATCATGGGTAATTTACAATACGCAAGAATACTTCAACATACATACAGTAAATTAAATAATGCCATTGCTATAGGAGTGAAGTCAATATTCTTACCCTGCAGTTTAATTGGACGAGGCAATCATTTAACGAGTAGACTGTTTCCTTTTGTATAAGCATCTATGGTGAGAACACATTGTTGCCCTGTCATGACATAAATGGCAAAATCTGTTTTTAACTTTTTATCAGGATTTTTATGACAATCAAAGTTTGTAGAATCTTGAATTTATTTATTTATTTATTTATTTTCTAAAGGTCTGCCCAGGGTGAAATCTCCAACTTGCAATCCTATCATCTGAGAACATATCAGACGATCTTACTCTAATTTATAATAATAATAAATTAGAGTAATGCCCCATCCTTTTGTGGGCGGAGGCCTGAAACTTCAGGTCGGCACGGTTACTCATGGATTGCTATCTGAGTGATATGCTGGTCCGTGAATAAACACACACACTTTTCGATTCCCAGTGGGTCACCCAGACCAACATTGATCAAGAGCTAGTACGGTTAACAGTGCAGTTTTTATGGATGAATTTCTAAAAAGAAAGGTGTACCATGTTGGTATTAGTAGCGTTCTCAATGACTTTAAGCTCTCTGAAATTTTAGGGCATTACATTCACCCCTTTTAAAATGCTTGATGTCATTATTGCGCTTTGCCCGGACCAACAAACTGCATCTCTTGCGGGCTAGGGGTTGTCTGATCCACTTGGAACACCCCGTCCCTTTGTGGGCCGATGTACAACCCTTTGGGCTGGTGCGGTTAATCATGAACTATTTTGCGGGTGATATGCTGCCCCCACAAAACAATATATGTCCTTCTTGCGCACTTTGTCCCCGATCGTGTGCGCACTGGAAAAATTCACGGTTGGTCACCCATCCTAAGATTGCTCCAGATAAAATATGCTTAACTCTAAGTTCTTATGGGTGAATTTCTGAAAAGAAATGTGCACCTTGTGGTGTGAGTAACATTCTCAATTCTATTGGTTGTTTATTCGAGGATTAAAAATATTTTTAACAAATAAGAATAAAAATAGTGAATAGTTTGTTCTGTGTGATGAGTTAGTTGAAACTTGAAAGTTTGTTCAATGTTAATGTGTTAATGAGTACTTAAAGTAATGCTCGGTGTGACATTATGTAAAGAATTGGAACACCAGTATTATTTTTAGTCCATAAGTAGTTTAGTCATGCTTCACCTTTGTCCATTTTTTTCCTGTTCTTTCTTTATAATTGTTAGGAAATAGTCAATAAGTATATAATAATGGATTTATTTTGTAGACTGTAATTGAGTGCTTGAAAGTAGCCTGCACTGGTGAGCTTCCTCCGAATGCACGATCTGGTCACAGCTTTGTTCATGACCCCAAGGTGTGTAAATACTCTGTCTGTGCATGTGTGCACTTATATATATATTATTATTATACTGAATAATCTCAACATTTGAATTGTGATGGTCATGCTGACTTTAGGTTGCTGGAGAGACGGAGACAAAAGGTCAAATAAAGCTGAGATTCAAGACAGCTGCGAGGAAGGATGTGGTCTGCATAAGGTCGTTTCAGCTGACCCAGAAGGCTACTAAGATGGAGTACAAGGCAATTGAATCTGTTCTCCAGACTATAAACCCTCACACTGGAGAGGTAATACTATGTATAAATAGGAACATATAATGTACAAGGCTTTATCTTCGTCATTTTTGTTTAGAATTGAGGTTTTTGTTTACATGACTTATAGTTTGTGAAGACTAGAAATTATTAATCACATCGAAGTTCTATTAAAAATTGTTACCAGCAGACCAACCTGTTAGCACAGCAAAAATGAATTTTGGTTAGCTGCTCCTGGGGTGTGGCTTTGCTGAATTTGCAGTGTGTTGCTTGCTTGCATGCGTTGTGGTCTATAATATGATCTGCATGTGCTACGATTATAATAAGATCTGCCCCTGCTTGATCATGTGTTATATTTTTAGAATATGATCCTGGGGTGTATTTTTGGCGTACATGGAGGAACAATAAATACTTGGCGACACCTGGTGTTCCAAGTTTGAGATGAAGCATTCTATTTCACAGACACTGTTTTAGTTGTTCAGTCCTCTAGAGTCGAACCCTATTCCATTTCTTCGTAGTTTTAATACACTCCTTGAGTAATATATTTTCCTTCATGAGCAGCAATTTCAGTTCCTGCTGCCCTACTTCAGTATATTGTACTGTCTTGTTACTTTGTCATATTCCTGGAAACCAGGAAACCATCTGACTGTATTAGGATGGGATTGCTTTTAGAAGGTAATGGGTGGATGAGAAACCTGTTATCTTGCTAGGCTAGGAAACAAGCAGAACTGGAAGAGGTTTTGCTGGTCTTTCCTCATAGGTGTTTTCTTCTTTCGTTAGTTTGCATGACTTGGAAAGATATCAGTATATTGTACTCTCTCTTGTTACATTGTCATGTTCCTGGAAACCAGGAAACCATCTGACTACATTAGGATGTGATTGCTTTTAGAAGGTAAAGGGCGGAGGAGGAACCTGTTAACTTCTTAGGTACTAGGAAACAAACAAAGCCCAAAGATGGTTTTCTGGTCTTTTGTTATAGGTGTCTTCTTCTATCGTTAATTTGCATGACTTGGAAGATATTGGACAGATATTTCGTGCAAGTTGCACAGAAAAGCGCAGTGGTGGAGATTTTTCATCTCTTCACCATTCAGATCCAAATTAAGAAATTAACTGACTGGTGCTGTCATTAAAAACCAGATGAAATTTCATCTTACTTATAAGTCTCCTGAGAAATAACTTGCGTGATGTTTCCTATAAGGTCAGAGGCCTTGAAGACTTGAGCATGTGGTTTTGATCGATCTGAAGTTCCCGTGTGCACCTAGGTCATGTTTAAATGAGATGGTTGAAATAAACAGAGATAAGACAGTTGTAACTATAATGGCAAGTTTTTTTTGTAGCTATAAGTGCATGGATGATAATATTGTTTAATTTTGGACTTGATAAAGTTCTAAAAATTTGGTTCTTTTCTTCTGTTTCAGTCAAGTGTTTGCACCTTAATTAAACATTGGAATTTCCTTTAGGCTTGGATCTGAGCTCGGCATTGAAAATTTGGTTCATAGTTCAATCCTCAATGTTGAACGCTGACAAGTCCAAAGGCCTTATGAATGTGCTACACTATCATTCTTTGAGCTGATGGGGATGTGTTGTGATAAGCTCTGCTAAAGATCATCATGGATCATTGAGAAAAATATGCTTAACCAAGATCGTCCAACAAGTGTTGGAGCAAACCATATGTTGTACGTATGGTGCGCCTTATTGTATAGAGTGAGACCACAGATTCATTCCTTATTGCAAAACTTATTTGAAAGAAGATCAATTGATGCAAACAATATATTTATTGCAAAAATCAAAATATTATGGTCTTGAACGGAACATTCATTCACTCTATGATGCAAGAGATGTCAATGAATTTGATCAACCTTTTCTACTCTTTCTTAGTTTCTTGTACTGTGGTCCGTTTGCTATGATACTTATGAGCTTCTTTTAGTGCATTACTAAGCATGATACTTTCTCCATCCCGAGCTAAGCTCCCTTGGATTAGGTGACTATTTTTCAAAGTCCATTTGACAATTAAATCAATCCTAAATCCTAATGGAAAAATAATTATAAAGATTATAATATGTAAGTATCACTTTAATAATATAATACTCTTTATTAACTTTCCGGTATGATATATGCTTAATTTGTGGTCAAATGGAATAATCAACAAAACTAAATGGGAACCATAGCTCCTGACGAAGTAGTTTTTTGAAATGAAGTTATCATACTAAGTACATATTAGTGAATTGATTTTAGGTTTCTACGATGTATAGTTTCTTTCTAATTTTATCCATCCAACTTTGGAGTTTCTATTACTTGTGAGCGTCTTAAGTTTGACTTAATAAGTTTTTTTTTTTTTTTTTTTTGAAAGGAAGTTGGACTTATAAGTTATGTTTGTTATTACCAAGTTAAAGGATGGAGAAAGTAACGTGCATAGTAAGGCACTAAAAAGAAGCTCACAAGTAGCATAGCAGACGGGACCATTGTACAAGAAATAAAAAGTTGATGAAATGCATTGACATCTCTCGCATCATTGAGTAAGTGAATGTAATGTATTGTTTCGTTTAAGGCTATAATATTTTGATTTTTGCAGTAAATGTATTGTTTGCAGCAAGGAATTGATCTTCTTTCAATAAGTTTTGCTATAAGTAATGATTCTATGGTATGACTCTACCACAAATAAGGCACACCACATACGTAACAACGTGGGGTTGCTCTGACACTAGCAGGAGGGTCTTGGTTAAGCATATTTTTTTGATTATCCATGATAGCTTATCAGAATACATCCCTCATTAGCTCAAAGAAGGATAGTGTAGCACATTCATAAGGCCTTTGGACTTGTCAGCTTTCAACATTGTGGATTGGAAGGGTAAGGTTAACTGAGTATCTCTCTAATTAACGCTTTTATGCTTCTGACAGAAAGTTTGCTTAAGTTACCGATGTGCTGATATGGACAGAGAAATCCCTGCTCTTATGGGTGTCTCCAAGGCTATACTTGAGAATGTAATATTTGTTCATCAAGATGAGGCAAACTGGCCACTGCAAGATCCATCAACACTAAAAAAGAAGTTTGACGATATCTTCTCTGCTACTAGGTATCCTATCCTTTATACACAGCCACTCTGCATCAGTATTAGTGTTGTGCCTCCTCTTACACTCATCTCTTAACAGCGCTGAAAATGAATTTTGATGTGTTATCATTTGCTAGAACTGCTCATGTTTATAAATATGCTGTATATTTTTAGAAGTTGATTTAGACGGAAATATTTGATCCAAAACCTGGTAAATCTTGAATAATTCTGGTACCTTCAACATGGTTGGATGTTCCCTTTGATTTAATACAGTTTTGAGTGAGACTTTGAGAGATCTATGTATGTCTCAGCCAGGGCCGGCCCAGGGATTTAGGTGGCCCTGTGCGAAATTTTAATTGGGGCCCTAAAAATAATATAATGAAAGAAAAAATATTCAAGATAAATAAAATAAAAATATTTACACCTTCATGAATTGAACCCAAGACCTTTTGTTGAGTAGATATAGACTTAACCAATTGGAGACATGGATTTTAATGCTTAATTATTGTATGGAAATGGATATATACATAATCTCAAATTTAAAATGGGGGCCCTTCACAATAGGGGGCCCTGAGCGGGCGGGCTGCCCGCGCATGCTTAGGGCTGGGCCTGGTCTCAACATTCAACTTCATCTTTATAAAGGCTATATTCTTGTGGAGTCGTAGCATAAACTATAAGGCCAGCCTGGAAAAGTATGGGGTGGGGTTGTTTTGAATGCAAGTACGTACTTGAAATTCTTCTTCCACTTCAGTAATTACTTGGAAATAGGTCCGTAGATATGCACAAAATGTATTATCTGTGTAGTTTTAGCCAGCGCAATACTTAGTTTCCTTACTGACATTATTACTGAAATCAAATCAGGGATAGATAGCAATCATCTTCGTGCTTTGTAACTCCTTGCGTAAAATTAGTGATCCTAAACTCATTTTTATTGTTATATTACATGAAAGGCTTGCCTGAATTGTGTATCTGAAAGAAATGGAAGGAAGAAAACAAAACATATCAGCTGCACTAATATAGAAGTGCTAGTTACATTATCAAATCAACATTTTAACGGTCAAAGATACAAATAGTAGAAAATTTCCTCCCAAGTATGAAATGTTTTTGAAGCCTATATTATTCCTGTTCCTCCACAAAGACCAAATAATGCAGCCAGGAATAATTTCTGAGACAGAAGCTGTCTTTATTCTTCAATTTTTTTCCATGATTGAAGAACTTCTACTGATTCTCAGCATCAACCCGAAAAAATGTTGATTGCCCTAAATTGCATGCCATATCATACACTTAAAATGGCCGATGCTCCAATTCCATTTTCTATCTGCCCTAAGGGGCAATCTGGTTCTGGAATGGCGTGGGCGCCTAAAAAGCTTCTAGAGCCTCGAGTTGTTTCGCCATTCACCCTTATAGTTCTTGCAAAATTAATATAACTTGCTGATTTACATGCACAGTATGGCAGGAGAACTTGCCTTAGCTCTGCCACATGCTCACAATTGTTGGTAGTTATGTGAACTAGGAGTAAAAAATAAGTCAAGAGAGCAGCAGAAAAATCAGGTTTGCAAATACTTGATGAGTTGATTCCATCTTCGCAAAATCAGCAGAAAGTCGTCTTGGACACCGAACGGGACGCACAAATACGCTTGAGTATCTGCACCTGTGTCCATTTTGTTAAATAAATTCGACCAGAATATATATTGTAAAAGTTGAAGATCAGGCCCGCTCCTTTCAGAAATTTTGGTGGATCAAGCGGATCGGGTGTCTGGGCAAGTTCTGCAGTAGAAAAAGGAATGATCATATTACACAGCTATCTTTTCACAGATTTGCCAAAAGCATGAGAAGTTTTCTAACAGAATAAAGCTTATTCAGCCCCCTTAGTGTGAAAAGAAGACTAGTGAGGTTATCCCCTGAACCATGAGCAAATATCACAACAGAAAAGTAACAAAATATTCTTTGAACGGAATTCCAAAGGAATTTGCATCAACAAGGAAACAAGAAAGAAGTTTTTTCATCAGTGGCTCTACTTAGCATATCAATAAGGGCTGGAAACCAAGACAATTGATTGAATTTTCTGGTTTAAATACTCTATGAGGAGAGGTTTAAATACTCTCTTTGCAGAGGTTTCTTGGCTAAAATAATCTTTTATTTTATTCCTGTTAATTATAGGACAATCTTCCAATTACAAGAGGGGCCTAATAGGCAACAATTAGTTAAATAAGGTATACTCGTACTAAGAAGTTCTTAGTTTCTTAATTTTCTATATTTTTGTTTGAATGTGGTTCTGTAATTTATCGAAAGCCCTTATTTAGTGTTTCCATATTTATTGTTATTGCTTCTGAATAATTTCCTGGAGTTCTTGCAAGACAAAGATCGTGTTTTTACTCCTTTATGTTATTTGTTTCCTAGGTACACAAAGGCATTAGAGGTTATAAAAAAACTTCATAAAGATCAGGCTCAGGAAATAAAGTCCTATAAACTGAAACTGGAGCATCTACAGACACTGAAGGATGCTGCTTTTAAGGTTTGTATCGATAAACTGATGCACCGCAACTAGATATGTAAAAACACAACAATGTCCTTTTTTTTTTTTCCTTCCTGGAATTCAAATTGAATAACTCTATACAGTGTAATTTACAAATGAGGAATTTAAATTACAAAGATGAAGGTTGAAGTTCTGTCAAAATATAGACATTTCTGATGAGTTGTCTTAGAATTGCATTTGTTAGTGGAGTGGACTGGGTGTTTTTCAATTTTATAACTAGGAAAGTCAATAAGCATAAAGTTTCATTTGAGGCCCCCCAGTTCATAATAAGGTGGTGGTAGTATATTTATGAGGTGGTGGGGCTCATAATAAGGTAGTAAGAATGGAAGTTATTGAAAAATGAAATTAAGTCGAAACTATTGATTGGGACGGACAGAAAGAGTATTTCTACTGATTGGGCTGGAGAATATAACATCATCACTGGTCGAAAGAGCTATGCACTAGACTTCTTAAAACCCGTGCCAAAGAGGCTTATTCATTAAAAGTTAATTCGTCTTGCTACAAGATTAATGTGACCCCACATGTATAGCAAATTTCTATATGAGAAACACTTATTCTTTAGTAATCTGGTTCGCCCTTAGATTTTTAATCCATTAATTTTCTGACTGTAGAATGACATTGCTTGCACATATTCCTGCCAAAACAAATTTCTATCTGCACTAACAGTCTAACACCATCATATGCTTGGATGGTAGAAATAATCCTAAGTGTCTCAGTATCACACAGTACATAACTCAGATTTAGAATCTGTATTATGTGAAATCTATATTATGATATACTCCAAAATGGATGACATCTGTGCTGGGTTGGTATTATCCTGGGAGGGCAAAGCTAAAAGTTTGATTATCGGAGACATTAGTCTCTCTGCTGATGATGCCCTAAATTTGAGATGTATAAATCTGAAATGATACTCCCTCCGTCCCGGTTTCATCTTCCCGCGGGCCCGGACACAAGTTTTAAGGGAAAAGTGAATAAAGTAGGAGAGATGGTGAATAGGAAAGAGATTTTCCATTTAAGGGATGGGAAGATGAAATTGGGACGTCCCGAAATGGAATGCGGGAGGTTGAAATCGGGACGGAGGGAGTATGTTTTATAAATTATTGCGAAATCTTCACGGATTGACCTCAATTGCTGCTTTCAATACATATTTTAACTGTTTTATTTACTCTCCTTCTCAAAAAAAAAAAAAAAATTATTTACTTTCTTCTATTCAAGTGATTATTAGTCAATTTTGATGTGACCCAGCTCCGAGAGAGCATCGCACAAGATCAAGAAAAATCAGAAGCATCAAACAGACAAATCCAGGAACTTGACATGCAAATTCAGAATAGAGATAGTGAGATTAATCAAACTGAATCAACATTGAAGGAGTTACAAACATTACAAGGTCAGCTAGCCACAATGTCTGGGGAGAGAAAATCCAAATTTGAGGAACTCCAGAGGCGTTATGCAGCACTCACTGAAGAAAATGAAGGTTTGCTGTTGCTAATTTATTTATTTTTTGGGTTTCAAGTTTCTGGTGTCTTGACCATCCATACGTACATGTCCCACTGCAAATATTTTCCTCATAATGTCAATGTTCTATTCTTTTGCAGACACTGATGAAGAACTGAATGAGTGGAAAACCAAGTTTAACCAAAGGATTGATACTTTGGAATCCAATTGTAAGAAGTTATCGAGGGAAAAGGAAGATATAGAGAAAAAAAATCAAGTTCTGGCAGAGAGCATCGAAGATAATTTAAAAGAAATTTTCAATCTTCAAGCTGCAGCTGAGGTCATTTTTTTGCTCTCTTTGCTTCACGATACTTCATTAATCTTGCATAGCTTTGTAATTATCTTTCTGTTTACTTCTTCAGTCTAACATGTCCTCGAAGAATGACAGAGACCTGGCAATTCAGCGCTTTTTCCAGAAGCACACTTTAGGTTCTCTGCAGAGTGCCCCTTTTAGTGATGAAATTGCTTATGAACTAACGGATAGAATAGAATCAAAGCTGAAGGATCTGCACAAGGAAATGCAAAATCAGAAGGTGCTATTTTCTTCCCCCCTGAGGTCTAGTATCAATAAGAATGCTAGTTCTTACGGTCTTACCGTTCATATTTATGATATGAATATAACAGAACAATTCGTTAAGTATGGATGATAATCATATGAATATGACACTACGATATGTATTGGAGGATCTTGTGCGTGCATCTAGTAAGAATTGAATGCAAGTATTCTCCAATTATGAGTTGACACTTTAACCCTTCATCCATGGATGCTTAGCAGGGATTCCGCAGAGTGAATAACCAAATTCCAGTTGAAATGCAATCTTGCAGAATAATAAATATCAATACAACAAATTTAGAAACCAATACATCAAATTTAGGAGGAAACCATGCCAGGCTATCAATATAAATCCTGGAGTTTGGGTTGGGGGGGCTTTAGATTGAGAGAGAATTATCACTATTTATCAGATTCATGGATGCAATTCAGTTTTGGGGGGGTCTTTCATTCACATTTCTCTCGACCAAGAACATGTTCTGAAACACATTGACCCCCCACCCCAATGTGTGTCCTTTCATGCAACTCACACGGGTCAACAATCAATATCTCACCATCATGGTTGAAATGCTCACTATTTCTCTCTTATTTTTAATTTTTCTTCAAGTAGTGGCCTTTACGTATCGTATCAACACGAAATTTGGCTTAACAAAGTAAAGAGGTGCACTGGATAATTATGATGTACACAATACTTTCTGAAATAATCTTATTTCATCAGACCCAGTGGTCAGAGAACGGGTCAGATATGCACATTCCCAATAAGATTTCATTGTGGAATGAAAATCTATTCTACGATTTATTTAATCTATTCCATGTCCAGAAGAGTGGAATTTCAAATCAAAAGAGAGATCTCCAAAAATGTCAGATCTATTTACTCTATCAATAACCGAGCCGAATCTTGTGTTTCATAAGGGCCTTTTGTGTGATTAGTACAGATTGGTATAAAGCAATTCTTGAATGAGGCTAGCGATGAATCAAAAAATTATACTGAATGTGCACATGGATAGGAGCTACATTCTACAATTATTCACATGCAAAACTAGACCAAGCATGGGTATGAGTTGTTTGTTATTTACGCAAAGATTAGGCAATAAATTTTACTTTAGAGGATAAATTTTCAATTTGGTTGGAATTTTGCTACAGTATTGGAGTCTTATATTATTCTCCAACGCAGAAGCTAATCATGATAGTAGATATCCGTATTGCAAGAGACGTTCCATTATTCTGGTTCCATGTATTACTACTTAGTCGATTCTTCATCCTTGGGGCTTTTTCATTCTGAACATCTTCTCGTCAACATATTCTTTCATTTATTGCCTTCTATGTCTTTGTTTATCACAAGTTTTGCCTCTGATGGTATGTTGTTTCAGACCATAAATGACAGGGAAGTTGAGGCAGCATTTAATCAGTTCATGCATGCAAAAGATCGCCGTAAGGACATTGAAGCACAGAAGGAGGCCAAGAATGTAATAAAGGTCTGGGTTAGCATGTATATCTGTATTTTCCTCAACGCAGTGTTTTGTTCCTGATTATATTTGTTTGATTCTGTCACAGAGTGATATTGAGCAACGTATTATCGATAAGCAGAAGGAGCGTGACTTATTGGAACAAACAATATCTATTGGTGATGTTTCTGTCATTGAAGAGAGGGAGAGAAGCATTGTAACTCCCTAGTGTTGCTTCACTATCTTATGAACTGCCTCATGGTTTTCTAGCGCCTGAATAACTATTTTTTCCCCTCATGCAGAATCTTGAGATTGACAGAAAAACTAAGATACGTGACGAAAGGGATTTTGGTCCACGTATAGTAAAGATACAAACTGAGAAGTTAATGTTTGATCAAGATTATAAGGCCCTTACTGAACTAAGGGATGGCTTGAGAGCTGATGCCCATGACAGAGTTGCTTTATCTCTAAAGAAATCTGAGCTGGAAAACTGTAAAAGGAAACATCGCCGAAAGCAAGTTCCTGCTTTTGAAGTTCTTTTCTCTCCAGAATTGTTCTATTTCCTATAATCCTCCATTTTATAAATAAACATTCTACGTTTTTCTTAAAAACTTTTGTAAAATTAATGACATTATAGCTTTTTCCCCATCTATTAATTCCATTTTGTCCTAATCATTGATAAATTTCAACTACTTTGAGACTTTTCACATATTTCAATTCTTAATCATTAGGGGGTAAAATTGGCAGAATTTTTTTACCTTATTTAGTGTGCACAATGATAGAATGGCATTTCTTTAAAACGGGAGGGAGTGATATTTTTGAAGTTTCTGAAGTCTTCTGCCTATTTCGCAGATTGGATGAATGCAGAGGCAAAATTAGAGAGGTTCTGAAGGGAAGAATACCACCTGAAAAGGATATCAATAATGAAATTATTAAGGTTCAAAGGTTGATACATCTTAATTAAACTTTACCAGTTCCATTTCCTTTTTTTGGTGGAGACCATCATAATTTTATGTCCTATGATAATTTCTCAGATATTTTGTTACTTTATACTATGCGGTAATTGAAGTGTTAAGATTTGTTAGTGATGTTATGTATGTGCCATTGACTCATTGAGAGACTTGCTGATTTTTCCATTTTGTCCTGTTACTTGAAAGATGGTTCGATGTTGAATATCTAATGTGCATTTCATCCAATTTTGATATGTATGTCTTTTATTCGGCTGTTAGCTTCATACTGCATCAGAATATAATTTCACTCAGTTATATTCTTACAGTGCTCTGCAAAACGAGTTTGATGATTTGGAGAAAAAAGCTGAAGAGGCCAGGAATGAGGTGACAATAGTGCAGTTGAGAATGCAAGAAGCCAAGACCAATTTGTCCAAACACCACAAAGATATGGAATGTAAGTCCTGATAATTTACCAGTCTCATGAACGCAAAGTGCCTGGTTTCTTATTCAAGCCACTGCTTGATTATTTTGCATTTGATGCAGCAAGAAAGAGGCACATTGAATCTAAACTTCTAGCAGTGGACCAGCAATCAGGCAGTGTTGACTCCTATATTAAGATTGTGCAGTCTGCTAAAGAAAGGAGAGATTTTGCAAAAAGGTTTTCTGTTTTTAAATTATCCGTACTCGCCAGTCTACTGGTTGCACTATTTATTACATGCCAAATGAATTCATTCAAATGATTTTGCAATCTCCTTTAGATATGAAGAGAGGACTTACGGGATGGGGGAACTATATGTACCAAATGTGGAAATTGCTCGTAATGATCACTTCTGTCCTCTCTGTGAGAGACCATTCTCTGCAAGTGAGGAGGCTGAATTTGTTAAAAAGGTTGTGTAGTTTTCAACTGAAATGGTCTTTTATGAATTCTCTTCCTACTTAATACTGATCAAGGGCAAATAGTTCTAACAACTTTTGCATCGTAATTAATGACAGCAATTGGTGTTATCGAAAAGTAATAAGCAGCAGATTAAAGAGTGGCGGGAGAAGGCTTCAGATGCAGAGATTCAATTTCAGCAATTAGACAAGCTACGGACGGTGTATGACGAGTATGTGAAACTTAGCAAGGAATTGATACCTCTCTTGGAGAAGAATCTGATTCAGTTTACTGAAGAATTAGAGCAAAAGAATCAATCTCTGGATGATGTAATGTCAACTTTGATATCATTTGCTTTTCGCTGTTCCATGTGTTTCAATAGACTGCAAATGCTTTTTAGGTCGTTCAGATTGTACCAGTCAAGGAGCTGCCGTTGGTGATTCTGATTTTATGTTCTGAAATTGATGTTAATAGGGGTTATTACAACACAGCAACCCCCCCAACACACACACACAAGAAAGCCTATATGATGAAAGATCAATTTTTACATCCAGCAAGAAGGTTGCATTATAAAAATTCCTTCGATGCCATCTTTGCATGCATACTTCCTTTATGCCTTTCAATCCAGATGGTCTCGACTTATCAAATCCTGATTTTCCCCATCCTAGATTATGCCCTCATAAGGACCTAACAGCTTTTGCATGTCATGTGAGGATCTTCATCCATGCTGCAATCTCGCAGTTGAAATCAACTTGCTTCAAACTGTGATTTCTAATTATAAAAAATTAGTGAAACTAGAAGTATTATGGCTCAGATTATATAAAATCATCATATGTCAATCTTAGTGAGTTAAAGGACAGAAAAATCATTTGAAGTCGATCTTAGTGAGTCTAAGTTTAGCAAAATCACTGGAAGTCAATCTTAGCTAGTCTAAGACAGCAAACTGATTTTGAGTGAACCTGAGTGAGTCTAAGGACATTGTTTTTGCTAACTGTAATTATGTTAATGTAATTTTTGGCATTATTCTGTTGTTCCCCCCTTGGTTTTGGGGAAGGTTTTAACCCCGGATAGTTTACACGCTATGCTTTATATGTTTTGGGTGATGTTCCGTGTGCAAGTCCAATGGGAATCCAGTGACTACCTGTTTCTTCATTGTAAATTGGCTCGGCTCCTGTGGGATTCTTTATGGGGGGTCTGTAATCTGTCTTGGCTAATGCAACTGAAATGGTGCATATGCTCAGGGCGTGGAGAAAGAAATTTAGAGATAAAGATAAAATGACTCTTTGGAATCTTATCCCAGGTTGTGTTGTTTGGTGCATTTGGTTGAAAGATACAATTGATGCCCGAGGATATTACTAGTCCGGACTAGAAGATTGTAAAGGGATGTTACTTTGCTGGTTCCGTAGGGAAGCTAGTAAACCCTTAGCTGATAGTATAGTTTCATGGTTGTTTTTGTTTGAAGTGCTGTAGTACACCCCCGTTATTATTTTTTTTAGAATTCTATTGTCCTTAGCTGATAGTCTTAATCTATTTCGCATCATATAGAATGCATCACCTTTATCCATTTTTTTCAGTATCATAAAAATATGCTGAAACTTTTTTACAAGAATTTGACTTCTGTATACAGTATGTACTTTTTTTTGGCTTTTGCAACTTTGTATTCTGAATGTCAATGATTTGCGACTTCTACCTTTATTCTGCTGTTTCCAGATCTTGGCAAATATTATTGTCTTTTACTTTTCAAAATCATGTTCTCTTCTCGACCTCTTCATATGATAGAGCTGAATTATCTAAGTTACTTGGGCGCAGTTTCACACTTGAAAGAAACATCCAAGTATGCTGATAAGGACCTTTTTTTGTCTACAGGTGCTAGGTGTGTTAGCTCAACTTAAGGCTGAAAAGGATACTGTTGACTCTTTGGTAATACCTGTAGGAATCGCTAACAGTCTCTTCGAGGAAGCACAACGTTTGCAGGAAACTGTGGATAATTTGGAAAGGAAACTAGATGTGCATGCACCAGAAGCAAAATCCCTGGAGGAGGTTGAGTCAGACCTACAAGTGTTGGAAAAAAACAGGTCAATAAAACTATCTTTTTTTAGCTAAATGGCTAGCATGTTCCCCTTAGCAGAGATACATAATGCTTTCTTACTGTTGATCTACATCTGTTCGCTGAAAACAGGAGACTTATTGAATGAATTAACTTTTTTCTTTTCTATTCTTGTGATTCCAAGAGGTTCTTCGTCGCAGCTAAACTTATTATCTCTTTGTGGGTAATCAGGAATGACTTATTCAATTCTCTGGATACATTAAGAGAGGAACAGAGCAACATGGAGAAAGATTTGAAAGCTCTTCATATGCGGTGGCTTAATCTAAGGGAAGAGAAGCAGAAACTCACTGGCATATTGTCTAACATTAGCAGAATAGAGGAGGAGTTAGATCGTCTTGATGGAGAAAGAAGTCAAATTGAGTTTGATATGATGGTACATCTTTTTGTGAATGTTCTAACGTAATTTAAGTATCGACAAGTTCTTTTTCATATTTAAAGATGATTCTTCGAGAAACCACTTTTATCCTACTTGATCTGATGATCTGTATGAAGTCTATTTCTTTGATTGAAAATATAAGATCCTGAAGCCATCCTGCTAATATTAACTTTTACTTGAAATATCTAAACTACTATGCTGTATTATATCGATCAAGACAAATTGATTATTTTTTTCTTTTTTCTTTCTTTGTCACATTCCTGAATGTATTGCCTGAACTAGACTAACCGTATGGCGTATAACCTTTGTCAAGTAGTTTTAATGTTATTTTAGACTTTTAGTTTTCATATAGTTTCAGATTCGCTGCCAATGTCATCATATTTGGAGTCCTGTTGTTTTTTAAATTTTTTTTCCATGTTGGTATCTAAACCAGTATTGTTGATTAGGTAGTCTGGGAATATTGACTATTTGCAAAAAGTTCGGATCTAAGAAACTTAATAGTTTCCTAGTATGCACTATTCACTAATAATCACTGCCACATCCATGATCTCCAAGTTTCCAAAGTAGTGCACTATCACTTGCGTTTTCTTAGGCTGTTATAAAAACACTATATAAGAATATGATATTTTCAGGTTCAATAAACTCCATAATTAGAATATGGCTGATCTCTATTCTGATACTTACAAACTTGCTTTTTCTTGTATCTTTGTATTGTATTGTATGTTTGAGATTTATATGATTGTCTTCCGCGTTTACCATCCTATTAGTTAGAAAATGGACTCTGGTTTATCTGTCTGTCAGATTTGCTGTAATGCACTTCCCGTGTATTTTTTCCCCTCTTTATTTATATATATGTATATAGAGAGAGACACACACTATATAACTTTTCAAAGAATTATTTTGGTAACTAGGGACCTTTCCGATTTCACTGTGACTTATTCATTAATACTGATTAAATTTTCAGCATCTGACGGAGACACTTGATCCATTATCAATGGAGGTTAATAAACTGGAACAGAAGTATAACAAGTTGCGCACCACTCAAGAGAGGAATAACAGAGTCCTGGATGATAGTTACAGAGAAAACCAAGCAGAGGTACAGAAGCTGCTTAGCTTGGTCTCTACAATCAAATGGTATGTCTCTTAGGATACTGATTGATACGTGTTTTTTCTTCTCCTTTTCCACTAATGAATTTCGGGACAACTGGTATTTTCCAGTTATGATGATTCCAGAAAGGCAGACAAATTGAGAACATTGCAAGAAAAGCGAACAATGTCTAAATCAGAGCTGGAAAGGTGTGAGACCAGAGCGAAGGATATAGTGTTGGAACTCGATAAGTGCAGAAAGCTAATTGTAAATCAAGCCGAATTGAAACGCAGCATAGAGGAAAACTTGGAGTACAGGAAAGTAAAAGCCCAAGTTGACGAACTAACTCGTGAGATTGAATCACTTGAAGAGAGTGTACTGAAGATTGGTGGTCTTTCCAGAATTGAAACTCAGCTTCAAGAGTTCTCTCAAGAGCGAGAGAATCTCCTTACAGAGGTTTGAATATTTTATTGTATGTCCACTTGAGCGTGTTTGGAAGAAGTTTTAATGTGGATTCAGTCTGCAAATTCGAATATTCATGTTATGAACTAGTTTTGGGTCAAATACACACTTTACCACCAAAATCACAATGTTGTAGGCTGGCAGAGCACCTCCAACTTTTGCCTCCACGCTTTTTTTTTGTGAGAAGTTTTTCTTTCTGTGAGTGTTGTTTTCGATATTATCTTTTGAAATATAATATTTTTTTTTTATCAAACATCACATCATTCACCACAACATTTGCATAACCATAGTACCTGTTTTAAACTACAACCAATACATTTAATCCTAAACCAAATCTCCATCACAATAAAATTACGTTTCCCAACTAAACCTAGTAGTGCTATACCATATTGAATTCCTGATCCAAGCACCAATCAAACTATTTCCAGATGGGGTGCATATGTGCTATTGTATTTACATATAATGGTAGTTATAATTCTGAAATGAAGTCTCATCGACATGTACAGAGCTTTAAGCTGGTTTCCTTGTGCATAATGATGATACACTAAATTCACAGAGATATTACAAAATTCCAGATATTAATGATTAACATGCTTGCTATATTATATTTTCGCTTTTATGTTAGAGCATTAGATATTTCACATGCATTTAGTTCTTCTTCTGCATGTAAATTGAAGTGCCTCTGGCTTGGAAAATTGAGCTTTTTATGTGATTTACGGGTCTGTCTGAATTACTCAAGACCCACTCCAGCTGTGCTGCTATTCTATAGAAGTTTGACTTCTTAGACTCTCTGTTGACCAGAAATTACTACTAAATTATTCAGACAAAATATATTATAAAAGTACTTAAAATGCAATTTCATGATATTATTTTTTACATATTTTTTCCTTTGTAACCCGAGAGTAATTTCTGCACAACGGAGGGTCTAACAAGTCAAATCAAATGGGTATAGAATAGAAGCACGGAGGGAGTATTATTTATATAGCTTTTCTGGTTGATGGAATACCGTTTATTAACTGAAAGAGGCACTCTTGCAGTTAAATAAACACCGTGGAATCTTGTCTGTGTACAAGAGCAATATTGAAAGGAACAAAGTAGATCTTAAACAAGTACAGTACAAAGATATCGACAAGCGTTACTTCGACCAACTAATTCAGCTCAAGGTGGTTTTCTTTGTTTAGTTATGTTTAATCCTTCCCACAGCGTAATATTTTTGGTTGAGAATTGACACAGAATCTTTGTTATGGTAGACTACAGAGATGGCAAACAAGGATCTCGACAGATACTATAAAGCACTTGACAAGTAAGCCCTTTATTGCAATACTATGTATGAATACATGTTCATGACTTGATTGATTTATGTTGAAGTTATCCCGTATTAAGTTGAAGTCTTAGTATCATCATCATTTTGCTGGCCATATGTTTCATATCAGCCATTCAATTCCATTGACCTTTTAGCTATTATACCCATTGAGTATGATCCTTTCACTGGAGTCCTTTCTCTAACATCACTCACATCATCCTCAGTTTTGTTATTGTCATCTCTGACCATCTGTGACTGTGCCTGTGCCTGTGCTCAAGTTCTAGTCTTTATTGCTACTTAGCCGCTGCTTTTCCCTTGCCACTTGAGATTGAATGTACTTCTAAGAGTTCAAGTCACCTCCTCCCATCGAATTGTGATTGACTGCTCGTTACTTGCCGTGGTTAGTTATTTGATTGTTCTTGAGAATGTAACATATTGCAATTATTTTATAGTCCAGTATTCAAAAGTGGTCCGAGTCAATTGAGCTGTCTTGGTGCTGTTATATTTCAAGCGCTCTCTTGGAAGGTAAAATATGTTTATTAGATTCACCATCAATTCATGTTACCTTTTGATTGGTTAACACATCTCGGTGGAATATATTTTCCTAATTCCTGTTTCTTTAGTCAAGCAAGCAATTTACTTCAAATGACCTTTCTGGTGTTTAAAAAATACATTGTCCCACAAGTAGTTTTATAAGTGACCTAATATTCCGAATTTATGTAGCCTTCTGGTCTAGAATCTAGATCCCTTTGATTCCGTGATTGTGGGCCACTAAGTCATGCATATAAGTTCCATTTGCCAAAAGATTCATGTATTCCTTTATTTTGTTGTTTTGGCATCATGGCATGTATAACTAAACTGTGAGTGTTTTACAATTTACATTGTAGTTGAAAAGTGACGATTGCACAATATACTCTTACCTCTCCTGATTTTTTTGCATTGTAGTTGAAAGATGATGATTGCGTAATATCCTGTAGCTTCCTGTTGCAGTTATTTCAGATATTGTTTTATGTGTTTGTATCTTTTTGCATGGGTGAAGTTTTTTAACGTGTTATTCTGTCATGTAGTATCGGTTATGACCCATTTCTTGTTAATGTTTTAGAGCACTCATGCGCTTCCACACTATGAAAATGGAGGAAATAAATAAGATTATAAGGGAACTTTGGCAGCAGACTTATCGGGGTCAGGATATAGATTGTATCCGAATTCATTCAGATTCTGAAGGTGCCGGCACTCGATCGTATAGCTATAAGGTAAACTTATGAATCAAAATGAACCTAAATGCAATAATTCTCCGTGCCATCTAAATGAGAAAAGGTACCTATGAAACTTCCAATTTTCACTAGAAACCATTTGCAGCCTGAGATTATGCAAGCTTACTCAGAAGATTAGGCCTGTGCATATCATAACATTATTTCTCATGGTATTATTTAATTTGTTTGGCGTGCCCTGGGAAACTAGGCGTTGGCAGATATTATGGAACATAGTATCGGTTGGTCAGAGTCAGACTCTAGAACCTGTAGCAACTTTAAATAGGTGCATCCTAATTACTTACAGTGAAATTGAAAGTACCTGTAGTCCTTTTTAATGAACTTGTGATTTTTTTTTCATGTGATTCACAAGACAAGAAACATGATTTGATTCATAAGATAAAAGCATGGACTGGGTTGCTAAAACAAGTTAGAAAATAAATTATATTTAAGGCGGACTTCAGCCAGGAACCTACTGGAAGAAACCTAGTGAAGCATGACAAACCCCAGGAAAAGAGCGGCACAAAAACACCACTTGAGTAGTGAATTGTTGTGCTTCTTACTTTGAGACCCTCCGACTATACCATACTCATGAATCATGATCTCCTAGTACATAGAACCTTATTAAGGACTGGGACTCACATAAATTCTAAGTTAGGTAACTATTGGCTGAAGTTAATAGAAAGCTGGTGATTTGTTTGAAATTTTTAACTTATCAATTGGTTCATGAGTACTGCATGCATATTTTGGGGTCCTCATAAACATCTCTAGCTTTGGCTGGAAAAGTTTATGTCCGACGCTAGCTTAGATTTACTTCCACGAGTTTGATATGATTCATACCATTATTCATTTCCCTATCGCAATTTCAGTCAATTGTTTCTATGTTATCAAATTATTGAGAAATTTTCGATAGATTGTAGCCTTATGAAAAAATCGCCCCCTCCCGATTTTCTAGATGTTTATCTCTTTCCATTTTAGTTTAAATTTGCTTCTTAAATAGCAATTGATAAGCATTAATGTTATGCTAGTAAGGTCTCTTTGACCATTTTTTAAAGCTCTTGGAGTATTTGGGCTTGTGTAACATAACAACCAGTGTTGTTAATCTCAGATCGCGCTGCAACCGGTTAAAAAATTCGGGTTAGCGGGATGTCGGAATATTGAGTTATATATATTATGTAGCATACATTGAAACATGAACATATAGCCTACAGAGAACCTAATTAATAATGTAAAAGTCATATATGACTCCATATTGAGTCAAAAACAAAGTCTGAGGAAATAAATAAAGCGTACATAACATAATGTCATAAACCAAATCATAAACTATAAATTTTGAATCAAACAATCAAAATAACATCCTTCAAAACCTTTGTGATATAGCTGCTTGAGTTCCATAACTATCTGTATCATTATTGTACATCTGCAATTGCTGATAAATATTGCCTACTATTTCAGCACTTGCACTTAGCCTTGCCATACACGAATGGATTCTATCGACTAATTCTGCATTACCTTCAACAGTCAAATCTCTATAGTAGTATAGGGGATTCAAATACTGGCTTGTGGGATGCAATGGGCGATGAAGTTGACATTCCCATCTCGAGTCTATGTTTTTTAACACCTCTTTGTACCTTTCTTCATTGTCATGGAAATTTTTCTGTAATTAGCTTCTTTGCACTTAAACATAGCTTCATAACGTTGAGGATTTCCTTCTTATTATCAACAAGCCTTGGCAAATTTACAAAAGGCCCCTTAACCTTAAGAGTGAAAACCACATCATTCCAAAATGAAGGCATGAGTACAATCTTTTCTGCAAGCTTGCCCGTGGGATCTTTTGCATCCTTGGAAGGTGAGCCTAAGGCTAGCTTTCAAATTGTTTAACCTTGGAGAGTGAGGAACGATTTAGCAAACCTCGTGATCCCAAACTTAACTAATTCAGTCTTCTCTGTCTTTGTTCTCATGATAATCAGGGACATTACATGTTATAAATGAAACTCACAAGAGTGACACCATTCCTTTTTGTCTTTGGGAATCTTTCAAATGTCCTCTTCTAGCATCAAGTCAATGCAATGTTCGGCACAAGGGGTCCAAAATAAATTTTGTGCATCTTGGATTCTAACATTTGACCTAAAATATGAAGCCACACATTAAATACTAGAAATTAATCCTTACTGGTCATTATGTATAGGCCTGTTGATGGGTTTTAAAAACCCAAAGCCCAGACCATTACATAACATCTGGCCCAAATACCGCAACTGTCCCATGAGATTGGGCCAGGAAAATTAGCCCAAAATTGGAACGTAAAAGGTGGAGTAACCTAAATACATCGGTACCTGACGCCGCAATCCATCATCGACTCTGAAAACAGATGTCCCAATCTGTTCTCATCTTCTTTGTGCCTCCAATAACCTCACCTCGATTCTTCTTCCCGAACCGGTCCGGTATTTTCGGTTGCTGACTCGTTCTGGGTGAAGAGAATGGAACTGGACCGGTCAGCTTTCTCTCCATATTGATTGTATTGGATTTGGCCTGGGCCGGTTTGGTTCAGACCCATGGACAGGTCTTGTTATGTAGTTAACCCCATTGTATGTGACAACATGCACGAACTGATTTCACGCATTTCTAAAACAATTCTATCAAGAAGCTCACAAATTCTTTCATTGGTTTTCATATACAAAGAAGCATCAGCACTTTTCACGAACATTAATCCAGGGAGTATTCACCAAAAGATTAATCAAGCCCCCTTTTATTTCTATCACTGCATCCATCGCATTAATAGAGCATCCAAGCTTCGCCATTTCTTCCAAATCACGCATCATCAAGCTCTTGGTGTAATCCATCTAATTCTTCAAAAATGGAACCCTCCCTCATTTCATGATAACTTGGAATCTTCAAGTGTGGCCCATAATTCACAATTGCTTCAACCATCCTCTTGAAGCTATTTGGCTTGACCGCATAAAATACAATGTTGTTGCAAAAGAAGCAGCATATATCTTGAATAATTCTATGTGGGGATTTTTTTATCATAAAATACAATGTTGTTTGCTTCTTCTCGAATTGATTGCTACTTCCGGAGGTTCATAGAAGTACGAATGCAAGGGTCTTTTTTGTATTGGCCCTTCTTAGAACATTGACAGGAAGTTGTTGGCGTTGATAGAGGTCTTTTGCCCTTTGACTTCAAATTTTGCTGAACCTCCACTTCATCATCCTCTCTTGCATATGATTCATTTTCACCTCTTTTCTTGCGTTTCACCTTCATCATCAACTTTGTAACATGCCCCTGAGTTAGCTTGCGACCCATTTGATGTTCCTTAGCTTCTGTAATACCTCTTATACTGACATCACATGCTTACTAAAATCACATCTTACCATCTTGGTATTATTAGCATACACCAACCTGTTTCATTCCCAAGCAAAATCAATGTTTTTACCCTTTGGTATAATCTTCTCGAGAAGTGGGAAGATCTTTGTGCCTTATCTTGGGGGCATTAGGGTAGTAAGACAAGTTAAGTGCCATTAAGCTAAGAATATAAGAATTTTATTAAAATCCTCAGTTCGATCTAACAAAACCTTAATTAAAAATTTCTCAATTGAAGTTCAATAATCAAACGTTCCTTCACCCTATGAATTCGCTAGTGAGTGGACATTAAACTTGCCGGAAAAGTGATCGGACGGTGTCTGAGACTTGGAATGGCCGAACATAATATATACTGATTGGATAGAAAAAACCGGCTGGAAGCAGAAACAAATGAAATTCTGGACCAAATTTTGACACCCAAATTTTATTGTAGCGGCCAGGATCATCCGCCATTTCTAGGATCCTGCAATCTCAATCATGCCCAAGATGCTATGCATCCCTAGAGAAGCCGCTCGGTCACGCCCAGGCGTGAATGCGATCCCGCCGGGATTGACAACACTCCTACCAACCTCCTGTGGGTTGAGCTCCAACCCTTGTAGTCGATTCAGATACTGATGACTCGTTCCCTTTAAACATTCAAAGCAATCACGCTTAACTTTGAAGTATTATGAATGAATTCCTAAAAGGAAAGATGCACGTAGTTGGTATGAATAGGATTTTCCGTCATGCATACCCACGGCTCATTGTCCCACCCAGACCATTATATGATACTCCCTCCGTTCTTTTACAAAATTTACCTTTTGATTTTGTGTAACATTTTAAGAAAATAGAATAAAATATTAAGTAAGTGGTAAAAAGTAAGATGAAGAATAGGAAAAGTAAGTGAGAGAATAGATAAAGTATGAAAGAGAGTGTTTAAAAAATTAATAAGTAGAGATAGTGGGTTTCCAAAAAAGTAAACGTTAAACTTTAAAAAAAAAACTCCCGAAATGGCAAAAAGTAAACCTTTAAAAAGAACGGAGGGAGTGTGTTTGTTTAAATACTCATTACAGCTGAATCAAGCACAGCATCCTGTTTGATTTATCCAACCTTGAGTCTGAAGCTTGTTTTATGTACCCGTCGGTTTATTCTTGGGTAAATGGCAGGTACTAATGCTGGCTGGTGATGCGGAGCTAGAAATGAGAGGAAGATGCAGTGCTGGTCAAAAGGTAATCATATCAGGCTCATTGGCAGCACACTAACTGGGGGTATTTTTGTTTGCGCAGGAATAGTGTTTTGGATAAAGATTTTAGTTAGTATCTGGTGTTTGGGAGTAAATTACGATAGTGGAGTATCTGATATGTTTTATAGGGGTGATGTGATTGAAATGGTAAAATTATATTAAGCAAGATAGTGAAATTGTTTATTTTGTATGGTGCCAAAGACGGGAATAATACCAAATTAGAAATCTGACTTGGTGTGCTGAGAACTCAATCTACTCCTTTTTGCTTTTTTTACCCTTAAAACGACTTGTTAATCGTTTCAGGTCCTTGCTTCCCTTATAATAAGACTGGCATTAGCTGAAACATTTTGCCTGAACTGTGGAATTCTGGCACTTGATGAACCAACCACCAATTTAGATGGCCCTAATTCTGAAAGCCTGGCTGCTGCTCTCCTTAGGTATGTATTCACTTGGATTAAATGTAGAGAAGTGAACCCAATATAAAAAACAAAGAAAATGAAGGTTGCAAATCTTAGGCGGAAATAATCTTCATTTTAATGTCTTGCTATTCCTGTACTACTACAGAATAATGGAGGACAGGAAAGGGCAAGAGAATTTTCAGCTCATTGTCATTACTCATGATGAGCGGTTCGCTCAACTTATTGGGCAAAGACAGCATGCTGAAAAGTATTACCGTGTTACCAAGGATGACTAGTAAGTCAATAGCTTTAAATTTTTATCTGATGTTGTGCCATCAAACTGAGATTAATTTCGTAACTTTTCTGTCTTTTGTTTTTTTTTTTCAGTCAGCATAGCATAATTGAAGCTCAGGCCATATTCGACTGATCCTCTGATGGCTCTCGAGGTTTAGCTTACCTGGATGAGAGGGGTTTATTCAACTAAATTACTGCTTTCGTATTTCCTGTTCTCTGTATATTTGGAGTGGGGGTTGCTGTAACGAAGCCATTCTTGTGATGCCTACTTTTTTTCCAATGACAGCTCTCGTATACAAAGGGTTGTTTAGGATTTATTATCTGTTATTTTATCTTCTGTATATTACGCGTAACGTCACTAGTTTTACGCGTGTTGCTGTTTTCAAGCTGGTCGATTTGACAGTTAAATTTCCGAGGACATTATTACGAACAATCTTAACTGAACAGAATTCAGCATTTTAGTAAAAGCCAGTCGGGGACTGAATGTTCGATATCTTCTAATTAAAAACTTGTATCCTTTAATTAATCTTTAGCATAATTGAGATTGTTTGAATCAGAACTTGCTTTTCAATAGGTTCAAAATGAGAACCTTATAAACTGTTTTGAAAAGTTCAACGTAACCTTAATTATAAACTCCTGGCAGAGACGAGCACTGTGAAAATCTAATGTGGCTAGGGTGCTCAGTAGTCGGCACCCTACTACATTAAATACTACTCTTTCCATTCTAAATAATTTTTTTTATTTTACTATTTTATGGTCAATTATTATTTATTAATAATAGTAAATAATTTAATAAAATCATATGGAAATGGATGAGAGCAATAAGTAAGACTCGTGCCCAAGCCCTTCAGAGAAATTACCATCGGACTCACCAGCCTGTTCTACCAAACACTCAACCAAGCTCTCCTCTCAAGTTCCCTTTTCTTTCGGCCCTAGGTTTCCTCTCACGTAGATAGAAAGATGTCAAGTCTTCTTTATATTACCTATCCGTAGATAGTAGGGTAGACCGGTCAGCAATGGCATCTCGAGCCCCAGACAAGTACAAGATTAGGTCATTGTATCTGAATAAGTACTAAACCTTTTGGTTTACGAGAGCACACGGCGTTTGGAAAATATATGTAATTGAATTTAAAATTATTTTTTCAAGGAACATGTTGATCAAAAAATATATGATAACAGTATAACACTATCACCGTTGGTGTTTGGCGTTTCTGTATAGATGTCCCTTCGAACCTTCATCAACTACAACTCACATGAGAGAAACGTATAGGGAAACAGAAAAACTTTATCAGGACATGTGATTAACCAAGCTTTAGACTGAATTGACACAAAGGCAACAAAAATAATAAGGTGCATGGAATACTCGGATATAATTTCCAATTACATAAAATTTGCATTCGCATAGGTGACTTAGTCTTGGTACTTCATCTCAGACATCTTGAAGCCTGGCATGTCATATGAGGCTGAAAATTTTTCAACATCCGCCTTCAGCTCTTCAATGTCTTTGTTGTTCACCAGACCCTTGTTGAAGTCTTTCAATAGTTTGCCGTGTTCCTTCTGGATCTTCAAAGTAACAGTAACGGCCCTGTGGAGAAATTCAGCAATCTGCTCAAAGTCTTTCTCAACCAACCCCCTTGATGTCATGGCTGGAGTACCTGTAATACGAATGATATAATCGATCATCAATCACCTCTGCAATATATAAAAAGAAGTGTACATGTGCAGATATCAATATCAATTGGCTGTCATCCTAAAGGTGAAAGCTCAAAGCAGCACATCAGGAAAGAAATGTGCAGTCCCATACAACTTGTAATACTTACAAATTCATCTATCTGGCTATAATAATGTCATAATAAAAGTAGGACCGGAACCAAGAGGTTCATTGACTAACTTGTTATGTTATGTGAATGTAATGCACACACTTGGAAGTTTTAAAAACCAGAAATGCATAGTTTGCTTACCAATGCGAACACCACCAGGAGCCAATGCACTGCTGTCACCGAAAACAGCATTCTTGTTGACAGTAATGTTGCAGAGGTCGCAGAGTTTCTCAACCTTGTTTCCTGTAAAAAACGAAATGCACGGAAATACATCCATCAGTGGAAACTGGAAAATGCATAATTCAAATTCACATTCTAGGAAACTACAACTAAAATCTGAAATTACCAGTTAATCCAAGAGGGCGGAGATCCCAGAGAACCAAGTGGTTCTCTGTTCCACCAGTTACAAGCTTGTAGCCTTTGCCCATAAGATAGTCACCAAGAGCAACTGCATTAGCCCTGACTTGCTTTGCGTAGGCCTTAAATCCAGGTGACATGGCCTGTTTAAGGGCAACAGCAAGAGCACCAATTTGGTGATTGTGAGGACCACCCTGGAGGGAAGGGAACACAGCAAAGTTGATCTTGTCTTCAAAATCATAAACTGAATCCTCAGGCTGGCCCTTCTTCGCAGGCTTGGGACCTTTGCGATAGAAGATCATGCCAGCTCTAGGACCCCGCAGACTCTTGTGGGTTGTGGTAGTGACTATGTCGCAGTACTCAAATGGATCTGCTGCTTCCTGTACAAAAATGTAATTAATTTAAGTAGTGTCTTAAAGAGATAATGCACAAGAAATAAAATCACAAAATACATTTTTGATTTTTTTAGCCTTGTCCATTTTCTAAAGTATCCACACACCCGAAGCACCAGAAAAGACATGAAGTGCGGGGGATTGAGGTGTATGGTGCATCTTTCTTGACATCCTACTAAATCTTACTTGGAAAAGAATAGTGCATTATATAAACATGCTGCATTTTAGTATCCAACAATAATATATAGTAGGTTTAATCAACATCTGAACATTTATGATCAAGACAAAATATCCCAATTGTAAACATTTTCAACTTTTAGCATCAAAATAGACCGTCACACCATAACAAGTTCGACTGTTTGCCACATTTAAATCCAACAGAACTAAGTTGTGACTCTATATTAAATATTCAGTACAATTACTTGCATCAAATTTAGTTGGAGTGACATCACTATTATTCCATGTCCCTATCATAAGTACCCAAAAGAAGTATTGGTATCCACTCCTTAACTTAAACAGAGAATTATAGAAAAAACAATAACTACAAACTACAAAGATCTCAGTTGCAGTCCATCTTCATTTCCAGACCCAATGACTTGGTTCAAATTACGTACTAAAAAAATCGATCAAATCATAGTATTACATCGCAGTCACACTCTGGAGACAAGAAATGGCATAGCAGCTCAACATTCCAAATTTCAAAGCAAACAAAATCGATCGAATTATAATGTGGCTTAGTGAGTAATGTATGCATTGCAGTGACACTCTGGAGACAAGAAATGGCATAGCAGCTCATCATTCCAAATTTCACAGCAAACAAAATCGATGGAATCATAACGATAGTGAGGAATATATGCATTGCAGTGACACAACGGAAACTCGAATAGCATTTCAGCAGATCAGATCTCAAGTCCATATACACACAACAAGCAACAAGTAGAAACTAGCTAAAGACAATCGAAAAACAACAAGAGAATATATACCTGAGCAGCAACAAGGCCACTAATATGCGCCATATCACAAAGCAAAAGCGCTCCAACCTTATCCGCAATCTGCCTAAACCTCTTATAATCCCAATCTCTGGGATAAGCACTGCCACCACAGATAATCAACTTAGGCCTGAAATCCAACGCCTTCTCCTCCAGCTTTTCGTAATCAATATACCCCGTAGTCGAATCCACCTTATACGGCAAGCTCTCGAAGTAGATCGAAGTCGCACTAATCTTCTTCCCGCCAGAAGTATAGTACCCGTGCGTCAAATGCCCACCGGACGGCAAGTCGAGCCCCATGATCCTGTCGTGCGGGTTCAGCACAGCCGTGTAGGCCGCGAAGTTGGCCGGAGAGCCACTGTACGGCTGCACATTGACTCCCCACTTGGTCGGGTCGAGTCGGTACGCCTGGAGCGCACGCGAGCGCGTGAGGTTCTCGATCTGGTCGATGTACTCATTTCCACCGTAGTATCGGTTGCCAGGGATGCCTTCGGAGTACTTGTTGGTCAAGGCGGAGCCTAGCGCTTCGATTACGGCGAATGAGGTGAAATTCTCCGATGCGATGAGCTCGATTCCGCGGCACTGGCGGCGCTTCTCCTTCTCGATGAGGTCGTGGATCTCCGGATCGACGGTGGAGAGGGAGGTGTTGCCCCATTCTGTGACCGGATCCATTGGGAAATGTAGAGAGAGAAATGGGGATTTTAGAGAGAGAAAGAGGAAGAGAGATTTTGCAGTGATGAGTGGGAGTCAGGTTGGGGTTTATATCGAAGTGTTGGTTGTGGTGGGTGGAGGAGATGGTTGGGAGGGTGTGAATGGACGAAATTGGCCCTGGGAGTTGGTGAGTGACGAGATGGATCTTGGTTTTGAGTTTGTTTACAGATCCCGATTTATCGGCGAGATGATGGTTGCCTTTTTGTCGGCGGTATTCATGTTTTTTTTTTGTTTTTTGGGAGGTGGAATTTGGAAAGGCAAATTTTGATGATTTTCTTCGACATGAATGGGTTGTGTGTTAAATGTCGGTCGTGACGCCCAATGGGAGTGGTCGTCGGGATGGTCGTGCCTCACGGCCGGCCGTCGGTGCTCCATACCCCAAAATTCGGCCTTAACAAGGCCGAATTTTGGGGTCGGTCGTCCCGACCATTGGGCTGGGCCCCAGCCCAACGGACCGGACGACCGGGTGGGCCCACCCCTTTTTTATTTTTTAAAATTAATTTATAAAGTAATATTAAATAAAAAATATCCCAACGGCTATATTTTTTCGAGATCTATAAATACAACTCATTCACAACTCATTTCGAGATCTATAAATTACTCATTTCTCATTTTTTTCATTCTGATTTCAATCTCAATAAATTATAAAACGAGTTTTAAGAATCCAATTTGAGTAATTTCAACTTCTAAACACTCTTATAATATGTGAAGCAAGCTAAAAAAAAATATTAAAAAAATACAAAAAAAATAATAAAAAACACTATTCACGGTCGTCCGACGACGCATTGATGCTTTTTTCCGCAGTGGTCGTTAAATCGGTAGTCATTTCCGCAACTATTCACGGTCTTAACTCACGACCCATTGGGAGTGGTCTTATGAGTATTGGGTGTTAATGGGTGATCTGTGTTTGGGTTTGCTTCGTTTGATAAGATACTCGGGTCGAATTTAAAGTATGTTTAGTGATTGTTTGTCGAACGTGGTGCATTGCTCATGTTGGTAATACTCGTTCGTGTTAGTTATACTTCCCTTCATTCCAAAAATATTGTTCATTTTGACTAGTCTAGGTCAACCAACTTCAACTTTGATTACGGATTAATTTTAAACTATACTTGTAATAAAATGTGTATGTAGCGCGATGAGTTGAGGCTCGATTAGAGTTATACGATATTCATCCATTAAATAGCACGAGTCGTGAAGATTTCAAGTTTGAAAAATTAGAAGGTGCAGTTATTTGAATCGTAAGGTATACAATTTGCATTCAATTATGCGAGATTTGGATTTATCAAGTGTCTTAAATTAGTATTGATCGGAAGTTGACAACGTATTTGATTAAAAAGAAAACGTGCACCGGGCATGAATTATGAGGTGTTGTTTTGAAGCATGTTTTGTGTTGTTTGTGAAATTTATTTTGGAAACGGATAAATCAAATATGCACCGGCCGGGCATGAATTATGATGAGTAACATTTAATTCGGGATGGATGAAGTATAAATAATAAAATTTAATTAAACAATACTACTCTCTAAATGTTTAAATTTGAGAACTGAAACTCCATATACAACCAATAAAATGAAGATGAACAAATTAATCTTCATAGGGAGTGTATAACCAGCATACGTCTATTGAATATATTAAGGTGCATGAACAAATTAATCTTCATAGGGAGTGTAAGCAAATAAGGGTCAATACCCGTATTTTACCCCAGTTTGTCCATATTATTATTAACAGTTTAATTTAACACACGTTCACTGCATGAAGTTCTGAAGATTCGTGATGAGCATGATCGAAAGGGGTCTAACTTGTTTTAGTAATAGATTCGTTGATTTCATTTTTATTATTCACAATTCGACAACTAATCATCCACTTAACCCTTACCTACCTGGAAATTTCTCACCATTCTAATTAATTCGAAGAATAACCTTTTGGGGCCATATATATTTACTACACTAACATGTAATGATGTAATGTAGCCTTTTAATCTCTTTGAAAAATTAACATCCTAAGATGGAAGTTTTAAGGATGTCAATTTTCTGAACTCATCTAAGACATAAATTATGTTTCAACCAACCAAAAAAGAGAAATGGGTTATTTATTAGTATTAACATTTAAACAAACACATATCTAGCCATATGTCCATATCATCTTCCTCAAAAACCAAATTCAAATCATATAAAAGTTATAATTTTATTAATACAAAGAAGATCAAGTGATGTAATTTTCCTAAGAAAATTAAGTATTTTACAATACTTGCTCAAAATGAAAACGGTTAGACCATCTTTCGACCAGATAGTGCAGCAGCTACTGATGAGTAATGTCACTGGCTTAGTAGTAGCGCTCCTCTCTGATCTTGATGTGCCACAGTAGGTTCCGTCTGTGTATATGGGATGTTTGCCCTGAATGGCTGGGGGCGAATATGTATCCTTACATGAACTCTGCTACGCGAGTCGATGTATAATAGGCAAGTATTACAGGTGTCACCAGCCTCCACCAGATTGTGAAGGGGTCTTCTTGCTACTATCTGCACCGCCACCTTCAGGACCCCAACTACCCCACGCATCTTTGTGCCCACCACCACCACCATCGGCACCCCAACTACTCCAACCCCCACCTGGTGAATTCTGGATCTTTGCGCCAGGAAAATCACCAAATCGATCTTCACTATCCTTGGAACTCCACTTCTGTGGACCTCCTCGATCCAAGTCCGGCCTGCCAACCCTGTCACCACCATAGGAACCCCGGTCACGTCCACGACCAGGTCCTCCGATTGGTCTAGGGGCTCCACTGGGATGCTCCCTGTCCTGACTGCCGCCATGTCTGTAATCAGGTCTCCCTGTAAAAAGAAAAACAGTCAGCCATACAATGGGGATTTTAGAGAACATTGTAGCAAGTAGCAACTAGCAACTCCCTTTACCCATAAATAGTGCACCAGATAAAGGGACGGCAAAAGAATTTTGCTTGAATCCAAGCTTCAATGTTTATCTTCACATAAAAACTGTATACTATATGTATCACATGATAAACATTCATTTCCATACACAAAGGCAAGTAGGAAGGCTCCCTTCTTTACTACTGATTATCATGCACATTTACAGTCTTGAAGCGTCAACTGATCATATAGTTGCAACTCAAATATCCTTAATACAATGTCTATGAGGATCGAGATTAAACCATCTAATGCCTAGATATGTTCTAGCAGTAAAAAATAATCTGGAACAGTGAAAAGAACGAGCTGCAGAAGATATGTGAATGTTACAACATAATCTTTATCAAAGCATAAGCATGTTTTTGCAAGATATAAGCCGTTGGGGACATATAATAATATAATATAACATAGGGAAGGGGAAACATCGTAAGTTTGGAAGTAGTTTGAACTTCAACGGAACTGAAAATTCCAGGGCTTACCTGTTCTAGAATTTTTGTCTCTGTCCATGAGCTGGCTTCCTCTATAAGTGCTACCTTCATTAGATGAACCACCCCAGCCACCACCAAAACCTGATGCGCCACCAGTTGCAGGACTTCTCATAGGCACCATAGCAGCAACTGACCGAATTGATTGTCCAGAATCATTTGGGTCGTCAATGTGTCTCTGAAAGTATGCTACTAGACGGTCTATGTCCTCAAACATTCGCTTCCGGAACTTGAATCCCTTTGGATACAGACCTATGTATTCGTGATGTGGATTTGAACTTCGTACGAAAGTCAGAATAAATGTGCCAGGATGTTCATGTGATATTCCAAAGCAATACACAATTCTCATTGGATTCTCAGATTTCTCAATTTTAAGTTGCTCGTCGAGTTCGGTTTTAGTTCCCTTCCTAAACTTGCGGTAATTCAGCATTGCTTTCAAATGAGTAACCAATGGATCCACATAACGATCCTTCACCTAAATCAATAGAAAAAATATTGTAACATTAAGAAGAACATTTTAGGAATAATAAACAGGCACCAGATCATTTTCTCACGCTCCCAGTCATGTTTGAACCTAGTAGTAAACATAACACATAATCTATATTTGATACAGACATAGTAAGTATGGAAATACCAATTTCTGGGGCCTTGGGGTGTACATAGTCACTATTGATATGCAGTTTTAAGATGAGATAACTAGTGCAGACCCAGAATTGTAAATTACAATTTAAATTGATAGGTATCAATGGGTGCTATCTGCTTAAATGCAACTTGCTGTTAACCGACAAATTATACATACAAACAAGTAGAATCGGCTTAAACAAACAGACCAACATCTTTTATGAAATCGACTGACAACATATATAGAATTTGCAGTGAAATAAAAGAGACTAACATATTGAATGGAACTTTATAATAAACAATACCCGCAAAGAAAAATTAACCATTTCCAGTGTTTCATTATGCCATATTCAGGTCAGCCATACTCCCTTTGTCCCGGTCTCAACTTCCTGTTGAGCCGGGCACGGTTGTTTAAAGTAAATTATAAGAATTCAAAAATAAGGTGGACTGAAAAGAATATGAGAGAGAATCAATAATAAAGTATGAGGGAGAATTTCTAATTTAGGTGTAGTGAGTTGAGATTGGTACAAACAAAAAAAGGAAACCAAGAAGCTGAGATTGGGACAAGAGGGAGTAGAACATTCACTGCCCCCACAAGGAATTGTCTGTTTACCAAAGCTTAAATCATCGATAACTTACCTCATCAAGATCTTCAAATGTATCCTCACCAATTTTTAGTGTTTTCCCTATTCGAAGCATGCTTGTGATATCCTTGTGTTCCTTTCCACCTTCAACTATATCCTTGTTGGCATATACACCATCATAGATTTTCAGAGTCAGGGTCAAATGTGAAAGTCCGCGTGAGCTTGGACGATAAACACTTTCACCGGGATCCTTCTCGGACAAAAACTGGAAGCAATGAAGAAAGAATATCGATCACCTTGCATCAAGGTTATTATGCAAAAGAAAACTGAAAATACAGGAATTCATGGCAAGACTCGTGTTCTCTTCTTCTAAAACACCAAAAAAGAGATGCTGAGACCTATGAATAAATTCATGATGCAATCCAGAAAATAAATAACTCACCCCTTCAGCTTCATCAGCTGTAATGTTTTTGAAGCTAGGGTGGTGAATCATCCTTGGCTTAAAATTTTTCTTCACAAGCTCCTTCTGCTTGCGAGATTTTTCTTCCTCAGTTCGTAATGTGCTACGTTCTTCATGGTAGTAAGGATCCATCATCCTATGGTTTTGAAACCGGTCACTCCTCATTTCACTTTCTCGACAAGTTAAAAACACCTGATAACGATTCTTTTGGATTGACTTTATTCTGCACGTCAAAACATCACCTTCACTTAGCTTGTCAGTTAAGTCATTGATATCCCTCCAGTCATCAGTGTAATCTTCCTTGCTAAGCATGCCAGTCAATCCAGATTCAAGGTCACATATAGCTTTCTGGGGTTGAACCCTACGAACTGTTGCTTGCACAATCCTTCCTTCCGATAACTCTCTTTCCCCTGAGATCATGTAAAATTCATCATCCTGATTAGGTTCTACATATGGTCTGCGTCGATCCTGGAAGGCCTCGATCAACTCCAATCTTATATCATGAAGTGTTTCCTTTTTCTCCACATTTTTATGTTCAGCATACTCACTAATATCCACAGCCCTCAACAAGTGAGGCTTTTCTCTAACATGCTCAATAGCTAATTCCATTACATCATCATCATCATTTATGTCATCATTTCCATCCTCACGGTAAATATCCTTGGCCAATTCCTCCGCAAGGCCATAAGATTCTGGATGTATTCTAGTGTCGTCCATCATATCAATAACCTGACTAGTACTGGAAGCTAATCCACTCCGTCTCACGCGTAAGAATCCAGCTGCATTGATAAAAACCTTTTTACCAAGACCATAAACGGTCAGCAGGTCTTTTCTAGTGTAAATGGCTCCAGCTCTTAGCAGGGACCGTTGCAGCGAAGCTGCTTTTCTGGGCCCAAGACCTGAAACAAACTGCAAAGGAGCAAACAACCATTCATGACTGGAGGCTAAGTTTAGGTCAATCCCTACTTGATTTGTTACATCGACCATAACTTGTTCGATCATTCCATACTTCTCATCAGGAGTGAGAAAACTCTCCAGAGGGAAAAGTTTCCAAGATAAAATCTCTCTACCCGGTCCACATAAACTCGCAACCATGGCTAACGGATTTTGAAGATAGCGTCCAAGAGCTACAGCTCGCCTAATGATGCCTGGAATTAGGAAAATTGAAAGGTCCAGCATTAATTGCATACACTAAGAATATTGATCTAAAAAGAAATATATAAAGACAACATCATAAGGATAAGAATAAAAGTGACAAAGGCCAGAACAAGAAAGTTAATAGAGGATTCTCGAACTCCACTGAAGTGCCTAAAATTAATATTGCAAGGTGTTATACCTTCTTGCGAAGGAAGTTGATCAACAGATATGCGTGAATTCTCATACAAATGTGGCAGAGATTCATCACCGTACACAATGTTCAGATTATCCATCTCTTGGCCAACATCTCTTGGATTATCTTCCACCATCTTGAAGATGATCTGGTTACATGTGACAGTAAAAACGTCAAATCATAAGCTATCATGCAATTTAAAACTTGCTGGTAGGATATCATAACCAGTACCTCATAAATATCCTCTTTCAGCCGTGTGCATGACAAATTAGCCGCTCCTAGAACAACCACATGAGGTTGGTGATCCATCATAAACTTCTGCACCCGCTGCTGATCAGTCTTCTTGCGTTGTTGTTCGTGAACACTTTGACCACGAAGACTCAGGGATCCAGCATGTAAGACATCTAAAACCTCCCCAGATGAATCCAGCATCACAAAAGTTGTAGCTGGCTTTCCAGGGCCCCAGCAGCAAGCCATAACTCTAGGTGCAGCATCTTCCTCTGAATGTATATCATGTTCTTTTCGCTGATAAGGTGCCAATGACACTTTGTCCCACAACAGCTTTCCGTACTCCAAGAGCAACCAGGATTTTGCTCTACTAGACATTAATGATCTTGCTTCCTTTTCCATTGAAGGTATAAGTAAATTGTAAAATGCATCATGAAGTATCAATTTTCTCTGCTCATTCCATAATTGTGCAGATTTACTCACACCATCACTCAGGTAATAGTCGTTCGAGTCACTTATTAACTTCTCAAGTACTGTTTCTGGCAGCTTGATTGTAACTTGCAGGAGCTTCTCTCCTTCAGCCTTCTGAATTAGAACCCACTGTGCATCATCAAATCTGGTAAGCGGCTTGTCTCGCAACCACTTCACGCTAGAAAATTGATGAAACGAATCGATTGCTACATTTCCATCAGCAGTAGGACTAGTCGACACCACAGCATTGTCCATGAAGATACCACGAACATGTCTACGGACGCAAGGCTCACAGCTAATCTCAACAGCTGCCTGAAGTATATCATGACAATGTTAGCAAATAAGGAAATAGCTCTCTGCAGGTCAGGTCATTCATGTTCCAAGAGTGCTAAATTATAGGCTGCCACATACCATGTGCCTTGCCCCTTTTAACACGGCTTGAGGTGTCTCAAACATAGCACAGGTGTAATTAGAAGCCACCTCCTCTGGTGTCTCCTTTGGATCCACTAACTCATCCATTCTCTGCAAATAAGAAAATCCAATCAATTTAGCATTTTAAGACAAAAGTAATAAAATTAATGCTGAACCTACCATTTCCACCAAAGAAATGTGCAGGCCAAATTGCTCAGCACTATAGCCAAACTTGCTTGCAACCTCCCAGAGGCCAGCTTTACTGCAGATGCTATAATGTGATTTCCTCTTTGGTCTCTTAAACTGCCCCTCGTCTAGAACAACTTCTCCGGCGGGGAAGTGCAAATTAAATTTAGAGTCAACATCATCAACTTCTTTTTCTGAATCAGCAGCTTTGAGTGACTTAACAATTGATTCGAAAAGTTGTTGATTTAAATTTAAACGTGTCTCATCATATACTCTGTGTGTCTCTTCTTCAAATCGCCTATTGTGGTACGACTCTAATGCAACTTTTCTTTTCTGAAGAAGGAGCCACTTCCGATCCAAGTCCTGAATCGTCCAAAGCACCTGCAATAAACCACTCCTTAGTATTTCATTGGACTCTCCTAGTTCACTATCCACCAGTGAATGTAAGAGGTTACATGAGACGGGAAGAAGACGATCTTCGGTAAATAATGTCATCTAAAAGACATCGCACATGATGAAATAGAACATTTAAGGTATAAAACAACTACTACTCAGTCCCGCAGAATGTTTTCCACATAACATACTCACTTTATTTAGTTTTTTTTATTCAACCAACAACCGCTTACAACTTTTCATTCATTGTTTTAAAAAAAAAAAGGGACAAACAAACAACAAAAACCAACTTACAAATTTTAGTTCATTTTTATGTCTCACTCTTAATATTTGTGCCCAGAGAAAATATGACATAATTAAGGTGTTATGTATAAATATCAATAGTAAAAGCCAACCTTGTGCCACTTGATGGTAGGTCTCTGGCAAGGATCGTCATCATTGTCGGACAGTGGCTCATTTGGATCCTTTAATAAACTCAAGATGTCCTCCTTTCGATACATAGCAATGCACGGAATCTATAATGTAGATAAACGAGAGTCATAAACACACTGGGTAACACGCATGTATAACCACGGAGCAGAATTAGGAAGTTCATACCTCCAACTTCTGAATGTGCATTAATTCCAGAAGCGTAGAAATTTGATCCTTGATTTCATCCGTTTCAGCCGTCGTTGAACCTCTAAATAATGGCACCGAACCGTTAACGAGCTCATTATATATCCATTCCTTCTCCATGTCAATACTGTCCCCATCTATTGGTGGGTTGCCAGTACTTTCCTCAATTATCTATAGAAACGAATAGATGATAAATCAACAATAAGAACCTCCAAGTATTCCATAAGATTCTTGACTAACTTGCATCCTCTCAGGATGCTTAACTATCTTGCATCCTCACAGGATGCTTGACTAACCTGCATTCTCTCAGGAACATCAATCTCCCGAATGTGGTCATCCTTCCCTGTCATGTACTTCTCAGATAGTACACTGGGATCAAACTGATCTTCGAGGCTTCTTTCACCAGTTTCACCAAACCTATCCCCCATCTCCAACCTTCGGATTCTCAAGAGGTCTTCAGGATCACCAAATATGTCATGGGCTTCTTGCAAAGCTGATGATGAGATCCCTGGTCGTTGCCTGGCCTTTTTAACCTTCTTCCTCCTACATCCACATAATATATATGTAGACAAGAATAAAGTCATGGAGCACATGCCAATGTATTTGCTCATATATTAAGTACCTCACAGGAGCTCCATGCTCATCAATGTCTTCTTCATCGACAATAAAATCAGCCATTTCATCCTCTTCACCAATATCCACATCTTCTTCTTCTTCTTCAAGCTGTTCATCTTCCTCAGCAATATCTTCCAACGGTCGTCCTAGGAGTATTTGATAAACTCAATGAGATCGTTTAAGTTATTGATTATTAAAGAAATTCAGGTTGATACTATAATCTAGATTTACCATCATAATCCCCAAACAAACTACGTTGCACCTTCTCCTCATCTGTACGTCCTCCTTTCCCACCTCCATCAAATTCCTCTTCATCAGAAAGCCCAGAAGGTTCAACTTCAGTATCCCTCTGAGCCTTTTTTAGACGCTTAAATTTAGCCTCCTAATAATACGAAGAATAAATGACCCACAAATGGCATCAATAAGAATAGGAACAGCCAGGGAATGACATAATCACATAACAGACAAAAGAAACAAGACTAGAACTTGCATGTTTTGGGCGATGAACAGAGATGTTGCTCTCCTGGAGGAGCTCATAGTCATCCTCATCCAACTCGTAGTTCCTCTCAGACTCCCTATATATCAACAAATGGTACTCATAAGACAAATATTACTTTAGATATGTGAGAGGAAAATACAACAAACAATTGCCATGGGTACAAAAACTGACCTTTTCTTCCGCTTCTTCTTCTTCTGTCTTTCCTCATCACTATTGTCTCTATCATCTTCCGCTTCCCCATCTTCTTCTTCGACATCATCTACTATAAAGTCATCTTTCTCATATTCATTCTGACCTTCTGCAGTAAAAAGATAATGAGAAAAGTAAAAGGTGTAATCAATCACGAAACATGCCTGAATGTGCTGCCAGGATGGAAAAACCAGGAGAAAATTACATCTGTGAGGCATCAAGTAAAAGCGCAGCGTGAGTTAAATTAATGATTTACTCATTCCTCATTAAAAATTTAAAATTCATCATATCACAACCATTTCTGGTTGATAACGTACTAAACACTAGTGCTTTAGAACGCACAAGGCACGTGGAGGAGATAACCATATTTTACGCATACGCCCCAATGTTTGTGGGATGCACCTACAAGTTTCTTAAACTAAAGCGATACTACTAAAATCTCACGATATTTGCTAAGAAATGTCGACAGTACCAGTGCATGAGGTGAATTGATAAAGCAGCAAAAAATAGTAATATAGCAGTAGCCTTTACACGAGTAGTACTACTTGATTTGGCGAACAATAGCTTGTGTTTTTTTACGTATCTAGGCAAGAGTACTTCTAATGCCAACTTATCATATCATTGGAATCTAAGCAAAGCTGTTTCTGCATACTCCTCTTTCACGCTTTAAAGCATAAATTTCCAAATGTGAAACTATATATGTGTTCCACGTGGTGTCCTTGCCAAAACACTTCTGAAGCTCTGCCTTGAACACACAAGGACATTTGACATGGAAATGGTGATGTTACATAACTCACATAAATCGGCTCTACTTTGCCTAATTGAGCCTAGGATAGTCTCGACCCCTTGCATAAAACGTGCCCAAAATCGAACTAGAGCCCGAGTGACTTGTATAACATTGCCGAACTACGCAGGCATCCTCGGCAATAATTAAGCAAATTATACTAATCCACAGCATTATATGAAAAATAAACTAATGAATATAATATGAAATTTGTATAGGGCAGATGGAGGAGCAGCAAACGACACCGTACCATCGTCTTCTTCATCTTCATCGTCATCGTCACGATCATCGCCGTGATTTCCATAGGGCTCCTCCTCGTCTCTCTCTTCCTCCTCGACTCCAATATCATCTGCATCCGGAAATTTCAAACGAAATCATTTAGTATTTGAATTTTGAAAGTATGGGCAGCTAATTGAACGAATTTTATTTGGGGCTATTGTACCTTCGTCATCAGAAATCACATTCTTGCCCGCCATTGGAGATGAGAGCTTATGGGAAATAACCTAAAGTTGCTATCGTGTAATCGGTAGAAGAGCAAAAACGAGCTGAACGACTATAAGTGTTGTTACCGGAACCGAGCTTTTCCCAGTTCCACGCTATTTATAGAAACCGGCGTTGAAGGAGGGGATCTATAGACTTGATAATAACCCGGACTCCAAATTTTGTGAGTCTTGATTATCCTAACCAGTCGAACCGAGTCGAGTCGAGTCGAATCACTTTATTAAGTTCGACTTGTTTGACAACGCTTCAACTCATGGAATACCAATGATATACCAACTGCCTAATTTAGCCGGGAGTGTAACACCTAAAATTGTTTCGTAAGAATTGATTGTGTCCGACCATGTAAAATCAATAAAAATAGCCACTTGACCAATGCCACGTGGGTGATACACGAATTTACTAATATGTTTGCATTTGCACCTAAACAATGTATTGGTGAAGTAGAATTTTATATCCTTTCAAATTGGTCGAACTTCAATTTTATTTTCTGATTGTGCATCATCCTGTGCCTGTTTTTCGTCGAGTACCATAAATGGAAGGGTAAAACATAGGATGATACCAAAAGTGGAGAGAGCAAAAGTTGCTACCCATTTTCTTTACATTCAACATGTGTTCACAACGCACATTTTTCGTTTTTGTTTCCTTTCATCTATTTAATTCACAGTTATTTATGTGTGTTTTCCAATCATTATTTTATTTTTATTTTATTTAATGAAGCGCATATTATAAAAGATGAGGAAAACTAGGTACTACCGTCGGAGGCGTTCCACTGTTCTGTGAACATAAGAACGCAGTTTACGACGAACCTCTCAAACGGAAAATACATCCATATAAATACAACCAGTGCCCCGAATGTGTAGCTGATATAGAAGTGACATATATGAGCTCAAAGTACATTAGCATTGGTCAGAAACGTCGCCTTCTTCTGTGAAGTATTGGACATTTGCATTAGAATAATTTCTATAATATTTTCAATTTTCATTTGGTTTTACTCATTTTGTAATTGAACTCTATTTGTTCAGTAAAATTGCTTTATTTTACAATTTTAGTTACTGCCAACATTAATTCTTTTAATTTTTTATGCATGTAGAATACTGTCATATGTATATAACACCTTTGATGGTCCATATTAGTTGTGTCTTATTGGAAGGAGATCACGTGATGGACACATGTACATTCTACCAACATGTTCTGAAGTAGCTGCATTAATTGTTGGTATGTTTGGATATGAATCATTTGTACCAATACATATTATATATTTTAAGTACTTTTAATGAAATTAACATTGTCTAACTTATAAATTATCAGGAGATGATTAATACGACATGGATCCCCGTGACTTAGTACTCGAGCAAAGAAATGGTGATTTCCATATAATTTCATAATTGCATCCATGTTACCTTCCGATGCAGTATCCGCAACCTTTAATTTCCCATATGGTGAGGATGGATACCATACTGAAATATTGCACTCTGATAAGTCCAAAAGGAGTAAGGCACACCTTTACAATCAAGGAGTTCTTGTCATTTAGGCTTTTTGATCGTGTTGATGAGGCTCAGACCATACTGCTTAGTAGAAAGTTATTTCAACATTTTATAGTAGATGGTTATATGATGATGGAATCACATAGATTGTCTTTCATCATGATGAACCAACTGTTATTGAGGTCTGATAAGTATAAATCACATGATGATGCCATTCAAACAGGTGATATTGATCCAACCGATCCACATGGAAATCTTGGTAAACGCTTTATCCTACCATCTTCTTTTGTTGGAGGTCCTAGATATATCGTACAGAACTTCCAAAACACTATGGCCATATGCAAGAGTATAGAATATCCTGAACTATTCATCACATTCACTTACAATCCCAAATGGCTTGAGATAACACGCTCTGTCGAATCGATGGGTTTACGACAGGAGGATAGACCCGATGTTATGAGTCGAGTCTTCAAAATGAAGTTGGACCAGCTTATAAAAGACTTGAAGACAAAAAACGTTTTTGGCAAGGCAGTCGGAGGTAACTATCTATAAATATAGTTTATGTTATTTATTAATTTGTTAATCAAATAATGTCATAACTTACTATATTAACTTTCCAGTGGTCTACACCATTGAATTTCAAAAAACGCGGGCTTCCTCATGCACATATACTACTATGGATTGATCGAGCTAATCGAAATATGTCTGCAAGTTCTATAGATGATTTCATCAGTGCTGAGATACCGGATAAGGATCTCAACCCGGAGCTGTACAAAGCTGTATCCTAGATAGTACATGGTGCATGATCCTTGCGGACCATTGAATTCAACTTCACATTGCATGCACGGTGGCAATAAATTCTCTAAGAAATTTTCAAAGTCGTTTAATTAATGAGCAGACTATATTTGATGGAAATGGCTATCCTGTTTATAGGAGGCGTGATGCTCGCGCCACTATCGAGAATAATGGCAATATCATTGATAACAGGTGCAATTCATAACTCCTTATCAATATTTAAGTATTAAATTATATTCCATTTATCCCTATCTAACTTGATTCACACGTAGAAATAATAAGTTGTTTCACCATCCATTAATAGGTTTATTGGTCCGTACAATCCCTTCCTGCTGATGAAGTACTAGGTTCACATAAATGTTGAATGGTGCAATAAGACCAATTCAATCAAGTATCTGTTCAAGTATGTCAGCAGGGGTGTGGATAGGATAGGCGCAAAATTAACAATTGATAATGAGGTGAAGGATTATGTTGACTGTCGGTACGTACCTGCATGTGAGGCTGTATGGCGTATTATGGGTTATGATATCCATTACATAGATCTACCCGTTGAGCGTTTATCATTTCATATGAAAGGTGAACAATCAGTCACATTCAAGGATGGTGATCTCATAACGGATTTGTTGGAAAAGCATACAGTTGCCGAGACAAAGTTCCTTAAATGGATGGAATTCAACAAACATCATCCTGAGGCACATAAGTATCTATATTCAGAGTTCCCCATACATTACGTGTGTGATCGTAGAGGCAAAACGTGGAGAGGTAGGAAGAATTTCAACAATAAAGTTGGAAGAATATACCATGTTCCAATTAAGACCCGTCCACTATATTTCATGCGGATAATGTTGAATCACATAAGGGGTGCCACTTGCTATGAGGATTTGCGGACCGTGGATGGTGTGGTTCATCCAACATACCGCGATGCTTGATACGCTTTGGGTTTGCTCGATGACGACAAGGAATACATCCATGCTATTAAGAAAGCAAGTTTATGGGGGTTCCAAACGCTTCCTTCGACATCTGTTCTCCATCCTCCTCCAGTCTGATAGTATGTCTATGCCTGTTTATGTTTGGGAGAATACATGGGAGTATCTGTCTGACGACATCCAATACATCATGCGAAGGAAGTTGAATAATCCTGGTATAAATTTTATTATTGTATTCAAATTGATTTTTTCACGATAAAGTTTATAATTTATTAAATATGCTCACTTTGTCAGGGCTCGAGTTGAATGAAGAACAATTGATGAATTTTGCTCTTGCTGAGATTGAAGAGTTCCTTTTTAGGAACGGCTTTATCTTAAGTTAGATTGAAGGTATGCCCATGCCCGACAGTGTAGTCCTAGATAGTGGCATGGATAGTTTGATACTTGAAGAAATGTCGTACGATATTGATGATATGATTGAGCAGCACAACAGTTTGTATCCGTCTCTCACCGATGAGTAAAGGATTGTGTACCATACTATTACGGATGCAGTCGATTCTGGTAGTGGTGGAGTTTTCTTTCTCTATGGTCATAGTGGCACTAGAAATACATTTTTGTGGAAGACACTTTGTTCTGCATTACGTGGTAGACGTGATATTGTTCTCCCAGTTGCATCGAGTGGTATAGCTTATCTATTTCTTCCTGGTGGTCGTACTGCACACTCCAGATTCAGTATTCCTTTGCATACTGTAAGTAGGATAACTCCAGGCAGCGATCTTATAGGACTCTTGAAAAATACAAAATTAATAATATGGGATGAGGCGTCGATGACTAATAAGTTTTGTTTTGAGGCACTTGATCGCAGTCCAAGGGACTTAGATGTGAGAATGGTAGAGAATCGACAAGCCATTTAGTGGATTGGTTATCGTTTTTTGTGGGGATTTCAGATAGATACTGCAGGTCATACCTAAGGGTAACAGGCAGGACATAGTCCACGCATCTCTATGCTCATCGAAGAAGCTTTGGAGTTCGTGTCATGTGCTCAAGCTCATTAAAAACATGCGCCTGTAGGTATTTTTCTAACATTTTATATTAATTATAATTTTTAATATGCAATTTAATTAATTTACATGCATGTAAATTATTTTTTATAATAAGTATGTTTATATTATTTTATCAATTACAGTATGGAGGCTCACATGCTGAGGTTGAGAGTATTAGGGAGTTTGCTAATTGGTTGTTGAAGGTTGGAAATGGTGAGGTTGGTGGTGATAATGATGGTGAGGTAGAATTTAAATTGCCTGATGATATCTCGAATCGTTCTACTGGTAAACCAATTGTTGAAATAGTTGAGAGCACATATCCTAGCATATTAGACAATTTTGGCGATGGTTGGTACTTTTGAGGATAGAGCTATCCTTGCTCCGACCAATGAGATAGTCCAGGAAGTCAATGATTATATTATGTCTCTTTTACATGGAGATGCTACCGAGTTCATGAGTTCTGATAGCATATGCCGAAGATGATATTGTCAATAGAGAAGATGTGTATTATGTCGAGTTTCTAAATGCTATTAGGACTTCTGGAATACCAAATCATATTATCCCACTTAAGGTGGGTTGTCCTATAATGCTCCTTAGGAACATTGATCAGTCCTCGGAGCTTTGTAATGGGACTCGGTTGATTGTTACTACAACTGGCAATCACGTTATTAGGCGAAAACCATACATGGGAAGAACGCAGGAGTGAAGGCGTTCACCTTCCAACCTTACCATGTTCCTATCAGATTTCAACGAAGGCAATTTCCTATATCAGTTTGTTATGCGATGACTATCAACAAGAGTCAGGGACAATCGTTATCTAATGTTGGACTCTATCTCCCAAAGCCTGTATTAAATCATGGTCAACTCTATGTGGCAATTTTTAGAGTGACAGGCAAGAAAGGTCTCAAGGTTTTAGCTTTGGATGAGGAAGGCAATCCAATAGATACGATGACAAACGTCATCTACAAATAGGTGTTTAGAAATCTTGGAGGTATCTATATCTATATGAAAAGAAGCGTATTTCAAGCCTTGTGGTTAAGCCATGTGTCATGCTGACGTGGCACTATTGAGCATTCCTATTGGTCAGTTTTTTTTTCAAATGTATTTTGATTGGTTGTTAGAATTTCAAATTTGGTATGTTGGTGGTGGAACATTTTAAGTATTTAAGATGTAGTGCACCATATAACTCCCATGATTTATTTTTAGTATGTTGAATCCATATATAATTTTTATTTAATCTCATATATATTTATCTACAAAACTCCAAAAAATATTTTGAACGTATATATAGATTCACCACGACAAGACGAATCCATAGACACCAAACTTGAATATTTTAATAATTAATTAAATTATTTATATATTAAATTAAATATTATGTAGGTTTATTAAATGATAGAAATAATAAAATTTAAAAAATAGAGCATTTATTAAATACTTACTACTCCCTCTATTTATCAAAGAAATCAATATTTATTTAGGTAACAAATGTATACTTTAAAAATTAGCAATAAAGTAACGTATTTGATTAAATAAAAACCATCATCTTATCAACATTTACGTGAATTCTCACACGTTTTCTACTTTTTACTCATTATTTATTCAAATATTACATTCTATCTTATATACTCACTATATGAAACATTTTGAATATAAATTTCACAGATATTTACAAAACCCACCCCTCCAAGATGGCCACTTTGCAGATTGATACCTGATGTTTGAACAATTACAAAATCCGCCCCTTACATTTTTAAAGTAATTACATATAAACCCAAAAAGTCAAAAATTCTCTATTTTTATTTTATTTTACCATTACCTTTATTTTCACTTTATATTTTATCATTTATTTTTAATCATTCCATTTAAATATTTCATTACTTCATATTTTAAACCCCCATTTTTCCTTCTTCTCCAAAACTCCTCACCTCTACTTCCACCATCATCTCCTCCACGGCTCCACCCTTCTTCACCACCACCACGCACAAATACCATGGAATCTTCATCACTACCCACCACCACGAACCACCATGGATGCTCGAAATTGAGCTTCCATGGAAGCTTCAAGAGAGCTTCATGTCCATGGAAGCTCAAATTGACGAGCTTCCAAGGACATGAAGCTCTGGACAAGCTTCCCTGGAAGCTCAATTCGGGTGTCCATGGACGCTCTTCTCCTACATCTTCTTTTTCTATTTTTATATTTTTTAATTTTAATTTTAATTTGTTAAAAAAATTCTATGGAAGCTCCGAACAGAGCTTCCATGGAAGATGGAAGCTCTGGCCGGAGCTCCAGACATTTTTTTTTAAAAATGTTTTTTTAATAATTAAATGTGGGAGTTTGTTGGATTTTTGAATAATTTGAGGGTTGATTTCAAATATGTTTTTGGATGATAATATGAGCAAAATTTATAATTGGGTATATTTTGTTAAGTTTAAAATATAAGGGGCTCTACTGTAATAAAACTTACAATTGTAATTTTATTTTTCCATTAAGTTTTGTATTACTATGTATTTTATCTTTTCTTTTTTCTTAAAAATGAAACTTTAATGTTGGTCAACGATTTTGGGTGTGGACGTAATTGTTCAAACATCGGCTATGAATCTGTAATTGGACAATCTTACAGGGGGGTCTATTTGTATATGACCCATAAATTTCAATTTATATATATTGAGGTTGTTATGATTGAAAATTAACTTTATTAGATTATTAATGCATTATTTTAAGGATAAAATAAGTAAAGTCGGTAAAAGATCTTAGGTGTTGCATAGCCAACTGTGGTAGCAGATTGGTTGCCGCATAATCTTGGTATCATATTAGCTAATTTTGATGTTACGGTTGAGTATGTAGAGCCTGCATAGGGGTGGTATTAATTAGTGTTGTTGATAGACATCAACCGGGTCAATGTTATTGCTTGGCATCAAAATTTGTGTCATATGGTTTTTTTCTAGAAAGTGCGGAAGGTTTAACTGACAAATATTAGCAACTGAATTGGTTCGAAATTCTGAGTGGCAACATGTAGTAATTAATTAAAGGGGATTTCTCTTTGGGGATTAAATCTCTTGAGTCTACATATTATAGATTTGCATTTTTTTTCATTATAGAAGAAACCGAGACATTTGATGTAGAATTTTGTCCATTAGTAGTCGCTATGCTCTAATTTTATTTTTGAATTTTTTTCATGATCAATCTTTCGAACTATTTTTCAATTACATATTTGTTTTCGAACAACACCTAGATGTTGAAATGTTTCCTATATTCTCAAATCTCAACTGTTACCTTTAGTTGTGAAATGGGACATATGATTGTAAGCTTTATTTATTTGATAAACATGCATAGTTCTTGCTTGGACTTGGTTGCATTTGAAACTCCTGATGGATAACAAATCGTCTAAATCGAGTAAGCATTTACAGTCTCAAGATCAGACTCCACGAGATTGAATAAATTTGAATGAGCGGAAATGTTCAAAATTATACTATTTTGAAAATATATTCTACATGTATTAGTTGTCTATTCATTAGGTACTCACTCAGTTTATATAACTGTTCTATCATCCGTGCACACAATAATATCCTTGCATTTACTTCAATGGATGGAAAATAGTCAAGGAAGTGAATAAACGAAAATGTCCTTATTGTTGTTAGATAGGTGACTAAAATGATCACAAGATTGGCCCACTCTTGCCCAACCAAGGACAAACTCCAAAAATTCGCCCAACGTTGCATATATGACACTGGACACGAAATTGACAACATGATCAATGCTCTCGGGTTCGTTTCATTAAACATCTACACTCAATTTTATGTATCTTTCACATATTTCGTTTCAAACAAATTATTAGTTATACATCATTTAGTATCCATTAGAATTATAGATACTCTATGATAAATAATTTATTTTATTATTATGGTAAAGCCAAACCAATGAGGCTGGTGTGAAAACTGCTACTACAACATTGATCAAAACTATGGTGGAAGAGTAAAATTCATATGCAAAAGTATACAAGACAGCCAGATATCGCATCTCCCTTGATAATGCCCGTGAGGTAGGACTTCAACTTAATGCAAGACGCCAGGGGATGAGCAAACTTACAATTTGCTTACTACATCTGAAGTAACTGATGCTATAGTGGAGGGTGATGTGATAACTTACATGCAAAATATCATATTATGGTTGATCAGATGAGGAATGGACTTGAAGCACATAACTGAGTTTCGATGCTACCTTATTTTTCAATATCCATTACTTTTCGTCCATGGAGAAGAAGGATGGTATATCGATATAGTATTGTGAGTAAGATGCCAAATCTTATTCTTAGGAAGTTCTTAATTAGCTTTTCGGATACAAGATAAGGAGAATCACTACAAAAATGTCAGAACATGTGACGGATAGATCCGTCGCTTTCATCTATCCGTCGCCTCGGGCGACGGATCGGCGACGGATAAAAATCCGCCGCCTCGAGCTAATGGCGACGGATAAAATCCGTCGTCAATTCGCGACAGATTGACGACGGATTGACCTTTTTTCAAAAAAAAAAAATGATTATGGGGCGGATAGATCTATCCGTGCCCCATTTTTTTTAAAATAAAATCCAGTACAATTTTTATATTCATCTGGATTAATCCGGCGATAGCGGTGGTGGTGGTGGTGCGGGGGGTGGGGTGCCGGTGGTGGTGGGTGGTGGTGGTGGTGTAAGGGGGGTGGTGGTGGTGGTGGGTGGTGGTGGTGGAGGAGATGGTGGTGGTGGTGGGGGTGGTGGTGCGGTGGTGGGAGTAGAGAGGTGGTGGTGGTGGAGATGGTGGTGGAGGAGGATGGTGGAGGAAAGGAGGTGGTGGAGGAGATGGTGGTGGTGGCAGGGTGGTGTTGGGGGGAGAACAGAGGTGGTGGGGGTGGGCAGAGGGTGGTGGAGGAAAGGAGGTGGTGGAGGAGGAGGTTGGTGGTGGTGGGTGGTGTTTGGTGGTGGTGGTGTTGGTGGTGGTGGTGGTTGGTGGTGGTGGGAGGTGATGGTGGTGGTGGGAGGAGAAAGGTGGTGGAGGGAGGAGGAGGAGAGGAGAAGTAGTGGAGAAAAGGAGGTGGTGGAGGAGATATATTCTATTTTTTAGGTTTTTGAGCGGATAGATCTAGATCTATCCGTCGCTAATTTTTTTTTTTTTAATTTTCTGGCCTTGTAGCGACGGATAAATGTATCCGGCGCTAAAAATTTTTTTGTTTTTTTTGTCGCTCAGAAGCGACGGATAATTTTATCCGTCGCTACAGAGCTATTTGATAACCTTTATCCGTCAACGGGCGATGACGGATAGAATCCGTCGCCCCAAGTAGCGATCCGTCGCTACAGGGGCGACGGATAAAATCCGTCGCCCCTTTCCATCGTTTTACCTCAGAATTCTTGTAGTGAATGAAGGTCATCAACTCATATTTAGCCAGACGTCATTATTACAATCATTATTGATTCTAGATGAGATATTATATTTGGAGGACTTTATGCTCCGTTTTGAGAGCTAGAAGAGATACAATTCTCCCAATGGATTCCTTAGGTATCATATCATTGATGCTTCCGAGGGTCTGAACTGCTCAATCAAGATTCGATATAACATTGAAGATCCATTTAGACTGTGTATGCAGTAAGATTAAGCTTGATTCTGATGCAACCTGTCTACTCAAAAAAATGCAGGTTATTATATGGGACGGGGCTACAATGACCTATATGTGTTGTTTTGAAGCGCTTGATAGGAGTTTGGAGGATTTTATGCACCGACCAGCCTCACCATTCGAGGGTTTGGTTATTGTATTTGTCGGAGAATTTAGACATATATCGCCAGTGGTTGCGGGAGGGTCTAGATCTGAGATTGTTGATGCAACAATATGCTCATCCAAAATTTGGAATTCGTGTGAGGTCCTCAAACTTACAAAGAACATGCGACTGCAGGTAACTAAATGTTTGTTTCACTTATGGTATGATTTTAGTAATTTGTATCTTTCTTTATATTTTGTAAAGTGTGTTTTGTGTTTTTAAGCTGGTACGTTAACAACTGAGATTCATGAGACTAGAGAATTCGCAAAGTGGATACTATGAGTTGGTGATGGAGTTGCCGACTGTGATAATGACAATGAGGTTGATATCAAGATGCCAGAGGACATTCTTTTTCAAGAAGTGAGAGATCATATTCCTACCATTGTCCAAAGTACATATCTATCCTTACTTGAGCAGTAAGATTATGCTTGATTTTGATGTAACATGTCTACTCAAAGAAACAAAGCTTATTACATGGGACGAGGCTACAGTGACCAATATGCATTGTTTTGAAGCGCGTGATAGGAGTTTGAGAAATGTTATGCATCGACTAGCCACACCATATTTGGTGGTTTGATCATTGTATTTGGCGGAGACTTTAGACAGATACTGACAGTGGTTTCGTGAGGGTCTAGAACCGTCATTGTTAATATAACAATATGCTCATCCAAAATTTGGGAATTTAGTGAAGAGTATATTAGTGGTTTGAAAGGGGGAAGTCTATGGGAATTTGCGAGTTTTTTACATCACCTTTTCGTAACCATGTTGTAATCACGCAGCATGTCGAGGCTTGAGTAAGTTTGGAACAAAACATGGACTTTATTATCAGACGACATTATGTACAATCAACAAAGGTTACTCAACAATCCTGGTACACTAAATTTAAATACTATATTACACATTCCCACATACAATGACAATCAGTTTAAGTTTTCTATGTAATTGTCATGTAACGATAGAGAACTCTTCAGCCAGGTTTGAAATTCACTAATGAACAAATAAAAAACATTGCTATTATGCAAGTACAGAAGTTACCGAAGAAAAACTACAACAATCTTAGTTCATTTGACGATATGCCCGTGCCGGATGAGTCTGTTATATAAAATGCTACAAATCCATTCATTTTGTATTAGATGTTCTATGTTAGAGTTGCAATGGAGCATAGCACAATGGTTTATACCCACAATTGACTGATGGATAACGTGCCATATATGAAATTATGTCTATTGTCGATGGTCAAAATGGCGAAGTATTCTTCTTATACATCTGCGGATGGACCACAAAAACCTTTATATAGAGAACGATGTCCCCTGTTTTTTAGGGCTAGAGAAGATATTGTAATTCCAGTTGCGTCCAGTGGGCTTGCATCACTCATTCTTTATAAAGGTAGGACAGTAGTCCGGCATATTCAAGTTTCAGAATACCATTGCATATCACGAGGACTCAACATTCAATAAGCTTATGATTCAGAATACTCAAGGATGCTCGGCTTATTATTTGTGATAAGGCTTTCATGACAAACCAACATTGTTTGAAGCGATCAATAGGAGCTTGAAGGATGTGATGGGCCGTTCAGATGAGCCATTTGGTGGGAGTGGTGATTGTCTTCGGCGGGAACTTCCGACATATTTTGCCCGTTGTTCCCGGAGGAATAGTTATAATATTGTGAATGCCTCTATATGCTCCTCTAGGATATGAGTTGTTGTGAGGTGCTTCAACTGACAAAGAACATGAGATTGCAGGTAAATGACCCGTTTTATCTATATACCACATACTTGTATCATACTCCCTCCGTCACGGGTTCATCTTCCCGCAAGCCCGGCCATAAGTTTTATGATTAAAATGAATAAAGTAGGAAAGATGGTGATAAAGTATGAAAAGAGTGAATAAAGTATGACAAATATTGAATAAAGTAGGAGATACAGTGAATAAAGTAAGAAGAAGGTTTTCCATTTAATGGATGAGAGGTTGAAATTGAGACGTCCCAAAATGGAATGCGGGAAGTTGAAATTGAGATGGAGGGAGTATTTAACTTATCATTGTTTACGTCCAATTTAATCCTATACAGACTGATTCGTCATCGTTCCAAATTAAAGAGATGAAAGAATTTGTTGAGTGGATAACACATGTTGGTGAGGGCATTACCGCTGGACCTAATAATTGTGGGTTCATATCAAGATACCGAAGTTTTACATATTTGAGAAGTGAGTCATCCAATTTAAACTATTATAGATAGTACATATCTTTCGTTGTTGTATCACTTAGGCGATCCATCACTTGACCCTGTATATTTCATCACTGGGATGTTCTTGCACCTGCAAATGAAATATTTGATGATATAAATCAATTTTTCATGTCGAAGATGTCAATAGATAGCATTGAATATTTGAGCGCATATAGCATTGCTACGGAAGATAATTTTGAGAACGGTCTCGAACATGTTTTCACTGTAGAATTTTTAACAACATTAATTGATCTAGATTGACTAATCTCAGGATCATACTAAAGGTTGTGTGTATGGTAATGCTTCTGAGAAATATAGATCAACTTTCGAGTTGTGCAATGGAACAAGGCTTATAGTTACTAATCTTGGGAAGCATATCATCGAGGCAAAGATGATATATGAAATCAATGCATGCCAAACGGTTTTCATTATGAGGATGATGATGAGCCATCCGATGGGATGTAGTTCCCACTACAAGAATTCTGCTGTAACGGGACGGAAAGGGGCGACGGATAAAATCCGTCGCCCCTGTAGCGACGGATCGCCAAACGGGGCGACGGATTCTATCCGTCGCCTGTTCATGACGGATAAAACTTATCCGTCGCTCTGTAGCGACGGATAAGTTTATCCGTCGCTACAGAGCGTTGACCAAGATTTAAAAAAAAAAAAAAAAATTTAGCGACGGATAGCCCAAAAAAAAAAAAAAAAAGTTAGCGACGGATAGATCTAGATCTATCCGTCGCTAAAAGCCTAAAAAAAAAACCATATATCTACTCCACCACCTCCTTTCCTCCACCACTTCTCCTCCATTTCTCCTCTCCTCCTCCTCCCACCACCACCTTTCTCCTTCCACCACCTTTCTCCTCCACCACCACCATCCACCACCATCCTCCACCACCATCCTCCTCCACCACCATCTCCACCACCACCACCACCACCTCTCTCCTCCCACCACCACCATCTCCACCACCACCACCACCACCACCTCTCTCCACCCACCACCACCGCACCACCACCATCTCCACCACCACCACCACCACCTCTCTCCTCCCACCACCACCGCACCACCACCCTGCCACCACCACCATCTCCTCCACCACCACCACCACCCTGCCACCACCACCACCACCTTTCCTCCTCCCACCACCACCGCACCACCACCACCCTGCCACCACCACTGCCACCACCGCACCACCACTGCCACCACCGCACCACCTTTCTCCTCCCACCACCACCTCACCGTACGAATACAAATTGATATTTAATATAAAATTGAATACAAATTAATCCGATATCTGAATACAAATCAATATCTCGTATCTGAATACAAATTGATATTTAATTAATCCGTATCTGAATATAAAATTGAATCTGGATTTTATTTTTTTTTAAAAAAATAGAAATGGGGCGACGGATAGATCTATCCGTCGCTACGTGGGGCGACGGATAGAATCTATCCGTCGCCCCATTATCAATTTAAAAAAAAAAAAAAAATTGGTCAATCCGTCGCGAATTGGACGACGGATTGTTATCCGTCGCCACAGCTCCAGGGGTCTATCCGTCGCCCGATCCGTCGCCAGAGCTAGGGCGACGGATAGATGGCCTATCCGTCGCTACAGGCCAGATTTTTTGTAGTGTCCCTATCAATTGACTGGAGACAGCTCCCTATATTCGTCTGCCTTGCTATGACCATAAATAAGAGTAAGTGACACTCCCTCTCACACGTTGGCCTCTACCTCCCCTCACATGTATTCAACCGTGATCAGTTAAATGTTGCTCTTTCTAGAGTTACCACCGGGAAGGGCTTGAACGTAGTAATTTGCGACGTAGAGGGTAATACATATATATGACACGGCAACAAACGTAATTTATAAAGAAGTGTTCGACAAGTTATAAGTTGATTTTATCTTTTATGTGTGTTTTTTATAGAGAGATGTTAAACATAGGACAATAAAATACTAAACGCAGGACAACTTAAACTTAATTACACGTGAAGCCCATATATAGCCAAATTTGCATTACATAGACTTCATATTTTGAATAATTACAACAAGATACACTTTTAATACAAATAAATTAAAATAACAAGGTTGATGGTTCAGACGTTGTGAAATCAAACATGAGCGAAAATCTAAGTGAAGAAGAGCCCTATCTTAATGTGAGTGACAAAGAAAGTGAAGAAGAACCACCATTGTATGAAGATGGTTATTTTCAGGTATTTATGTACTTATATGTGTTGTTTTAAGTTATTTTTACAGAAAAATTCAAGAAAAAGAGGGTATTTTTCGAGTTGATGCCGCCAAACCGTAACTGGATATTGGCGCCGAACCCTAGCGCCTTCATCAACTAACCCGCGCCCTTATTCATGGCCGGTTGTGCTACATGGCTAGAAAGTACGCCATTAAGCGGTGAACAATTTGAACAAAATGTCGCCAAGTCTATATAGCGTTGAGATGTAGCGCAAAGAGACGGGAATTCGCGATCGAATACATCGCTACCTACAGTGAGATGGCGGCGAGATCCATAGCCACATGTGGCTGATGGCTTTGATTGTTTTAGGCGGTGAATAAAACTTGAAGCAACACTAACCTAATTCTTCCCTCTTCTTCTTGGTGAATTGCTCATCTTCTTAATTGATTAAAGCTTTTGTGGTTTTTTCGGTGTTGGAACTTGGAAGCGTCTGTTGTTTTAGGGGTTTTGTATTTGTATTGACTAATTAGGGGTTTCGAAAATTTATGACTGAAATGATAATTTAAAAAATAAATGTAGATACTTGATAATAATATAAAATAGAGATTTAATGTGTAAATGTTTTTAAGTTGTCATGTATTTAGTATTTTATGTCATGCGTTTAGTATTCGTGTTTATATATGTGGTTTTGTTCAATTTCACTAATTTATATTATGCACTTTTCAACATGTAGGGTTCTTAGTCGATGTTGAAGCGATTAGATCATGCATTTTATCACCTTACAATTTTTATATGTTTCTCAACTTCAACATGTTATTATATACATTTATTCATTTCTTATTTTAATTATTTTTTCATGCCCCGTCGAGTATCGACGGGCCATTAACTAGTTTTTTATTATATTAAATCACTCTAACTTTAAAGTGAAAAAAAATCAATTATCTTATTTTCAATACTAAATATTTCCTTATTATGTTGTTTTGCAGTTATTGATTATTGATATACCTACCGCGATTGTACGGAACATCGACTCTACAGTCTCTTTTCATTAATTTAATGTATTGAACCTTTAAATATGTTTATACAACATATTTTTTATATGATTTTTATCAAAATTATTTATAATTGAAAGTAAATCATGAACCTACGGGTTAATACTTAGTTTAACCGGTCAAGTTGAATCTAGACTCGATTGGGAACCGATATTCGACTGGGCTGCTCGTCTATCGGGAGCAAATACAAAATAGACTGCGAACACTCAATAGCTACTTTTACATCCAAAATAAGAAAAGTACAGAAGAGTAGAGAGAGAATTGAGCCCTAGCTGTGCCATTTCCTCATCTTCTCAGCTAGCCGCAATTTCGAATTTCTTTCAAGGTAACAATCCACTGTCGTCCTGTAGACTGTCTATACCATTCATCATTTAATTTGATTCGAAACGCACGAGACTGTGTGGTGTTTTTCCCCCCTAGTCGACGGTGAATTGAAGCAGTATCTTGATTTCCTTTTCCGTTTCGTCAGGGTTTGCGTTTGTTAATTTGTCTGGGTATCTCTCTTGTTTATGCTCGTGTTTGTTTTAGTTTTCTGCATAATCTGTGTATGGTTAGTTGAACATTGTATGACTGTCACAGTCTTTAGCCGTCCTAGTTTAATTATGCATTTATGATGTTGCTGGCAAAATGAGCATTTGAAACCTGGTTATTCGTGATGTTGTGGGTAAAATGATAGCATTTAAACCCCGGGCATTCGTGGTATCTAGAATTCAAGACTCGGATATTCAGTTAGGTTTTGGCCTCTTTTCAATTTGTACATTATGTGTATACCTAACTGAGTGTTCAGGCTCTCCTAGGTTCATCAAGCTGTTACTGATGGTGTGGAATTCGTTATTCTTGTAATATTCATGAAGTGTCGCTGGTTAAAATCTCCAGATATTTGTTTATTTATTTTATATTGGTTAAATCAAGGGCTTATTTATTAGGTTGAGATGACAAGTAGAGATGAAGTGGATGGTGATGATGACTTCAGTGAAATCTACAAGGCATATACTGGTCCTTTGGGGTCCAAGGCAGCCGAACCTGTTACGCAAGACAAAACAACGACAAATAAAAGATCGCATGCCGGTTCAGATGAAGAAGAGGAAGGCCGAGACCCCAATGCTGTTCCGACGGATTTCACAAGCCGAGAAGCTAAGGTTTGGGAGGCTAAATCCAAAGCCACAGAGAGGAACTGGAAAAAGAGAAAGGAGGAAGAAATGATTTGTAAACTATGTGGTGAATCGGGGCATTTTACTCAGGTTTCTCTCATATCTTTGCCTAGTTTATGGTTCTGCTGTTAGGATGTCTCTGATGTCAGATTCATGGGGCATCTTAAACCAACCTAGTCGAACCTAATATATCTCATATCGGTTACTGGTCGTCACATTTTGATGCTATAGCCTCACCGACTTGCTAATTAGCAGCAAACCTGATTAGTATTCCATGTTCAACTTGTTAGACAGTAAACATACATATCCCGTTGACAACTGTCACTTTCTTACAAGTTCAGGCCCTAAACTCTCATTCACCACAAATCATGTAGTGTCCACCACTTCTCACGATCCTCCCAATAAATTCTCCACCAGCATGCTGATTCGTTTCTTGAATTTTCTACTATGTTTCCAAAGTTCACACTATTACACGCCCAACCCCTCCAAAACATGACCGTACATAGTTTAAGTTGTTCACATTTAAGTTTTAAAAACTATGTACTGTTCCAAGTAACAAGCCGTACACTGCAGTAATGTTTTCTATGCAATCAAAGAGAATCTTCCGTTGGATGTGTGCAGTTATAGCACCAGTTTCCCTCAACAAGTAGAGAGATCAGTTTGTGTAATACTCCACCTAAAAATGATTAAAGTATGTATTTGAAGGACAAATTATTACTGTATGTGTTATAGAGAGATAAATCTGTGTTATTTGTGCTCTTACTCTATGCTGTATGCCCACTGAAGATAATTACTGCTCGAAGCTTGAGGTGTACTCTGTTCCATTTTCAAATTACGCTGGAGTAAATAGGTTATGGCAACCTCAACCCTTCGACAAATTCCAGTTCCTTCCTACTTGATAATGCGATTCATATGCAATGAACTGAACCTTTCTAAAAATTACAGTTTGTTTCTTAAAAATGAAAAGAAAAAAAAAGCTTGGTGATGTTCCTTTTTTCTTTTTGACTAGTAGTATAAAATTCATTTTGGGGATTCACACCCCGTTCTCATACTACAGTTCTCTTTAAACATAATCGAGAGTTGAGTTTCTTATAAGTTATATCATAATCGAGAGTTGAGTTTCTTATATCATTGTCCAACTTGACCTCATAATTTTTTTCAGAACTGAATTTAAGCCACTTAACGTTCCTTCTGGCGGTTTCAAGAGAGAGCTATGTTCGAATATTGGATAGCAATCAATATGTTGTGATTTGTTGCTGCCAGATGTTTCTTCTATCTTACTAAGCTTTATTACATGCATTGAAATGTATACCCTGACCTTTATATGTTTGATGAACCATCTATTGTTTTAGGGTTGTCCAACTACTCTTGGAGCTCGTCAAGATTTCTTAGAAAGAGTGCCAGCTAGAGAACCTCATGTAAAAGCTTTATTCTCAGAGAAAGTGGTGGCCAAAATCGAGGAGGATATTGGTTGTAAAATCAAGATCGACGAGAAGTTTATAATTGTAAGTGGAAAAGATAGGCTGATCTTGAAAAAAGGTGTTGATGCTGTTCACAAAATTAAGGATGAGGGTGAAAGTAAGGGTGTGCATAAGCTTCCAGAAGAAAGCGATCACAAGGTGTCCCCTAGATCCCCAATTTCTCGATCCAGGTCACCTCAACGGAGAAGTCCTGGTACTTCTCGATTTGGCCGATCTGATTCCCAGAAGTCCAATCGTAGCCCCAATGTTAATACCGGACATATTTCACATAGGTACGGCAGACAAGAGAAAGTTGAAGACTCTGTTCGTGAAGATCTACAAAGAATGTCTGGTGGCTCTCTTCAAGGTAGGGATAGCTTTGGATATAGTTGTGCCTTCTAAATGATCCTGACTTGATACTTGGTGTGGGTTTCTATAAACATTATAGCAATGTTGTCTCTTAGGTTTGTCTATACTTTTCAGTAATACTGCTTGTTGCTCATCAACTTTTTTTGCAGCAAGAGGTAAGTTCTTAAGTTCAAGTGTTTCAATGGTGGTTCTGTACTGAAAGGATGGTCTCCACAATTGAAATTATTTTTGTAAAGTGTATCAAGTCTCTTTTGCCGTGGATCCGTACGCTAAAGAGAATTTAAGATAGTTTCATGATAAAGCTGCAACCATTGTTAGAGATCTTGAAGAAGTGCTTAACACTAATCTTCCTTTGCTGAAGCTTATGGTAGTGATGGAGGTAGAGGTCGACCTAGCCTTTCAAAGTCTCCAATGTGTACCTCTTACATGGGTAACCCCTATAATTCATATGAATCTCGTAGTCAGAGTAGGGGTGACTATAGGCCTGATGGATGGAATGCCAATAGAGATGGACAAGAGATGCATTCTGGCCGTAACTTTGACTATCCTCCATTTCCCAAGTCCTTGGAGGATTTAGAGTTGCAATATAGAAGGGAGGCAATGGAACTTGCAAGATTTCGAGACAAAGAAGAAGATGAAGAAAATTACAAGCATCGCGAGGTTTGTTTCATATAAATTGTTCATATGCTTTTTATATGAGATCATCTGGTATTTATATTTTTAAACGAAAAATATCTTCACTTCAAACCCTGTTTTAGTAGGCATAGGGAAACTCCTACGAAACCAAATGCTCTACATAGATATAAGTTACTTCAAGAAATATTGGGGAATAGGAAAGCTGAATTTGTTTTTATTTTGTTGCCAAAGAAATTGGAACTGTTCCTAGATTTTCCATGGAAATGTAGGGAGATTTATATCCGTGCATGCCATCTCTTTCATTTCTTTCAAATCCATTACATGCCTGTGAGCTTTCTGGGTTGTTCTTTCTCTCTTGTTGGGCCACTTTTCCTTAACTGTACTGATTAATTATGCCTTTGGATTCTTTATAACTCAAGGTTGTGAATGGAATGATGGAGGGTTATATGAAGAAAGTAGTTATACTGAAAGGTACACATGAGAAAATGTGGGAGGATTTCCTTCAACATGAGGGTCAAAGGAGGCAGCAGGCACGCCATTACATTTCATCTTCCGCTCTTGCTGGTTACAAACAACCGGGCTATCCAGAATTTGAAAACTCTTCTGCCAATATTCACAACTCTGAATCTGGCAATCCAGTAGAGTCTAGGAGCAGGTATCGAGATGCCATGGACAGTTATCCGTCTTCGAGACCTCACGACACATATGGAAACTTTCAGCGCTACAGGCGTGATGACTTTGGGAAATCCTATAACCGGTTCTGAATGAATACATTAAGAAGGTGAGTGTACTTATCCTTGCCCCTTATTTGACTATGTCGATGTCTAGCGATTTTGGGATGATCGGGGTTTGTCATAGAAAGGAAATTATGGAAGTCCTATTATATGGGACTGTGACTGACATTCGGAGCACATGTAGGACGGATTGAGTTTATGTTATTCTTGGGTTCCAATTGGCTAGGGAAGCAGGAAGAAGTTGTGACTATGGTTTGTATGTTTCTTCTACCCCCCAATCCTGAATTACCCCTTGCAAAATTTTCAGGATCCATTTGTTGCTTGGCTAAGAGTAGTGCGCAGGAAGGCAAGATCTCTCTGGGTGAGTTTGGTTCTCATATTATGAAACTCTAGAAGGCAATGGTCATTTGTTGCTTTTATACTCTGCGAAACCTTTGTAAAGACATGAAGTCCGGGATTCTGGAGATGTGGTTCATTTTAGTTGGTGGTTCTGTTCTATAATAGACGTCTAAGCATTATGAAATCGAATTCCTATTCTGTTTTGACAATGAATGTGCATATATTGTTCATTGCCTTTTACGGTTCCAAGGATTTTCTTTTGACATGTAATCTTTTGGTTGTCTTGTTTATCACACCAATAGAACAAAATAAATCGCCATTAGCGCAGATGTACAATCACGTTCCATGGAAAACAGTTAGTAATTGATATCTACAGAATGCGAAACAAACTCTAAGCATTCTTTGCCAACGCTTTTAGTTTCTATACGGGTTCTCTTCAATTGCCTAACCTTGTGTTTCCCTGAAATTCGAGTAGATAAGCCAGTATCTAAAGCTTTCCCTGCAATCATAACCCAGATTGAAGTATTGAATCGAATCCCATAGGTAGACACTTGACCTCAATCACTCCTGTATCGAATTTGAGGGTAAGTTTTTTTTAGGTACTTAAGAATGAGACACCGCCATTTTAGGTACTCTAGAATGGTATTGTCCAATTTCGGTATTAAACGTCAACACCCCTTTCAATTTAGGTACTCCGGTCAATTTTCAGACAAAGTTGACCAATTTAATCGGATTTTGACTATATATATATATATATATATATATATATATATATATATATATATATACACCACTTTGATGGTCGGTCACAAAACTTCTTGAGTTATTCATATTACTGATATTCAAACTTTAGAATCACTTCATTAATCCAAACTCAGATTACAATATTCAAACTTTAGAATCACTTCATTAATCCAGACTCAGACTACCGACTAAGATAGATACGACATCAGGACTGATTACTTGTATAAAATCTGTCAATATTAAGATATTTCTCAAGACATAAAAGTAGCACAAAAGTTCGTAGACGCCATTTCTTTTCGGCTTTAGAGGGCAACAGGTGCCTTCATATGTCTATCGGAATATATCAACATGCCTGATTAATACAAAACCTTCTCTGGTCTCATTCTTAGTAAGTAATAAAAATCTTAGATTAATTCATAATTCTGCCGTGAATAGTAACCATGAATAGTAGATTAATTCATAATTCCGCCGTGAATAGTAACCATGAATAGTGACCGGAGGAGCAGCAAAACATTTTTGCCAGAGTTAAAGTAGATACATAATTTAGACTTGTTTTAACACAAACCAAACGTTTAGCCTATCATGAGGCTAATTTTCATTGATAAAAATATATTACAATACAAAAATAAAAATAAAAAGAGTACTTACAAATTGATGTGTAAGCACCAAAGACAAACTTCAAACTTAATTACAAACTAAAAATTTAAAAACTGGAAGGGAGAGTGTTTCGGCTTAGGTGTGTATACAATGGATGGGTATCCAGGGTTCTCCCTTCTTCCTTCTTCCTTCTTCTTATTTATAGAGGGAATTTGATTCTAGGGTGATTTCTCACCATCTTGGAATTTGATTCCTTTGTGTCGCATTATCTCGGTCTCTTTAAATTTAGCGTTGCTTTTGTGATGTTGCTTTCACTTTTTTGTTGTGGAATAATTTCCACCCCACTTATCGGTGTCTCCATTATCTTTATCCACACATTAGTGCTCTGACTCATCATCTTTGTCATTATTGTTATTCTATAATGGAAATATTCCATCAGATTCATACATCTTCTCATCATCAGTAGTTGTAGAGCAATTTCTTTTCTTCTTCTACAAATATTCGTCATAGAAATTTCTTCTAAAATCAGAATCTGAATCATTCTGGCAATCTTCGGACTGCATATTGGACTTTTATTTTTCTGTCCTCCTGATATAATTGAATTCTTTTTCCTATAAGATCTATAGTATTGATGCAATATAATCGCTTAGTTTTTGGGTTTTTCTTCATTCATTTTTTCCCAAAACTTCGTATAAGAAGATCTTTTGATACATGGTATCTCATTGTCGGTATAACCGATAATAGGTATCCATTCCCAAATCCAGGGTATGGAAAATTCCATAAAGAAATATAAAGAGTAATACTCTTGAGGAATATCCTTTTTAGGAGTAACCTTCTTCCAACTCAAAAATAAAGTTGAAAAGTTTTTAGGAAGTATAACTTCCGTAGTTCCAAAATTCATCCACCAGGTTATAAACCAGTTGGGTATTCTTTGCCAGTTTTGTATATAAACTGCACTATCAATGGTTATAAACCATGAGTATTTCTTTCTATGTTGATCATTATCACATAGTAGCACTTTATTAAATGCTTCAACATAATCCCAATAATTATATTTTATAGGATTTTTGTTGTTGGGATAGTAAAATTCCTTTTCTTTGGATGGTTCAAATCCCCGATCTTGAAAGATATAATCTTCTTAATATAAATTTTTACGAGTTATAAACTTCCTTACATGTCTTGGAGAAATAATTTATTTCACAAGACTCATTTACGAAAGAATACTTTCATAAAAGATCTTGTTTTATAAGATCTGAAGCATATAATGCTTTATCTTTGTCTAAATATTTAGACCATGATGTCCAAAGTTCCTTGCCCATTGTACATCTCTTATTTCAAGAATATTACTTCGATTTTGTTTTCAACATAATCAGTTTTTTCTTTTCTTGAATTAGTAAAAGATGGGAATCTTCCCTTTCTTTTGTACTCAAGAAATTCTTGGTACTCTTCTGAGCTATAAGCCTCAGATTCTGGTGATGGTAAAGCTATAAGCTTTCCTTTATCTTGTGATGGTAAAGCTATAAGCTTTCCTTTATCTAATCCACTTTCCTGACTTCCTTTTTCTCTATCAGAGGAGGAATCTCTTCTTTGCGAGTACATTCCTGCAATAATATCTTCAAATATTAAAGAATCTGGGAGACTGATATCATCTTTCCATTTTATAAACATATGTCTAAAAATATCATATTTAAAGTATTTAATAGACATAATTTTTGTAGAATCATAATCTGTTTTTTGGTTATATAAACCATCTTGAAATTTTAAAACATATTTTATGGTTGAAAATATTTCTTTAGCAACAGTGGCGTAGTTTTTCTGATTATTTTTCCACTTTCCAGAATAAAGCCTAACAAGATTTTCTTGTTTATATGAGGATCAATCTGTTTAAGAATTCCCTCATAACTTATATTAAAAACATATGTTTCAACAGTTTTATCCCATGAGGGATTACTCAGCATAAGATAAGGCAAGGTTTTCACCTTTTCTTTTAATTTCCTAACAGCCTGAGTATGATGATCAGACCAAGGCTTTGGATCTTTTTTAAGTCTATCATATAAGATAGCAGTATCTCGAGCTATGTCTTGATAATAGGAAGAGATATAATTCAAACTTCCTAAAAACCTCTGTAACTGGGTTTTATTAGTCATTTCATCAGGAAATTTGTCAGCAAAATCAATGCTTCTATTTGTTGGGATAATATTACCTTTTTCAATATAATGACCCAAAAATCTAATTTTTGTCTGAAACAAAGACATCTTTGGTTTTGATATAAGTAAACCACTCTGTATGACTATTTTCTTTAATATATCCAAATGTTTAAAATGGGATTCAACATCCTTTGAGAAAACTAGGATATCATGAATATAGACTAATATAAAATCACTATAAGGAGTGAAGATATCATTCATAATTTTCTGAAATTCAGAAGGAGCATTTTTCAAACCAAATGGCATTACATTCCATTCGTAATGTCCTATTGGAACATTAAAAATTTTTATACCTATCTTTTGTTCAATTTGAACTTGCCAATAACGATTTTAAATCAAATTTTGAAAATAATATTGAATCATAAAGTCTTTCAAAAGATCTTTTTATTGAATAGGATGCCTAATCCATTTTAAAACCTTATTAAGGGGTTTATAATTTATAACTAATCTAGGAACTCCTCTTTCCTGCTCACTATGTTTATTAACATAAAAGGCTGTACAAGACCAAGGAGATTGAGAAGGGCTTATCAGACCCTTTTGTAATAAAGAATCAATTTCTTTTTTACAGAGTTCTAAATACTCTGAATTCATTTGACAAGGTCTTGCCTTTGTCGGAATTCTTTTTTCATCAAAATCTTCCTCATAAGGAAGGCTGACCACATGCTTCTTTCTATTCCAGAAAGCATTAGGATGGTCATTACAGATTTCTAGAGAAAGTTGATTTTCAATCAATCTAATCTTCCCTTGTAATTTGGGATTTTGAAGTTTTTCTTCAATAGTCAAAGAGTTTATTTCTTGTTTTAAGAAATTCATCTGGTTTTTCTTTAAAGTCAGATGATCATACATTTCATGTAACATTCTATGAAATGGTTTTGTAATAAAATTTAAATGAATTTTCCCACCTTGAAAAGTTCCAGTACTACCAGAATTATCCACATGGGTAAAAGGATAAATCTTTGAGATAAAAGGAGTACCAAGTATTACTTGGTTAGAAATATCTTTTGTTAGTAAAAAACTGGTTTGAATACAGTTTTTATCAATACAGATATAAGCTTTAGGAAGCTTATACTTTATATTTAATTTTTCTCCTCCAGCATGAGAAAGAGTATGTGTAGTTTTATGAAAATACTTTGTAGGAATTAATCCTTCCTGTATAACATTTAAATCGGCTCCACTTTCAATAAGAGCAGTCAAATCTTTTGAAAAGTAATTATCAATTAATAAGGTAATTTTAACATACTATTTTTGAGATATAACCATCTCTAAAGTTGATAAAAAATTATCATCTACTTGTGAATCAAAACATTGAGTCTTTTTACTTTGACTCGATTCACTAGTAGTACCGGGTAGTGATTAGTCTCTTTTTTATAATTTTCAAGTTTAGAAACTCGATAGTCTATTAACTTATTTTCTTTTTTCAAAAACTGAATCTCTTTTTTGAGATTTTCAACTTCCATCTCTAAATCATGAGTAGAAGTTGGAGATTCAACTGTCCTTCTCATTTTAGAAGTTTATAAACTTACGACATTGAGTAAGGCTCATCATTTTAAAATCTTACGGAAGAACCATTGGTTCGAACACAGTAGAAGTACTTGGAATATTATCCATCTGATCTATTAATTTAGATCGTAACTCATGATCTTTGATATGTTTCAGAAACTCGATAATATTATTACCGTCCAAAACATTTAAATCAGTTCCTTGGAACTGTGAGAGAATATTGTAAAATTCGTTATTAAAGAATTTACTGTCATCTGTGTTTTCTTGTTTCTTGATACAAGTTGTCCAAGAATACAAGGTTCACTCGACTCTGAATCGGATATTACGATTCTTGATCAAGAACTTTTAAGTTCTCTTCTTCAGTACTATTAGTACTATTAGAAGCATCTGAATCATCAGAAGAGTTATTACTCTTTTCTTCATCAGAATTTAGAAGAATCTTTGAAAGAGTTTCTTTCAAATCATTATCAGCTTTTAATCTGTTTAATTTTCTCTTGGTCCAACATTGTGTTGCAAAATGACCAAGTTTTCCACAAGCTCGGCAAACTATTAATTTCTTTCGAATCCGTTTTCTTTCTTCTCTATCTTCTCTTCTTTGTTAAAATGGCTCTGATACCACTCACTGGCTCTCCGGCTAGGCAAAAGATTAAAACTGAATTCAATTTACCCAGATGGGAACCTTTTAAAAATTGGCTTTTTACAAACTTCTCTTCAACAGAGAAAACTTCTATTCAAAATGAATTTTATAAAGATTGTGAAAAACACAATACTCCAATTCCTTTTGTTCCATGGTTTGTTTCTAAATATGTGGAACAATATATTTCAGTATTAGAAAGGAATTATAAACTTTCGACAGGGAGGAATTTACAACAAGTCTATCCTCCACAACAGTCTTTTCAAATTGAAAAAGGAAATCATAGTTTCCTAGCTTTTTGAAACTCTTTGGAAGATGAAACTTTACCAGTAACCTGTAAACAAATTAACAGGATGATTGAACAACAGAATTATACTAATCTGTTTATTAATGTTCTCGGAGAACATTTAACTTCTCTGAGTGAAAGGGTGGATTTAGTTTTAAAAACTATTAACCCTAATCTTTCTTTAAATTCAAATGCTTCTTTAAAAGAAAAGGAGAAGGAGCGATTACTTTGTCCTAATATTCAACCACCTCACGAAATTTGATTTTAAATTAAAGTCTATGAAAGAACTTGAAAAGTTCTTAACTGAAAAATTTAAAGATATGAAACTTACAACTCTTCATGATGTTGTAAAAGAAAATCCTGATTACAAAGAAGTGATCAGTGATGAAATTAACAAGTTGGGAAAATGGGGCGATAGACCATGACGTATGTATTATTATAGGAGACCTTCTCCTATAGATACCTTGCATGAAGAGCAAGAGTACATCTTGAATATGATTATAATGGTAAAAACATTTATGAATGGAACCTAGATGCTTATGCTGATAGGCAGATTTATAATATGATTCATAGAGTGCTTATGTATTCCACTATTTGTAAAACAAATGGCAACACTGATAAAAATGTTGCAAAAATGATTGTCGCTGGTTTTACAGGACAATTAAAAGGTTGGTGGGATAATTATCTTTCACCAGAAGGGAAAAATCATATTTTTGATACTGTAAAACAAGAGGATGGTAGTACTATAGAAAATGCAGTCTATACTCTTGTTGTTACTATTATTGAACATTTCACCGGAAGATATTCCGATAACAACGAAAATATTGATTTTTTACAAAACTTAAGATGTAAAACTTTAACTGATTTTCGTTGGTATAAAGATACCTTTTTAAACAGGGTAATGGAATTACCTGAGTGTAATAGCTCTCATTGGAAATCAAAGTTCATTGATGGACTTCCTGCATTATTTGCAGAAAGGGTTAGGAAAAATCTTAGAAAAGATAAAGTTTCTATCCCTTATGAAAATTATACTTATGGCAAGTTAATTGGAACTTGTATTCAAGAAGGTTTAGCCTTATGTAATGAGATTAAATTAAATCAACAAATTAAAAGACAGAACTTGAAAGAAAAGGCCCGATTGGACGATTCATGATCAATTTGGGATGGATGTTCCATCCACTTCTAAACCTCATAAGTCGGAAAAGAAGTCACTTATAAACCAAAAAGAAGAGACATTACTCTCCTAGAAAATTAGAAATCCGTAAACAAAGAAGAGAGAAGAAGAAAAGCGGATTGAAAGAAATTAATAGTTTGCCGAGCTTGTGGAAAACTTGGTCATTTTGCAACACAATGTTGGACCAAGAGAAAATTAAACAGATTAAAAGCTGATAATGATTTGAAAGAAACTCTTTCAAAGATTCTTCTAAATTCGATGAAGAAAGAGTAATAACTCTTACGATGATTGAGATGCTTCTAATAGTACTAATAATCAAGAAGAGAACTTAAAAGTTCTTGATCAAGAATCGGTAATATCGATTGAGTCGAGTGTGAACCTTGTATTCTTGGACAACCTTGTATCAAGAAACAAGAAAACACAGATGACAGTAAATTCTTTAATAAAGAATTTTACAATATTCTCTCAGTTCCAAGGAACTGATTTAAATGTTTTGGACGGTAATAATATTATCGAGTTTCTGAAACATATCAAAGATCATGAGTTACGATCTAAATTAATAGATCAGATGGATAATATTCCAAGTACTTCTACTTCCCTGAACCAATGGTTCTTCCAGAAGATTTTAAAAATGATGAGCCTTACTCAATGTCAGAAGTTTATAAACTTCTAAAAGCAGAGAGAAGGACAGTTGAATCTCCAACTTCTACTCATGATTTAGAGATGGAAGTTGAAAATCTCAAAAAAGAGATTCAGTTTTTGAAAAAAGAAAATAAGTTAATAGACTATCGAGTTTCTAAACTTGAAAATTATAAAAAAGAGACTAATCAGTCTACCCAGTCTACTACTAGTGAATCGAGTCAAAGTAAAAGACTCAATGTTTTGATTCACAAGTAGATGATAATTTTTTATCAACTTTAGAGATGGTTATATCTCAAAAATGGTATGTTAGAATTACCTTATTAATTGATAATTAATTTTAAAAATATTTGAATTCTCTTATTGACAGTGGAGCAGATTTAAATGTTATACAGGAAGGATTAATTCCTACAAAGTATTTTCATAAAACTACACATACTCTTTCTCATGCTGGAGGAGAAAAATTAAATATAAAGTATAAGCTTCCTAAAGCTTATATCTGTATTGATAAAAACTGTATTCAAACCAGTTTTTTACTAACAAAGGATATTTCCAACCAAGTAATACTTGGTACTCCTTTTATCTCAAAGATTTATCCTTTTACCCATGTGGATAATTCTGGTAGTACTGGAACTTTTCAAGGTGGGAAAATTCATTTAAATTTTATTACAAAACCATTTCATAGAATGTTACATGAAATGTATGATCATCGACTTTAAAGAAAACCGGATGAATTTCTTAAAACAAGAAATAAACTCTTTGACTATTGAAGAAAACTTTAAAATCCCAAATTACAAGGGAAGATTAGATTGATTGAAAATCAACTTTCTCTAGAAATCAGAATGACCATCCTAATGCTTTACGGAATAGAAAGAAGCATGTGGTCACCTTCCTTATGAGGAAGATTTTGATGAAAAAAGAATTCCGACAAAGGCAAGACCTTGTCAAATGAATTCAGAGTATTTAGAACTCTGTAAAAAAGAAATTGATTCTTTATTACAAAAGGGTCTGATAAGCCCTTCTCAATCTCCTTGGTCTTATGACCTTTTATGTTAATAAACATAGTGAGCAGGAAAGAGGAGTTCCTAGATTAGTTATAAATTATAAACCCCTTAATAAGGTTTTAAAATGGATTAGGCATCCTATTCCGAATAAAAAAGATCTTTTTGAAAGACTTTATGATTCAATATTATTTTCAAAATTTGATTTAAAATCAGGTTATTGGCAATTTCAAATTGAACAAAAAGATAGGTATAAAACAGCCTTTAATGTTCCAATAGGACATTACGAATGGAATGTCATGCCATTTGGTTTGAAAAATGCTCCTTCTGAATTTCAGAAAATTATGAATGATATCTTCACTCCTTATAGTGATTTTATATTAGTCTATATTAATGATATCCTAGTTTTCTCAAAGGATGTTGAATCCCATTTTAAACATTTGGATATATTAAAGAAAATAGTCATACATAGTGGTTTAGTTATATCAAAACCAAAGATGTCTTTGTTTCAGACAAAAATTAGATTTTTGGGTCATTATATTGAAAAAGGTAATATTATCCCAACAAATAGAAGCATTGATTTTGCTGACAAATTTCCTGATGAAATGACTAATAAAACCCAGTTACAGAGGTTTTTAGGAAGTTTGAATTATATCTCTTCCTATTATCAAGACATAGCTCGAGATACTGCTATCTTATATGATAGACTTAAAAAAGATCCAAAGCCTTGGTCTGATCATCATACTCAGGCTGTTAGGAAATTAAAAGAAAAGGTGAAAACCTTGCCTTGTCTTATGCTGAGTAATCCCTCATGGGATAAAACTGTTGAAACATATGTTTTTAATATAAGTTATGAGGGAATTCTTAAACAGATTGATCCTCATAATAAACAAGAAAATCTTGTTAGGCTTTATTCTGGAAAGTGGAAAAATAATCAGAAAAACTACGCCACTGTTGCTAAAGAAATATTTTCAACCATAAAATATGTTTTAAAATTTCAAGATGGTTTATATAACCAAAAAACAGATTATGATTCTGCAAAAATTATGTCTATTAAATACTTTAAATATGATATTTCTAGACATATGTTTATAAAATGGAAAGATGATATCAGTCTCCCAGATTCTTTAATATTTGAAGATATTATTGCAGGAATGTACTCGCAAAGAAGAGATTCCTCCTCTGATAGAGAAAAAGGAAGTCAGGAAAGTGGATTAGATAAAGGAAAGCTTATAGCTTTACCATCACAAGATAAAGGAAAGCTTATAGCTTTACCATCACCAGAATCTGAGGCTTATAGCTCAGAAGAGTACCAAGAATTTCTTGAGTACAAAAGAAAGGGAAGATTCTCATCTTTTACTAATTCAGTAAAAGAAGAAAAAATTGATTATGTTGAAAACAAAAATCAGGAAGTAATACTTCTGCTTGAAATAAGAGATGTACAATGGGCAAGGGAACTTTGGACATCATGGTCTAAATATTTAGACAAAGATAAAGCATTATATGCTTCAGGATCTTATAAAACAAGATCTTTTATGAAAGTATTCTTTCGTAAGCAGTCTTGTGAAATAAATTATTTCTCCAAGACACGAAGGAAGTTTATAACTTGAAAATTTATATTAAGAAGATTATATCTTCGAGGATTGGGATTTGAACCATCCAAAGAAAAGGGAATTTTACTATCCCAACAAAAATCCTATAAAATATAATTATTGGGATTATGTTGAAGCATTTAATAAAGTGCTACTATGTGATAATGATCAACATAGAAAGAAATACTCATGGTTTATAACCATTGATGCGGTTTATATACAAATCGCAAAGAATACCCAATGTTTATAACCGGTGGATGAATTTTGGAACTACTAAGTTATACTTCCTAAAAACTTTTCAACTTTATTTTTGAGTTGGAAGAAGGTTACTCCTAAAAAGGATATTCCTCAAGAGTATTACTCTTTATATTTCTTTATGGAATTTTCCATACCCTGGATTTGGGAATGGATACCTATTATCGGTTATACCGACAATGAGATACCATGTATCAAAAGATCTTCTTATACGAAGTTTTGGGAAAAAATGAATGAAGAAAAACCCAAAAACTAAGCAATTATATTGCATCAATACTATAGATCTTATAGGAAAAAGAATTCAATTATATCAGGAGGACAGAAAAATAAAAGTCCAATATGCAGTCCGAAGATTGCCAGAATGATTCAGATTCTGATTTTAGAAGAAATTTCTATGACGAATATTTGTAGAAGAAGAAAAGAAATTGCTCTACAACTACTGATGATGAGAAGATGTATGAATCTGATGGAATATTTCCATTATAGAATAACAATAATGACAAAGATGATGAGTCAGAGCACTAATGTGTGGATAAAGATAATGGAGACACCGATAAGTGGGGTGGAAATTATTCCACAACAAACAAAAGCTGAAAGCAACATCACAAAAGCAACGGGCGAAATTTAAAGAGACCTGAGATAGCGACACAAAAGGAATCAAATTCCAAGATGGTGAGAGAAATCAGCTCCTAGGGAATCAAATTCCCTCTATAAATAAGAAGAAGGAAGAAGGAAGAAGGGAGAACCCTGGATACCCATCCATTGTATACACACCTAAGCCGAAACACTCTCCCTTCCAGTTTTTAAATTTTTAGTTTGTAATTAAGTTTGAAGTTTGTACTGGTGCTTGCAGACATCAATTTGTAAGTACTCTTTTTATTTTTATTTTTGTATTGTAATATATTTTTATCAATGAAAATTAGCCTCATGATAGGCTAAACGTTTGGTTTGTGTTAAAACAAGTCTAAATTATGTATCTACTTTAACTCTGGCAAAAATGTTTTCTTGCTCCTCATTACTATTCATGGTTACTATTCACGGCGGAATTATGAATTAATCTACTATTCATGGTTACTATTCACCGTTGGAATTATGAATTAATCTAAGATTTTTATTACTTACTAAGAATGAGACCAGAGAAGGTTTTGTATTAATCGTGCATGTTGATATATTCCGATAGACATATGAAGGCCTTTGTTTGCCCTCTAAAGCCGAAAAGAAATGGCGTCTACAGCTTTTTGTGCTACTTTTATGTCTTGAGAAATATCTTAATATTGACAGATTTTATACAAGTAATCAGTCCTGATGTAGTCTCTATCTTAGTCGGTAGATCCGAGTGCGATTAATGAAGTGATTCTAAAGTTTGAATATTGTAATCTGAGTTTGGATTAATGAAATGATTCTCAAGTTTGAATATTGTAGCCAATATGAATAAATATATATATATATATATATATATATATATATATATATATATATATATATATATATATATATACAAATTTTGCAGGATTTGTGAAAATCATCAGAAACCACAACAATATTATGAGGACATTTTAGTCCAAACAAATTCTCTCCATATTCAAAACAAAGTTCCAAAAAACCATCCAGATACCTATCAGCCATTGGTTATCGGAAAATTTTCATCAACAAAGTTATTAGTCTAGCTGATTGGGGAAACCCTTATACTCTGAAAGAGATAAAACCCCATCTTATTTGTAATTATTTTGATTACATACAAGCTTGGACAAAATTCCTCTACAAACAAAATGCAGTCAACTCAATGTCATATTTCTTCTTAATGGGAAAAACTCTACCACCTCCAGAAGAACTTCCTAACTGTTTTTTTGCATGGTGTCATGATTTTGGACCATTACCAGAAATGTTCCCACACAAAGTTCAAAAATCATTTGAGTACTTTTCAGATAGGTACAAAAAACAAAGTTGTTCTCACAAATACCCCCTGATGATTAAATTTTATAAAGAATTTAATTTAACCTGGATTTTAAGAATCCTACAAAATGTTTGGTATGATGAAAATACCAATTTATATTGGTTAACAAAAGAAGCAGAAGTTAAATGGTGGAACAAAATGGACACCAGTCCACTGGAGAAAGACAACATATCAGAATGGTTCAAATTTCATCCAAAGTTTAGCAAATAAATTGTCTCCCCATAAAAGGTTCAACAAAATGAAGAATTCCTGATGATGAAAAATATCATTCAAACAAGATTAGCACAAGCAAGTTCATTGGATGAGATGAAAGCAATTCTACAAACTGCAAGTGAAGATGAAGAATCAAGTTCCTCAGTTAATTTTGAACAAGACAATGAGGACGACTGTTATGGGATTTTTACTCCCATACAAAGAGGTAAAAACAAAAGAAAATGACAGATAGATTCCCGACAAACTGCTCAATTAAAGAAAAAGAAGGATAAAGTGAAAGACAACTTTCCGACAGACTGATTCAATCAAAAAAGAAGATTCCCGACAGACTATTCAATCAGAGAAAAAGAGGAAAAATCAGCACAAATAAAGCAACAATATTCGGATGTGAAGGAAAATATTTCAGGTCCGCACAGTGAAAGTTTGGTCTATTTAAGAAGGCACAAAGTTGAGAAGAAGGACAGAAAAAAAAAAACGACGGAGAAGAAAAGAAATCCCAGAGCAAAAAATGTATTCAAAGAGTTTTTTCTTTATTTTGTATTCTTCCAGATTCTTTTATGTTTATGTAAAAATTTCACCCAAAAATGTTAGCTTAGCAATTTTCAGATTCCTGTAATCAGATCAAATTTCAAAGTTAAAGTCAGAATTGTAATCCGATCAAATTTCAAGTTTAAGAGTCAGAGTTAAAGTTCAGAGTTATCTCAGGTATAATTCTGGTTATTTTCTTCATTGCTACAGTAATTTTGATTTTTCTACAGTATCTTAAAATGTATGTTATAATCTTGCCAACTATTCTTCATTATGTATGTACCTGTATTTCCGCTATGCTACCTGATACAAATGGTATCAGAGCCATAAAGTCCCCGGGGAGAGTATTAGTTAATTAAACAAACTTGATTTTGTAGTAAGTTTTGATTCTGGTAGACACGCATATAATTCCTTGGATAGGTGTGTAAGACGATGTCTGAATTAGCTTTTACGAAATCAAGCCAGTAAGATTAATGAATAAGCTTTTTGGGAACAATATGGCTTCTGCCTCATCATCTGTACCAGATACTAATGAAAATGTAGTATCTACTATTGAAAATACTTGGGAAGATAAAGATTTGTTCAATTGGAAATCACCAAATGTAGATAAGAGTACAATATATATAAACAAAATATATTAGACTTTAGATCAGCTTATACTATAAAAACAGAAGAACAAGTCCTTCCTTTAGTAAGTGATCAACAAACTTTACATTTATTCACTAAAAAGTCAAGTAGAAAGCATATAGCCAGTGGATACAAATTCTTACATATAGGTCTTGTACAAATTGCTATTAAACCTTTAACAAGAGAAGGATTAGATACTAGCATTTTTGTTGCACTTAGAGATGCTAGACATTTTGATTTTCAAGATTCCCTTTTAGGATTAATTGAAACAAGTCTTTGTGATGGACCAATTTATTTTAATTGTTATCCGAATTTTACCATATCCCTGACTGACCTACATATTTTAGATATTCTTACTTTAAATGTAAAAACTCATAATTACAAAATGAAGCATGGTTCTCATATATATGAAGTATTTTATAGAATACATTACAAAGTTATGAATACGGGTTTAAATGTCAAAGCAGTACATTATGAAAAACCTTCTGGACAAACTATCTTTTGGAAAATTAATAAGTCAAAGTCTAATCTTACAGTCCCTAAGACTATAGAATGGAAAAATGTTAATCTTCCTGAAGCTTGGTTGCTTCCTTCTGGAACAATACCAAGATCCCGACCAATAGAAAATACTGAAATAGAAAATATAGTAGACCACCCAGATGGAGGGGTTAGTATAAGATTTAACAGACAAAGTTCTATGTCATTTAGAGATTATAGCTCACAGAGAAATAGTGAATATTTATCTCGGAGTAATTCCCATAGAAATTCTTTTAGTATTTTTGAAAGGGATAGACATAATTTTCAAGGAGTTAGAACACATAAAAATGTTGCCCAACCAGTTTATACTTCACAAGGCTTTAGTGATAGCACAAATGATTTAGAACAACAAGAAGAGGATAAACCAACTTCACCAAATCTTTCAAGCATATACGTTTTGACAAAAGAATTTTGTATAGATAAAAGTTTGATAAAAAAGATTTTATGAGTGACGAAAACAAACAAGAAAGAAAATGGTTCATGGAAACATTCTCTGAAAAACAAAGGAATGTCATAAGAAACAGTTGGTATGAATTTATGGTTACTACACAAAATCATATACCATTTTTTACTTATTTTTTTCAAAAGTATGATAAACTTTCAGTTTTAACCAAAACAAAATCTTATTTTACAAAGAAATATGGCTCAAGTATCTGGCATGAATTTCCACCTTTAGAGCCTGTAAGAACAAAGGTTTTAGCAGATGTCATAGATTGTACGCCATTCCTTACTGACAACAAAGAAGATGAGTCGGGAATGAAACAAAGGAATTACACTAATATAAGTTTACATTGTCTGAGAAAACAATTAGAAAGAATAGAAGATAGTATAGAAAAGAAATTAGGTAGCCAATCTCCAGTTGAAACAAATTTAGCATCCTCAAGTAAAGAACATACTTCACCAAATAAGCAGATACACAAATTTCCTTTTAAAATCAATGAGTATAAACCTAAGTTAACAGAAACAAAGATTCTTCAGAAAATAAATTCTAAGTTAGGAGGTTTGAATTTAGAAAAATTAAATACTTTAAAAAAATCATTAGAAACTGTCCATTCAGGTGATGAGTCTGAAGATAGTAATCATATTTTTCCTGTAGAACACAAAAATTTCTATCCTATACCCACTCCCCCAGACATCCAATTAGAAGGAACACATACTCAAAGGACTTTTAATGGATCAACAGTTTACGAGTGGAATATAGATTGGTTAGCAGAATATCAGATTATAAAAACTTGTCAAGAAATGGTAGTCATATCAAACATACATGGAAATAGAATGGATCAAGTTGATTGTGCAAAAACTTTAATTTTAGGATTTAATGGACAATTAAAAGGATGGTGGGATAACTCCCTTACACCATTAGAACAAAATGTAATATTAGATAGTATTAAACAAGATGACAATGGAATAACGATTCTAGATGATAATAATAGACAAATTTCGGTAGCATTTACTTCCCTCATTTACACTATTTTACTTCATTTTGTTGGTGATCCTAATTGGTATAGTGAAAGAAATACTGAAATTTTACAAAATCTAAAATGTAGAAAGCCTCAGGATTTCAAATGGTACAAAGATGTTTTCCTTACAAAAATTTATGAAAGGGATGATCCGAATAATTATTATTGGAAAGAAAAATTTATTTCAGGATTACCAAAGTTATTTGCGGAAAAGGTAAGAGAAAAGATTAAAAACATCAATGGAAATATAGAAACAATGCCATACGGAGAAATTATAAACCAAATAAATCTGACCGGATTACAAATTTGTAATGATTTAAAATTAAAATCCCAGCTAAAGAAACAAAATATGGTAAGTAGAAAGGAATTGGGAAGCTGGTGCGAACAGTTTGGTTTTGATAAAATCAAACCCCCAATTCATAGCCATGACATAAAACCTTACAAGAGAAAATATTCCAACAAAAAAGTCAATAAGCAAGATTACAAACCAAATAATAAAAATAGTTTTTATAAGAAAAAAGAAAGATTTTATATAAAAGATAGAGTCCCTCTAGACAAAATAATATGTCACAAGTGTAAGACACCTGGACATTATGCCAACACTTGCAGGGTAAGGCAAAAGATACAAGAATTAATTTCAGACGAACAATTAAAAAAATCAGCTTTTAAATATAATTTATGAAATAAGTTCTGATGAAGAAGGAATAGGAACAGATAAAGAAGATCATCAATTTAATCAAATTCAATCAGATAATGATGAAACTTATGATTATTCAGAAGAAGAAGATTCGTGTTACTGTCTCCCTGACCAAATGGGAAAGAGTGTTTACAATTGTAAGAAACTTTTAGTAATCACAAAACAAAGTCAATATGAATTAATATTTGAAATGATTGATCAGGTCAAAGACCCTCAACAAAAAGATAATTATCTAAATAAATTAAAAGATATGATTTTAGAAAAAGGACAAGAAACTTCTACTTCAAATAAACAAAAAAACAGATTTCAAAGACGTAATAAAAACATTCAATTCCCACAAAACAAACAACATCTCTGTTAATGATATTCAACGAGAGATTAAGGAAGTAAAAACAGAAATAAGACAATTAAGGCAGGAAAATGAAGAAATGAAACAAGATATTTTAATTTTAAAACTAAAAGATGAATTAAAAGAAGAAAGCATTACCAACAAAGTTGATAATGTAGAAAATAAGGAAGATAATGGAGAATCATTCATAAATGCTCTATCACAAATTACCTACAAAAAATGGTATGTCAAAATTAAAATTGTTATAGGGACATTTACCCTAGAAACAATAGCCTTAATAGACAGTGGTGCCGACATGAATTGCATACAAGAAGGACTGATACCGACAAAATATTTTGAAAAAAGCATATTGTAACTTTACCTTATGATAATGATTTTGAAGAAAATAAAATTCCTACTAGAGCAAGACCTATACAAATGAACCAGGAATTATTAGAATACTGTAAGAAAGGAATTTCAGAATTATTAAAAATGAAGATTATAAGGCCTAGCAAGTCTCCTTGGTCATGTTCTGCATTTTATGTACAAAAGAATGTTGAACTTGAAAGGGGAACTCCTACACTAGTTATAAACTACAAACCATTGAACAAAGTTCTCAAATGGATTAGATATCCAATCCCAAATAAAAGTGATTTACTCAAGAGACTTTATAATGCTCTATATATATATATATATATATATATATATATATATATAGTGACACGTGTCACCTCGTTATTCATTCTGGATTTTGACTATTGAAAATAATGTAGTTTTAATTTTAAAAATTGTAAAATCAAATAAAAATTCTAAAAAATAATATTAAAAATAAATAAATATTATAAAAATAATTAAAATAATATTAAAAAATATTTATTATAAAAAATTGTAAAAAATTATAAAAATATAAACATTACAAAATGTATTAAAATAAAAATATAAAAAAATAGAAAATTGTTCAAAATATTAAAATTATAAAAATGCATCCATATTCTCCCAAAATTATTTTGATGGGATGTTATGGTTCTTACAGGATGTCATTCTCCAGTTTTATTTATTTTGGATGGTTATAAATTTCGAGTGAGCTTGTATTTTTAATCAGGCATTGTAAAATGCTCGATTTTCTTAATGATTGAGGTGAATTGGGCTATATACACTTAGGGTGAAAATGAGAGTATGATTTTCCTTTATTATTGAAAAATCTACAATAATTTTATGTAAATTCTCATCTATTACCTCAAAAGAACATTAGCTACTTTTACCACCATGTTACCAGGAAATTAATATACTACATTTCACTAAATTTTTCAGCGAGCTTTTTTCGACCATCGACTAATAAAAAAAGAATTCGTGAGCAAACTTCTTTTTCAAATTTTGGAAAAAAGAACCTTTCGAGTAGTTTTTTGAAAAGAAGGAGCATTATATTTTTATTCAAATATCCCTACCAAAATTAACCTAAATTAGACTAAATAAAATAAGAAGTAAAACACGTATTACCAAGCAACGAATTCTATACATCATGCACCCAATATTATCACCCAGTAATTCTATACACATCAATTACTAATTTTTTTCATTACTAAGTTAAAATGCTCAACGATTATTTCTTTCAACTTCTAATAATTTTGACGATGTTATTAAAGTGGCGATGTAAAATACATTAAATATATATTATAATTATTGGACAAAATATGATATATTATTATTCAAAAAACCATAGACTAATAATACGATAAGAAAGGTTAAAGACAAGAAAAATAAGAGTAATGCACTTTTATGTCATTTTATAAAACACCAGCTAGCTTTTCAACTAATTTGCTAAACACCTACATTTAAAACCAGCTAGCTGAAACCAACTACCTAACCAGCTAGCTTTCCAGCTACCTAACCAGCTACCACCTAGTTTTGCTAAACAAAGCCTACGTATGTTAAAATCATAACAAAACTCGAGAAAATGAGTGGATAAGACTAAGTCGAGTTAAATTTAAAGCAAATTATCAAGTGAAGAAAAGAAAAGAAAGGAAAAAGAGAGAAATAAATATACACCAGCTTTTGTGAACGATGATGTTTTCGAGAGCAAATTAACATAAAATAATAATGCAGATTATGCATGTGCAAATGCAATGAGGTATATTAAATCAACAATATTTGAATTTAAATATGTAATTTTGATCATATATATGGTAAAAGTATGTACATTATTCTAACAAGTAATTCGCATAAAATATCAAATTAATTACTCACCTGTTCCATTTACCTCTTGAACAAAATTTAAGGGATGTAATTAAAGTAGTATAATAATTTACAAAGTGTCACTAAATTTGTAATTCAATTTAAATATCATCCGTTCATCTTAATTATTTAATTTGAATTTGGTGCGTACATATGTCACTGTTTAAGTAGGAGGTGCAGAGTTCGAATCTCATTGACGTGATTTCTCTCTTTCATTTTTTTCCTTCATGTTTTCTCTTTTTCCAATAACAAATTCATCTTTTTATATAAAAATCTTTAACACACGTAGTATGTTACGTAAATGCTAGTATATTAATAAATTAATAGATGAACGTTAAAAATTACGAGACATAATTGATGAAGTATGAAAAAGATAATTACAAAGTTAATAAGTGACTCTAATGATTTATACTCACTCCGTCACGAGTTCAAATTCCCGCATTCCATTTTGCGATGTCTCAATTTCAAATTCCCATTTACTTTAATGACAAATTTCTCTCATACTTTATTCACTATATTCCCCTTTTTCCTACTTTATTATACTTTATTCACTTTTTTTTTTGTTAAAACTTGTATCCGAGCCCGCGGGTAATTGAATTCAGAACGGAAGGAGTATAATTCATCTCGTGCCTAAACACACGAGAAGTTGAATCGGAACGGAGTAATTGACTTTGACTCAGATAAGCTGCTAAGTTGTAGCCAGTGGCCTGTAGCAGAATTATCCCGATAGGCTAACCTTGTTAGCTCACACGCCGTGAACTGGAAATAAAAATGGCGGCCGCTATATCTCCCGCCGCCGCCACTCTCCGGCTACTCCGAGCCACCCGACCTCTCTTCTCCGTCCTCAGCCACCACAAACTCAACACTCCGCCGCTTCTATTCTCCTCTCCTCACCTCTCCCGCCAACATCGCAACTGCTCCTCCGCCGCCGTTTCATCCGGCGAGGCTACGATTCCGGAGCCTCTCGAATTTGACAAAGGCGCCAAAATTCGTGAGTTTCGGAGGAAATTGAAGATTGCGGACATTAAAGGAAGTCCTGATGAAGGATTGAATCGGCTTGGGGAAACTCTCGTTGTTAAAGGATGGGTTAGAACACTTAGGGCTCAGAGCAGTGTCACGTTTATTGAGGTAATGTTTTGATTCGTGTTAGTTGCAATGTGCTGGAATTTTTACGTTTTGAGTTTGAAATGGAATTTTGGAGTGAGTGGAATGGAATTACTCTTCTGTGATTGAGCAGGTGAATGATGGCTCTTGTCTCTCCAATATGCAATGCGTGATGAGTTCAGATACTGAAGGTTATGATCAGGTACGTTTTCGGTTTATCTCTACATTTCGCGATGTAACTTGAGCACTTGAGCCTTTGCATTCATAGAAGAGTTTGTTGAAATATGTTAGCCACGTAGTTGTAATGAATTGATATTAATATTGCCTCTCCAAATATGCAATGCGCGATGAGTTCAGATACCGAAGGTTATGATCAGGTACCATCGCGGTTTATCTCTACATTTCGCTACGTAACTTGAGCACTTGCACCTTTGCATTCATAGAATAGTTTGTTAAAAAATGTTAGCGACTAAGTTGTAACGAATCGATATTAACATTGCCTTTCCAATATGTAATGCGTGACGAGTTCAGATACTGAAGGTTATGATCAGGTGCCATTGCGGTTTATCTGTACATTTCGCTCTGTAACTTGAGCCTTTGCATTCATAAAAGAGTGTTAAAAAAATGTTAGCAACTAAGTTGTAACGAATCGAATACATCAACATTGCATTTATGCATTGTGTGCTTAGTAGAACATACCGTCCCTGAATCAGTGTAAAAGTGGTCATTGATGATATCTGATGGCATAAGTACGTGTCTGGAAAATACACTGGAGTTTTGTTTGTAAAATGGGCTTGTCTGTGTACTTAATGTTCAATCTCTTTTCCTGGATCGATTGCTATTGACGTTCTTAAGACATAGCACTTCATTCTTCTTCTTTATTTAATGCCTTAAAATTAGCATACCAGGATTAATTAGGCTCTCTTTCTCTGCTCAAGCTAAAGGTAATAATATGTGTGATTTCACTCTTTTGTTCAATCCGAGATTAGCACTTTATGGTAAAGTTAAAATGGAAGAACATAGAGCAACTAAAATCAACTAGTTAACGAGGAGGCAAGTAAATTGCTGCACACTTGAATCATACAACCACCTGGTCAAGGCTAAATTTTCAGTTGCAACGTCAAGATTGATAAAATTGGTTTAACTAGTTTTGATATAATAGCTAAACTATTTTTTGTTTGCCTTTACATTTCAGAGTTGTGTGTTTGTCTTCTTCCTACGTTGAATAATATTATTGAGATCAGTGAAACGTCTGGTGACTCATGCACACTCATGCACATCCCGCCCTTAGTTGCCCCTACTTTTGCCTAATGTGAAATATCAACTGAATAAATAGTGTCCGATTGGAGTCTTACTCAATCAATCTCCTCCTTTTTTCTTTTCTTCTGGAAGTGATTGGTTTTTTTTTGGGGGTGGGGGGGGGGGGGGGGGCAACCAATCTGTTGCTTTTTTCTCGAAAGATTCTCTATTTATAGGGATGTCTGCTAAAGCCCAAATATACATAATCAAGTATTTGTAGTATTATAACTGTTGCAACTGCTCCTGTTGTTGCCTGGACTACTTTTTTGCTGTGATGTTGCCAGTTGTTTTGTGTCATGATCTGGTTTGCCTTAACAATTTCTACAACTTAAATGGTGTTGTCACTTATTCAATCTGAAAGTAAATGGTTTTGACCTATGATCGTTTCACATTTTGGTTGTTGATACTTTTGGAAAGGTGGAGGATGGTTCAATTGCAACCGGGGCTTCAGTATGGATACAAGGTACCGTAGTAAGCAGTCAAGGATCGAAGCAAAAAATAGAACTGAAAGTCGACAAACTTGTAGTGGTAAAGACCCCCTACTCTTAATTAGCATATGCTTCTAATGTAATTTTTTCCCTTATTTTTATATCAAGTTGATTGTTCTAAATCCTTCTCCTTCTGAGACTGGCATTGAAACTTTATTTCGTTTAGAAGGCTGTGTATTTAGTTAACATAATAATGAATCGAGCTACGTTCATGTTAAAGAGTTTTTTTTTTTTTTTTTTTTTTTTGCGTTCTGACTTTGTATGTCGAATAAGATTGCTAAACATATACTGGATCTTTGTACACAATTGTACATAATGTATAATTATGATAATCTGTGAGTGAATCTGTAGTAAAACCTAGATACTATAATGAAGGACAATTTGAAGCAGTCGTCCACTGCCTCATCCGGCACCACATACATAATTATTGTACACACATAACTAAAGCATCTAAACACACTTATCTACTGATTTGGCGAGAAAAACTTCAGTCTGAAACTCTGAATACTTTCTAAAACAGATTCTCTCCTTGACCAACTCTAAGCATATATGATATATCAATACCATACTCAATTCACACCACATGAAAGTCGTGAGTTTCCTGGGAGCGTCTATCAACTTTAAGTTGGTGCTGAAAGTACGGATCTCTATTTAGACACAACCTTACCTGCAGGTTGCTTGTGATACATATTGCATACACAACTGTTTCTTGTGCAGTCATTTTTTCAGACCAGCAATAAAAAAGTATAGTATTTTCTTTGATATCTCATTTGTATATCTAACATTTTGTTTCTTATAAATGATCTTTTACAGGTTGGCAAGTGTGATGCTTCTTTTCCTATTCAGAAGAAAAGAGTCAGCAGAGAGTTCTTGAGAACTAAGGCTCATCTTCGGCCAAGAACAAATACTTTTGGTGCGGTACGACTTCTCTTCTTTTTTATTGGCCAAACACCCATGTATGTGTAAATAATGAGTCATTTAGTAAGGTGTTGTACTAGGTAAAGTTTTTCACAATTGCATAATGGATCAAGATCAGTTAATTACACAGCAGGACAGAGGAAATTGTAGGGCTGTAGTGCTAATTTGGGTGGCTGAATTGGTCAACAGGAGATCATTGGAGTACATGAATTTTGATAATCTTTTCTTTATCTTGATAACGTATAACATATTATCATTTTATCACATTTTTGCCCGTTCAATCCACAAAGAATCACAATTTCATCCATTCAAGTTATAGGCTTAGTTGTCGTCCTATTGGCTATTGCTGCTACTACATCTATACTATTATAATTATTATTTTCTCTATCGTTTACCTCTCAAAATGTTACTAGCTATGTAGTAGGTTTGTTTTTTGGTTTAAATCATAGGCTATTGTCTTGCTCTCATTCTATGCTTATTTATCAAAATTTCTTAATGATCCCTTACTATCGTGAGGTACATGGCTTGTGTATACAGTTTTTATACTAATAGATTCTTCTGATTACCGTTTCCAGAAAAAGGGAGATGTTCTTCTCTTAGTTTGCTGGTTATTTCGTTATGCATCGAGTTATTTCTTACTTTTGATGATTCGTGGTATCTCCATGTTTGAATTTTAGGTTTCAAGAGTGAGGAATGCTTTGTCCTATGCCACACACAATTTTTTCCAAGAAAATGGCTTTATTTGGCTCTCCAGTCCAATTATTACTGCTTCAGATTGTGAAGGAGCTGGCGAACAGTTTTGTGTGACAACCTTGGTAAGTACTATTAGTAGAAGTACTACAAACTTTCTGATAAAACTCTTGCTCGGTTTTTTACAGTTGCTTATCCATGCATATTCCAGAATGCTGCAAGTTTGCCTTAGCTCCCCCACAACCGTTCTTTTTTCTCATCCTTAAGTGATTTAGATTAGTGTCGGCTGGTGGTCATTTCTGTGGGTGTTGAACTCATCCGTGTGTTTTCCAAATATTAATATTTGCCAATTATAAGTTAAATGCTAATTTTACATGATAACAATGCTTAAGGATTGTATATCTGACATGTTGGAATATTTTCTTTTCCAATCTCGTATTTTGGATGGGGGGTGTGTGTGTGTCATGTTCATAAAAAAAAAACTTCTGACTCCATTTACCTGAAGTTGTTGTGCAGGAGCTATCTACCAATTCTACTAATGTTAATATTGCTCATGTTGAATAATGGATTATTTTATCCATGCTGGTGTAACGGCGTGTACCTTTTCCTGGAACAGGTTCCAAACTCGGGTGAAGCTACAGGATCTCCAGTGAGTGCCATCCCAATGAAGGATGGTTCAGTTGACTGGTCCCAGGTAATTTTCTCGTGCTCGTATTTGCCTTCATATCTTGAGCCACTTGCTGCACTGGGAGTTTTCAGTCAGCTTGAAGTTGTGTGTATTATCTATTTAATTTTTTCTCAGATACGTCTCTTCACTTTATGTCTGTTTGGTTGACTAAAGGTCACTTCTAGTTTCTTGATGTTGAGTCTCCAATACTGTTTTGTCATCTAGGAAGCAGAATAATTAAGTAGTAGTAGTAAATTTCAGTGTTACTCGATTGGCCGTGGAAGAATACCGACACTAACTAGAGTTACACTGAGAAACTGATAAATATTGTGAAAAGTTCTACCTGTGCTCATAACAACTTCCCTATGCTTCTATACTTGTCTTTCTGCAGATAATGTTCAAGGAGGAATTACTGTTATGCTTTGGGTCGGGTTATACTGGGCTATGAGATTTTGACCACCTTAAAACATTTTCACAAATGATGCTCAGGAAAAATGTACAATGTGGTTCCTTTTGCCATCGGTATTTGAGAAAACACTTGGCTGAATTTTGGGTATTGTTTGCTGCCGCTGATTTTTGTCAAATATATATATATTTTTTTGGGTTGGGATGGGTTTTCAGCCTGCTGATCTACATTTATGCCTTTATATGTATGCAGATAATACATAGTAAAGAATTACTGTTATGCTTTATGCATTTGTTCGGTCTGACCTGTATTATTTGTCTCTTAAATTCTCAAATTGATTTTGGTAAAAAATTAAGCATCAAGTCAAGTCCTATGGGCAATATCTGATGCCATGCAGATCACAAAGTACAGTGCAAGAAATTGTTCAAGCTTCTCAATTGTGTTTCTGCCACTGAATTTAGTTCCTTTACTCTATTCATTGGCAGGACTTCTTTGGAAAACGAGCATTTTTGACAGTGTCTGGACAACTCAATGCTGAAACATATGCTACAGCTCTCTCTGACGTAACTTCTTTCAGAATTTTTTAAAGATCTTTGTCTCTCTATCATATTTCTATTTGTATAATCAATTGTATGAGTATTGCCTGTTTGCAATTTTCCACTGTCTAATATAAATATTTGCTTTTCTTCAGGTGTATACTTTTGGTCCAACATTTAGAGCAGAAAATTCTCACACATCTAGGCACTTGGCTGAATTTTGGGTATTATTTGTTTACTCTGAGTTTTGTCATATATCTTCAATTTGTTTTGCTTCTTTTCTTCAAGTACATTTTGTGGTCTGTAGACCAGCTGATTTTTGAACTTCAATTTCTCTTCCTCAAGATGATTGAACCAGAACTTGCATTTGCTGATTTAGACGATGACATGGCCTGTGCAACTGCGTATCTCCAGTATGTCGTATGTTACTTGCAACACCTATCGTTCTCTAATTCTGTAATTAGATTTTGTTTAATTATCCATTTGATTTGCTGAAATTAACTCACTTTAAATTTTGGATGGAAGGTGCAACATGTTCTTGAAAATTGCAAGGAAGATATGGAGTTCTTTAATACTTGGATTGAGAAAGGAATCATCAAAAGACTAAGTGTACAGAGTTTAAGCTCATTTTTTACATGCATTTACCATATGTTAATCATTCAACAAACTTCTTTGACAAGAGAATTAAAGAATGCTTGTTCATCTAGCATAATGTTCATCTCTTGTTTGTTGCCAGGACGTTGTTGAGAAAAGTTTTGTTCAGTTGTCTTACACTGATGCAGTTGGACTTCTACTAAAAGCAAACAAGAAGTTCGAATTTCCAGTATGTATCTTCATCTATATACTGTACGCCTTTAATGCCATAATGCTCTTCTTTTAAGTGGAGTGTCATTCTTGAGCTGTCCTGGGAGCTTTCAGTTATTAAAATCTAGCGCGCTATACAAATCTGGGGTTAAATGCAAAATACCCCCCTAAGTTATTGTAAATGTGCGTAAAACCCCATTGAGTTAACAAATTAGTACCAAACCCCCCTGAGTTATTAAAATATGTGCGTGAAACTCCCCTAAGTTAATAAATTAGTCCCTGAGTTATGAAAAATGTGCGCGAAACCCCCCTGAGTTATTAAAACATGTGCGTGGAACCCCCTCAGCCTTTTTTTTTTCGGCGTGCTCGTGTTAGGTGAGACAATGGATGTTCTTTTAGGTTTTCTTACTCCAAATTAACGCAACTAGGTGGATTAGACATTCGTAGTTTCAGTTTATTATCTTTTGCCTTCACTTTTTTCCGTTTACGTGACTAATTGGTATATGTTGTTGATATGTAGTGACAATTTTAATTAGTATTATCTATGGTTGTTATTTATATATTTCAGTGCTATATAACCAGTAGTGTGTGATCGATTTTTGTTGTTCATTTAACCATGAAAAAAAGTAGAGTTTTACTATTTTTAATAGCTCAAATTTAAGTCATTTTAATATTTTCGAAAATTTGGACAAACGAGTCAAACTGCACACAATACGAATTCATCATGTATATTTAGTATTCATGTAAAAGGGGTATTGCAATGATTTTATAAGAATTCCATGGGATTTTGTGATTATTTTTAATAACTAGTATGATTTTTTTTTTTTTTTTTTTTTGCATTGATTTGGTGTAAGATAATATAAACAAACATATATAGTCGCACCTGATGAGAGTGTACCTAACACACTTTAAAAATAAAGGGTGGGGGGGGGGGGGGTTTGTGCCCATTTTTAATAACTCAAGGGGGTTTGGTACTAATTCGGTAACTCAGGGGGTTTCGCGCACATTATTAATAACTCAGGGGGGTGTTATGCATTTAACTCATACAAATCTGCTTAACAAATTCTTGGCTATCGACTATCTTGTCTTAAAAGAAATTGCTCACCAGATACAATGACTTGACAAAATCTTTGAGCTACTGGACGTTTTGGGATCTGGGAGAGCTCAAAGGAGAAGAACCGTATATTTGTTGTTATTACAGAACTACCAGATACAATGACTTGACAAAATCTTTGAGCTACTGGACGTTTTGTTAGTTACAACTGAAAGGAATTCGGCCTATATCTTTACCGTTTGAATTTCATGTTTGCATAGATGATAGAAGTCTAGTTCTACGTAACTAGGATATTTGTCAGTTGCTTTATTGCCATGAGATATGTGCATCAATACATGGTCTTATATATCGTTACTTCTCATCGTATATTCAGGCAAGTTTTCTGGATACGAGGATTATGTTTGTGTTGGTCGTTTAGGCGTTAAGGAAGTAGGCTACACATGACTTGGTCAGAGATAATATAATATTTCAAGGTTTTATATATTTGAGGACTCATTTGAATGCAACTGTTACTGCATTTATCAATAAAAATGAAAGCAATCACCACTAGAGCTTTACTAGTATTCGGATTCCCCATAAAAGTCTTATACTATGTTCTTGATTTGAAGTCTTGGTGGGTAAGGATAAGTCTCATCACGAGAATATACTAAACGTACCACACATGATTGTCCCTAATGCAACTATTCATCAGCTTACTCCTTTTTCCCTTTTGTGTTCTTGTTTTATTATTATTATTATTATTTATTTATTTATGTTTCTGTTCCCCTCATAGGTAACATGGGGATGTGATCTGCAAAGCGAACACGAACGGTACATCACTGAAGAGGTTTTTGGTGGATGTCCTGTTATTATAAGAGATTATCCAAAGGTTTGAACACCTTCCAGAGTTACATTGGTAGTAAATCAATGTAAATATAACTGCTTACCGAATTTCTTATTAAAAAAAAAAAAAAACCTCAGGCGATCAAGGCATTTTACATGAGGCAAAATGATGATGGAAAGACTGTTGCAGCCATGGATATGTTGGTTCCTCGGGTACATCTCTGATGCACATGGATTTCCTCTTAAATTTTCCGTGCACTTTGTTTTCTCATAGCGAGCCAATTCTTCATGAACCCAGGCTATCATTCACTTTAGTGAAATGCTCAGATACTCTTCCTACAGCAATGGCAGTCTTATTTATTTCTTTATGTTTTGCTCTTCTTTCTTTCTTTCTTTCTTTCTTTTTTCAATCCAAAAAATTCTTGCTTCCTCAGTCCCAAAAGTATAGGGACTTTTGATCATGCACCATGATTATACTTCGGCATTGCGTAGAAATTTAATTAATGCACTTTGTTTTGGAGTATGTGTTCGATCATTAATCTTCAACTTTTAGATAGGGGCTATGATATCAGACTAGCATCAAATACATGCCTATAATAGGAAACCTCCGAGTAAGTTGAGACGGATGAAAACGGAAAACGTCCTGATCTTGGACGGATGAAGTATGAGTTTTTCTTTTTTTGCATGTCTTATAAGGTCGGCGAACTTATTGGTGGAAGCCAAAGGGAAGAACGCCTCGATTATTTAGAACAACGCTTGGACGACTTGAAGCTCAACAAAGAGAGTTATTGGTGGTATCTTGACCTGAGACGTTACGGTTCAGGTGACGTATATATTACCTCCAATCTCCCATTACTTGTTAAAATTTCAGCTAATTTTTCTGATAAATGCACTCAATTATTTGTTTACATCTTTCAAATGCATATTGTAGTTTGTACATTTGTATATGATAGTATCTGTCAAATGCTTTTCATCGCTTGTGAAAGACTCGAAACCTGGACCTGAAGAGTCCAAAAGTTTCTTTGCTAAAAAACTTGGGACTCTGCTGCTCCCTTTTTCCAACACAGATTGCTATCAGTTAAACTCAATAATGTCTCATCCCTTCTGTTTGCAGTTCCCCACTCTGGGTTTGGATTAGGCTTTGAACGGCTTGTACAGTTTGCCACCGGGATTGACAATATAAGGGATGCAATTCCTTTCCCTCGAGCACCCGGTTCAGCTGAATTTTGATGCCTTTAAGAGTACGAAGTGCAAGTGCAGTGACTCAAATATTGATCTTCTTTCCATGTGAAAGTTCTTGGAACTTTGGGACAGAGCTGGCTGACGATAGTTCTTACTGGTTTCAATCGATAGATTATTGGTCTATCTGCAAGATCCTAGCAGATCGTGTAAATTTAAATAGCTTGGTAGTTATATTATTATTTAAAATAAATGTACATGGATTATAGATGTCAATTGCCATACTATTTCTTCAACGAGAGCTGAGAGCATCCTATAGAATTCCCTTTCAGTTTCAATGAGTACCCTCTTGCACCACGAGTTACTTATACAGTAAGTGATAACTAGACCAATAAAATCTTATCAAAAGTTAGTACAGTATTATGTCTTTATTTAAAAGAACTTATGCTATATTAAATTATGAAAAAAGAGACGGTACAGGAGTTCAAAAGAGGAATTACAACACGAAAAAAGCTAGACAAGTCATGACGAACTAAAACAATGAAGCCATTCAAGTCCTAATGTTCCAAATTCTACTGGAGTTATTACAAGCCAGACCACTGAGATCAGAATGTAAATTGTAAAACAAGCGAAATTTCCTTGTAGGTCATTGCTTCCATACTTAGCTAGAGTAAAAATTAAGTTGAAATGCAAGAATGAATAAGTTCCATTTATAGAAATAACTAAACAGCCATACAAAAATAGCAACATTGACAACCTTAAGATACCATACTTTTCAATAAAGGTTATGACAGATGCGATTGTAATTAAGATATTGATTAACAAATAAATATATAAAAGTTGCAAGTGGCTTGAAATTGATGTATTTTTGGTACGATAGGATTACCCAATTGTATGCTACTATGCTTCCTACTAGTATAATGCTTTAGTAACAAGCATAATAGCTAATAATTATCATGCACGTATAAAATATGTTTCAAATATCGAATTCAATAAAAATAATAAAATTATTAACTTTTGGATGTCATACTTTTCATATATTCAAAAAATGGACAAAGCCTCCTTCTACGTGGAAGAAATTGAACGTTGATGGTAGTTGCCGTCCTTTAGAAAATTTAGGTTTAGTCGTCTGTGTTTTGCATGATGATGGTGGAAACTGGCTTTCGGGTAACAAATCAGACAATCTATGGTGATGAATGATATAGAACTTCAGAGCTTACTAAAAGGCTTGGAAATGGTATGGGAGCAGCGCATTCAGAGATTGATGGTAGAGACTGATTCAGAGACTGTGTTTGTGTGGGTGACGGAGAAAGGATCGCCACCAAGTGAGACTGTAGCTTTGGTTGAACGGTATAAACATCTTTTGCGTATGCCATGGGATATTGAATTGAAAAAAGATACTGTGCTGATCACATAGCAACTCTCGGCTATAATTGGGATGGAGATGGGAAGCTCTGGATTCTCCACCAATATATGTAATCTTTATTTTGGAACTTGACAATCGCTATTAAGCCTAATGTATTTCTCTACTTACAAAAAGAGAAAAAAAAAAAACGATATCAAGAGATAATCCTTCATCATTGTAGATCTTTAAATCTAAATTTTATTGGTATCCGTGCATCCCATACCCAAACCACCAAACATCAATTTTTTTTGTGCCCATAAAAGAAAATGGCAATAGATGAGATGACAATTTTAACCTCTAATCACTAGCTAGCTATCCACACTAGGCAATACTAACCAAGTATAGCTTGTTCCATGATACTACTATCTTCTTCTTCATCTTCAACAGTAGGTGGTGGTAGATTGAGATCAATGGATTTGCAGGAGCTGCTAGGAATCTCATCATCGGAACTCTTCGCGAGAATAGCAAGATGCCATCTTCTATGCCCTGCAAGCCCAAAAACCGATTTGAAAACCTTCCCACAAAACTCACAATCATGCACTTGTAACTTTCCATCTGAACAGTTCACTGCTCCTTCTTGTTCAACAATCTTCTTCTTCTTGTTCTTCTTTCTGCTTCTAACAAACCCATCTCCATTCCCTTTATTTTCATGAATCTTATTGTGGGTGCTCAAGCCTTGAGGTGACTTGAAAACCCTCTTGCATTTCTCACACTTGTAACGTGTCTTCCGAGTCACCGATACCGAGTCACCACTCACTGAGTCAGTTGATGGAGAGGTTACCCGGACATCCCTCGAAAGCATGATCAAACACAACGCGACATCAAACTCGGTGGATAACTCGCCGTAATCCGAGATGGGTTTTGGCGAAAACACCTGTTTTACTTTTACCACTTCCCGAGTTGACTCGGACTCTGACTTTCTGCCAACTGAGTTAGCAACAGAAACGAACTCGGGGTATAAAATCTGCTTCAGCTTCTTTGTCAAAGGCTTTCGAACATGACCCTTGATCTTCTCTTCTTCCCCACTCTCATAACCGCAAGCAGAAGCCGACTCGGCAAGTGACTCAGTACCGAGTCGATGACACGGTGGTGTTTTAGGAAGGAGAAGAGGAGCAAAATGAGACTTCATGTGAGCACCTACAGCCTTGGCATTAGCGAATTTCTTGAAACAAATCTTGCACTCGGAAGAAGAAACGGCGAGTGACTCAGTGAGTCTTGGTTTGAGTGGGGCAAAATGGGCCTTCATGTGAGCACCCACAGCCTTTGCATTAGAGAATTTCTTGAGACAAATCTTACACTCCATAGCTAATAGCAAAGAGAATGAAATGAAAGATCAAAGCTTTTCTTATGTTGGTGTACTGTACATTTGTAGCAGGCAGCTACAAGCTAGACAGCTAGCTAGCTAGCTAGCTCTTTCTCTCTCTAAAAACTAGACTGTTTATTTGTCACTCTTGTTGTACACGCATTCAGGAGGGGATGCAATACAAGTAGTATGAGCCAGGAGGTACTCTAGAGTAGTGTAATGGGCAATTTTCCTTTATTTCTGCACTATTTTTATAACCACCCAACCCGACCCTAAAATCCGATAGTTTTCACACCCATATCGTTTGATTTGATCATGAGTTATATATATATTAATAGATGTGGGATATATAGTATCACAATCGACCCCTTAAATTCACATATAAAATATGTAAAATATGTCGATGATGATGTATAAGGTAGTTATAGCTTTAATTTTGCGATATTTGCAAGTACGCACTCCGAACATGAACCAACATATTTAAATTCCATTTTATATATGTAAACAATGAGTTTATAGGTTCTAAAGTTTGTTGTTTGTTTGTACTACGGAATGTATTGATTTTTCCTTTTAAAAAGTTAATTTTTAAATATTTTTTATGTTTGTATGTTTTTATAAAATTTAATTAGTTTCTACGTGGTGATTTATAAGCGTTGTAACGATTATTTTGAATTAAGTGAAACAATCATTTCAAACGTTTACACACTTAATGTCAAATATTATAAATTCACTTAAATATTCATGTTTATTTAAGACGAAATATTGATTTTTCACTTCAAACACATATACCCTTCGTAATAGACTCAGCTTCCTGTTAGTGCTAATACTAACTCGTGGCGATGCCACGGTATAGTTTACTTTTAATTCAAAGTAGTATAATAATTCACAAAATTTCACTAAGTTTATAATTCAATTTAAATCTTATCCGTTGATCTTACTTATTCAATTTGAATCTGGTACGTACATGTGTCATTGTTTAAGTAGAAGGTGCAGAGTTCGAATCTCATTTGCGTAAGTTTCTTCCTTTTATTTATTATTTTTAAATATTTTTAAAAATCACATATTCATTAGTTTATATAAAAACCATTAACACACGTACGTAAATGCTAGTAATAAATAAAAAGGGGTGGACAAAATAAATTAATCGAGAAAATTTAATTATCAAACTTATTTGTAAACAACGTTGGTGTCGGTGGGTAGTACTTCTTCATCCAATACTATATCATTGATTCTTTTTTTTATGCTAGCTATCGAAAATAAAAATATGACTCATCGTGAAGGATATGCTTTGAAAGGGTAGGATCCAACCATAACCCGTTCGGGACCCGACGAGTTGACAACATATATGTTATATCGGGTGCAATCGTACCTCTCCTGTTGATTAGTAACATATACATGTTCTTCAAAAAAGTGTATCTCTCAAATCCGAACCAAAATAAAATACAAAAGTGTACAACACAATCAATAAGGTTGGTTCCCAACAACCCCGCGGTGGTATGTGGTCACCCCACCACACACACAAAGATTATTATTCTACAAACATAATTTCACACGTTACGGTATTTTTTCACCAACATCTTAACCCCCACCCCGCGCTGGGATGTTGTTTTTACTGACCCGTGGCATAACATTATTTAAAAATCAAGCAAATGCAATATAATACGGTTTCATAAGCAATTATATAACACTAATCCAAACATTGTTAAACATCTTCTTTTAAACCACATAAGTGGTGATTTTCAAGTTTTGCTTATCACAGTCTTAGGGTTGAGTTTATCCTACCAATTTAGTTTCCAATTGAAATAATATTATTATCGTTGGTTTACATTTGAATTGAATCCATCCGTTTGAAGTATCCCTTCATTAAAATACTTTCTACATATAGTATGGTTTAGTTTTCAAAGGTAATTCCCAATTTGTAATTATTACAATCTTAGAGTTTGTTTACCCTTGAAACTGAGTTCTCAAATAAAATTAGCACATTTTTAGAGTATTTCTCCATATAATGTGGTTTACAACATATATGTTATATCGGGTGCTATTGTACTTGACCTGTTGATTAGTAACATATAAATGTTCTTTAAAAAAACTGTCTCTCTCAAATCCGAACCAAAATAAAATACAAAATTTTACAACGCAATCAATAAGGTTGGTTCCAACAACCCCGCAGTGGTATATGGTCACCCCACCACACATACAAAGATTATTATTCTACAAATATAATTTAACATGTTACGACATTTTTTCACCAACAGCGCAACCCCCCAAATGGAAATCAGGAAAGTAGAGAGAAGATCGAAGATAGTTTCTCTGCCTAGAGAGTATCCCACCCACTCAACCTCCCCTGGCGGGGAAGTAGTTTTCACTGACTCGTGCCGATGCCACAACATAAAATTCTTTAAAAATCAAGCAAATGGAATATAATACGGTTTCATAAAGCAAATATAACACTACCCCCAGACATTGTTAAACTTCTCCTTATAAACCACATTAGATGTGATTTCCAAGTTATACTTATCATTTATCAATATCTTAGAGTTGAGTTTATCCTACCAATTTAATTCCCAATTGAAATGATCTTAATTATTATCGTTGGTTTACATTTGAATTGAATCCATCCGTTGAAGTATCCTTCATTAAAATACTTTCTACATATAGTATGGTTTAGTTTTCAAATGTAGTTCCCAATTTGTAATTATCACAACCTTAGAGTTTGTTTACCCACCAAACCGAGTTCTCAAATAGAATTATCACATTTTTATAGTATTTCTCCATATGGTTTACACTTCTAATGTAGTTTTCAGGTCTTGTCTGATCTCACTCATAGAATATGTTTATCGTTCAAATTAAGTTACTGATGTGCACTCAGAGATTTTCATTTTTTGTTGTAGAACCTGTAATCCCTAAATACAATCAAGATTAAATTTATAAGTCGGAAGTCCTCAAATCCACAGTTTATAGCGGAAAGTTGACTCGGGATGTCGTTCTTTACGGACACTTAGCATAGGAACAAGCAAATAACGTTTGTAAATTGTATGCAGAAAGGTAAACAGATTGATCGCAGACAGATTAATTAAATCACAGTAAACCCTAATTGCTTTGTTTTAAATCAATGCGTAAAGGATTCTCGACCTTCCTCTGCTATGCTACTCCCAGCTACTTAGAATCAAACAACGTACTAGCGTCTACAAGCAGCAAAGAAACATGCCAAAAAGATTAAGTCGTAGTTAATCCAAACACCTTCACTTACCAACAATGTGTTGTGTCACTCAACACACTATCTCGTCACGTTTTCATACAAATCACACAGGATAATATCTGTTACCAAGTCGTAGTCAGTAAGGATTTTCCACATAAAGAGTCGGACGAATAAAGAACAGGCACGAATTATGTTTTAAAACTAATTCATTAATATATCACGGTATATAAAGAAGTAGCAAAAGCAGAGTTACGACGGTTCTCCTTTACAAAAGAAAGTTAGCTACTCATAGTAATCTAGGAAAAAAATCGAAAACTAGAGAAGAAAGGAAGAAGAAGCTTAGTCTCTGATGTCTTCGTGCTGCTGCTTCTAGGGTTTCCTCCTTCTGGGTGCCTGACGGCCAGCGGTTTTGGGGTTTCACTTCCCCGAGGACTGGTTCCCTCTCAGGAGAGCTGCTTTATGAGCTGTGTAGAATTATGAGACCCCTGAGGTCATATTTATAGTGTGGAAATCGAGCTCTGGCCGCCATTCTTCAATAAGGAAGGTTTATGAAGCCTGGCTCTAGCCTGACAGGCCAAGAGAAACAGCCCAGGAGAATCCAGAGGCTTGACTGCGGTCGCCCGTGGACCGCAGTGATGCCCTCTACGGTACCCTGTGGACCGCCATCTGCGATATCTTCAGCTTCGAATCTGTTTTCTTCGTTCTTCAATTTTAGGCTTCGTAACTTCGTTTCCTCGAAAAGTGGTCTTCTACAAAGTTGTTGCATCTTCAATTATCTTTGCATTGGTTGGTCGCATGACATGTTCTGACTCCTCGAACTCCGTGCAACGGTAAACCCGGCGTATTTGCTTCTTCATCTCGATTTGGCACAATTATGCTGTTTTGGTGCCTGAAATTGTGCAATTCCTCAAAAACGCAATCATGACCTACAGAAAACATGCGAAGTTGGTAATTGACCATAAAACGATACAAATATTGCATCTAAGGCAAAAAACGAGGGTCTAAAAGCATGCTATATCACACATTTCATTGTCACTTCACACCCCCAAACCAGTTTCTTGCTCATCCTTGAGCAAGGCAATAATGATAATTAAGAAGTGATCGTGAAATGAGCAGCAAGAATAAACCACCACATAGACATGCAACCAGTTTCTAGGGTTTCAATCTCTACTGACTCGCTTTGTTTCAGCTCCAACTTTATGACTCCACAACAAATAAGTAACAAGTAAGCATCATTCACTACAGCCAGCGGTTACAAATGTAACCCAATGTCCTTATAGGTGTACTTCAGAATCATTACCTCGCGGTAACGTTATGCAATCCTGCTCCCAAAAGTCAAGGCACAAATCAATATAGTACTCAGGTTGGCTTGTTAAGTAAAATAGGTAGGATAATATATAGAGGAATGCAAGGCCAAGTATCATTAAAAGATAACAAGGTAGAATAAAGGGTATTTCAGGGGGACTTGTCCTTTTGGACACCGAGTTCCTTCCTTCGACTTCGTCTTCTCGTAATGACAAATCTTCAACTTCTCTTCTATCATCGTAACTACTCCATCGGTTGCTTCACACATAGACTACTTGCTCCTTTATTTTTATTTTTTTATTTTTCTTTTTCTTTTGGCATACTATTTTTTGCAGTCGTTTTACTGACTCCTATGCTTTTGGTTGGCCATCATTGGGCTCTTTTAGTCTCTACATTTTTTGGTAGTGTCTGTTTTACCGAATTCCTCACTTTTGTGCGTGCTGGTTTGGTATACATGCCATCAACCCTCACAGACATGTAGCTTTTTAGGGCCATGCCGGTATGTGGGTAGTATCTGTAACATGCCCAACACGAAAACAGTGATCACAAGGACCACAAATAGAATTATCACATTTTTATAATATTTCTCCATATAATGTGGGTAACACTTCTAATGTAGTTTTCAGGTCATGTCTGATCTCACTCATATAATATGTTTACCGTTCAAATTAAGTTACTGATGTGCACTCAGAGATTTCGTTTTTCGTTGTAGAACCTGTCATCCCTAAATAAAATCAAGATTAAATTTATAAGTCGGAAGTCCTCATAGGAACAAGCAAATAACGTTGGTAAATTGTATGCATAAAAGTAAACAGATTGATCGCAGATAGATTAATTAAATCACAGTAAACCCTAATTGCTTTGTTTTAAATCAATTATGGAAAGGCGTAAAGGATTCCCGACCTTCCTCTGCTATGCTACTCCCAACTACTTAGAATCAAACAACGTACTAGCCGTCTACATGCAACAAAGAAACATGCAAAAAAGATTAAGTCATAGTTAATCCAGACACCTTCACTTACCGACAATGTCTTGTGTCACTCAACACACTATCTCGTCACGTTTTCAGACAAATCATACAGGATAATGTATAATCCATTACCAAGTCGTAGTCGGTAAGGATTTCCCACATAAAGAGTCGGACGAATAAAGAATAAGCACGAATTACGTTTTAAAACTAATTCATTAATGTATCACGGTATATAAAGAAGTAGCAAAAGCAGAGTTACGGCAGTTCGCCTTTACAAAAGAAAGTTAGCTACTCATAGTAATCTAGGACAGAAATCGAAAACTAGAGAAGAAAGGAAGAAGAAGCTTAGTCTCTGATGTCTTCGTGCTGCTTCTAGGGTTTCCTCATTCTGGGTGCCTGACGAGCAGCGGTTTTAGGGTTTCACTTCCCCGAGTACTGGTTCTCTCTCAGGAGAGCTGCTTTATGAGCTGTGTAGAATTATGAGACCTCTGAGGTTATATTTATAGTGTGGAAATCGAGCTCTGGCCGCCATTCTCCAGTAAGGAAGGTTTAGGAAGGCGGGCTCTAGCATGACAGGCCAAGAGAAACAGCCCACCGCCATCTGCGATATCTTCAACTTCGAATTTGTTTTCTTCGTTCTTCAATTTCGGGCTTCGTAACTTCGTTTCCTCGAAAAGTGGTATTCTAAAAAGTTGTTGCATCTTCAATTATCTTCGCATTGGTTGGTCGCATGACATGTTTTGACTCATCGAACTCCGTGCAACGGTCAATTCGACACATTTGCTCATTCGTCTCAATTTGGCACAATTATGCCGTTTTGGTGTCTGAAATCGTACAATTTCTCAAAAACGCGATCATGACCTACAAAAAACACGCAAAGTTGGTAATTGACCATAAAACGATACAAATATTGCATCTAAGGCAAAAAACGAGGGTATAAAAGCATGCTATATCGCATATTTCATTGTCACATCAGTTACTAAGTCAGAATAATCTCATTTTTATATTATTGTGTATAATATTAGAATGTTGTAGACTTTATACAGTGGACGCCTATCTGATGGGTAATTTGAGATTTGAATTATCCCAATTATAAATAGACACATAGTAATAACACAATTCTCGTAATAAAACCTTTTATCCCGGATTCTTCGCTTTATTTAACCATACATGCCTTAATTTGAACAGGAAAACTACACTTAATTATATGTATTTTTTCGTATTTATTAATTAGAATAAATGGACAAAAATATGTCATTCAGTTTTGGTTTGAGTACTGTTGCTGAATTTTTGAATAATTATCTGTCTTTCATAATTATACTAGTACTAACCCGTGGCGTTGCCACGGCATAGTTCACTTATGATGAAAAATGATAGTAGGATACATACGTATAAAGCAAAAGATAAAACTAATAAATCAGATTCAAGGTGAATATCGTTTTGAATTGTAAATAATAATTGAAATTAATGAATCTCAAACAGCATCCGGATCTTCGTTAACTGCATAAAACATAGTAAACATTAGTTAATTAACTAAATAAAATAAATTGTAATATAACATTGAAGTTGTTATAAAAAAATATAATGCCTCAAAGAGAGCTAAAAACCTATTTGTAGACTACGTTGGTTGTTGTATTGGTTGGATTACCTTCCTCATCAAGCGCTAACACCTTTAGCCCTTTCTTGCTCGTTACTCTCGAAAATGCCACATATAGATGTCCATGACTGAAAACAGGGTTTGGAAGGTAGAGTCCAACATGAGAAAGTGATTGTCCCTGACTCTTGTTTATTGTCATGGCATATCAAACTGAAATAGAAAATTGTCTCCGCTGGAATCTAATAGGAAACTTAGTAAGATCGGAAGGTGTGAGTACCATTCGAGGTATGAAAACCTTCTTTCCAGCATTCTTTCCATGTATAGTCTTAGCCTCAAGAACATGTTTCCCAATTGCAGTGACAATCAATCTAGTACCGTTACATAGCTCAGCGGCCTGGTCAATGTTCCTAAGGAGCATAATAGGAGTGCCGATCTTCAATCGGATTATGTGGTTTGGTATTCCAGATGCCTTAATAGTGTTTAGGAACTCAACGGAGTAAACATCTTCTCTATTTACGATGTCATCTTCAACGGGACAAATGGCATCTGAACTCTTGAACTCGGTGGCATCTCCAGGTAAAATGGACATTATATAATCATTGACCTCGTGTACGATCTCATTAGTAGGAGCAAGAATAGCTCTATCTTGGAAATACCTACCATCACCGACATGGGATAATAAGTTTGGATATGTACTCTTAACGATCGCGTCAATTGGTGCACCGCTAGAACGGATCAACATGTCTTCGGGTATTTTGAATTCTACCTCACCATCATTATCACCACCAATTTCACCATCTCCAACTTTCAAAAGCCACTCCGCAAACTCTTTTATTGTCTCATTCTCGGATGGTGAGCTGCCAGACTGATTAGAAATAACATTATTAGTGCAGAATATAATATAAATAAATATTATAGTCTTTAAATTGCATTAATTTGAATATAAATGAAAATTACTATGAAATGTAGAATAATACCCACAGACGCATGTTCTTTGTAAGTTTAAGTACACGACATGAACTCCAAAGCTTCTTAGATGAGCAGAGAGAGGCGTGTAATATATCTTGCCTACTTCCCTTTGGTATTACCGGCAAGATTTGTCTGAAATCCCCACCAAATACGACAACAAATCCACCAAACGGCATGTTCAACTCACTACCATTGGGACCTCTCATTACATCATTTAGGCTATGATCAAGTGCCTCAAAGCAAAACCTATTGGTCATGGGAGCTTCATCCCAAATGATCAACTTGGTATTTTTCAACAGTTCTGTTAATTCGCTTCCAGGTGTAATTCTACTACAGACGGTAGTCTCGTCAACTTGCAATGGAATACTGAATCTTGAATGGGCTGTGCGGCCAGTTGGAAGAAGAAGAAGAAGAGAAGCTATGCCACTCGATGCAACTGGTAGAACTATGTCACGTCTACCACGTAACGCAGAACATAATGTATTCCATAAGAATGTTTTTTCCGTACCACCATAACCATATAGGAAAAAAACTCCACCATTACCAGAATCAACGACATCCATAATAGTATGGTATACAAACCTCTGGTCATTAGTGAGACATGGATATAGACGATTGTGCTGCTCAATCATCTCATCAATATCATATGACATTTCCTCAACAATCAAATTATTCATGCCATTATTAATCATCGCATTATGCGCATGGGCATACCTTCAATACCACTCAAGCTAAATCCATTCCTTGCGAGTAAACTTTCAATCTCAGCAAGAGCAAAATTCTTCAATTGTTCTTCACTAAGCTCCAGTTCTACATTTAATAAATGAGGGATGATGTTTAAATACAATGGTTGATAAAAAAATGAACAATATGAAAGAGATATTAATTTAAATAAATAATTAAATTTCATACCGGGGTTTTTTCAATTTCCTACGCATCATATACTGTATGTCGTCCAATAAATACTCCCATGAGCTTTCCCATACATGCAGAGGACTTGACATACTATCAGACTGAAGCAGAATAGCGAACAAATGTCGGAGGAAACATCCAGATCCCCAAAAACTGGCTTCCTTTATAGCATAAATGTACTCCTTGTCGTCATCGAGCAAGCCCAAAGCAAAACATGCATCGCGGTAAGTTGCATGAACAACACCATCAACCGTTCGCAAATCCTCGAAGCAAGTAGCACCCCGAATATGATTCAACATTATCCTCACGTAATAGAGAGGACCAGTCTTAATTGGGACGTGATAAATTCGTCCGACTTTGTTGTTGAACTGCTTCCTATCTCTCCAAACCTCCAGTCTAGAATCCCACACGTAATGTTTAGGGAACTCAGCATACAGGTACTGACGTGCTTCTGGATGATGTTCGTTGAACTCCATCCATTTTAGGAATTTTGTCTCGGAAACTGTATGTTTTTCCAGCAGGTCAGTTATTAGGTCACCATCCTTAAATGTGACTAACTATTCCGCCTCCATATGAAAGGATAAACGCTCGACGGGCAGGTCTCTATAATGAATATCATATCCCATAATACGCCAGACGGCTTCACATGCAGATACATACCGGCAGTCGACATAATCCTTCACCTCATTATCCACAATTATTTTGGCACCTATCATATCCACCCCTTTGTTGACGTATTTGAAGAGATATTTTATTGAATTGGGCTTATTGCACCATTCAACATTAATGTGTGCCTGGTACTTCATCAATAGAAAGTGATTATGTGGTACGATGAACCTGTGGAATTATATCAAATGAACTTAGTCGTGTTGATATAAAAACAAAAATAAAAAAACGGTTAAACAATAACAGTATAATGAGATTGATTATTTAAATTAAATAATTTATGACTAAATGTACCTATTATCAATAAGCTCCCCGTTCTCCTCAATTGTGGCACCTATATCACGCCTCCTGTATACCGGGTAGCCATTGCCGTCAAATATGGTACGCTCATTAAAAGATTTTGGGAATTTCTTAGAGCATTTCTTCCCATCATGCATGCACGGTGAGGTTGGATTCAATGGACCGCACGGACCATGTACCATGTACTCAGATACGGCCTTGTACAACTCCGGGTTAAGTTCCTTGTCAGGTATCTCAGCGGATATGAACTCATCTATAGCATCTGCTGACATATTTTTGTCCCCTCGATCTACCCAGAGAAGAATATGTGCATGTGGGAGACCACGTTTCTGAAACTCAATGGTGTACACAACTACAAAATTCAAAAGATTAAAACAATCAATAATAAATACAAATTAACTAAATAATAACATGCTATGAAAACAGAAACCAAAAAATATTTCTATGATGAGTGATTATCTCCTATGACCTTTCCAAACACATTTTCTATTTTCAAATCCTTTATCAGCTGATCCAACTTCATCTTGAAGATGCGACTCAATACATCAGGTTTATCCTCGGGACGCAGACCCTTAGACTCCACCCAACGTGTGATCTCAGGCCATTTCGGATTGCATGTGAAAGTGATGAAGAGTTTAGGATAGCCTATACTCTTTCAGATGGCCATTGTGTCTTGGAAGTTCTGAACCATATATCTGGGACCTCCAACAAAAGAAGATGGCAATACAAATCGTTTACCAACATTTCCGGTAGGATCATTTGGATCTATATCACCTGTTCTTATGGCATCATCAAGGGACTTATAGTTATCGGATCTCAATAATGGTTGGTTCCTCATCATGAATGAAAGCCTCTGAGATTCCATCATCATGTAACCATCTACTATGAACTGCTGGAACAATTTCCTACTAAGTAGTATGGTCTGTGCTTCATTGGCACGATCAAAAATCCGAAAAGACAAAAACTCCTTGATAGTAACCTTGTGCCTAACACCTTTTGACTTATCAGTGTGCATAATCTCCGTATGATATCCATCTTCACCATATGGGAAAAGTAGAGGATATTGCATTGGAAGGTAGCTCGGATGCAATTCAGAAATCCTCTTAAAATCTCCTTGTTTAGGCTCCAGAATAATATCACGGGGATCCATGTCATACTCATTGTTACCTTCATAAGTAAATTTATAAAGTTAGTTAATTTATAATATAGAAATAGCACACACATGTTTATATCACGATCTTATCTATGAAGACTGGCATTAGAGCAAACATACCAACAATTAATGCAGCTACTTCAGAACATGTTGGTAGATTGTACATCCGTCCATCACGTGATCTCCTTCCAATAAGACATAGTTTCACATTCATGTCAGCACTCTCCTTGAAACGATCGACAGCCATACGAAAATTTTTGCAATTGGATTTTCCGCATCTATCATGTCTTTTAGATCATCAACAATAGATGGATCTACAGCAGCAGTACTTTTTGATCTGCAAATAAGATTTTTTTCCTCAACATGAGCTATCAACTTATATGCATATTGTAATAAAAATGTATATATAGAAGTAACTAAATCACTAACATTGCATGAAGTAGAGATATCATACCGAACAGCATCAATTCTATCTTTAGCTTCATCCTCTCCGCAGTACATATAAAGCTGTGAAAATTTAGGAGTTTTGCCTTCATCTGGCAACAAACTACCAAGCCTATGATAATTATTTCTGCCAAGCCTGTATGTATAAGGACCACTCCCATTGTTGACTGAATTGTCTTGTATACCACCCATCGAAGTAAATGCACACATCATGTTGTCAGCTCTTATGTGCTCAATATAATTTCTACTCTTAATATGCCTATTTTGTAAAAGATCACTTAGGAGACGCGGAGGTTGCCTGAGAGTAGGTAACTGTATTTTACCACGGCTACAACACAAACCAAATTCTGGATTGCTCAATGGAGTATTTTTTTATCCTCTCGTCGAACCACATAAGTGCACCACAAAATTTACAGGCATATGTAGGATCACCCATATCTTGATATGCTACATGTTGATATTATAAATATGATTAATAAAGATTTTATATATATATATATATATATATATATATATATATATATATATATGCGTGTGTGTGTGTGTGTCTGCAAATATACATAACCATGGTAATAGATGATTACCTACTACCGAGATGCCAATATTCCTGCGAGCAATCATATCCTTCTTGTCTTGTCTTGCTTTCGTTGCTCTCTTTCGTGAATTCTTATTTTTCTCAGCAGTTGAGGGCTCTTCAGGAACATCCCTTCGCAAATTTTGGGTATATTTATCGAGTAGATGTTCTATATGCTTATCCGCAAGTGGTATTGATTGTTCGACATTTAGAGGCACTGGAATTTCTGAATCATAAAAAATGCGCTTGTTAGGTATATTTGAAGACCCTTCACCCCATCAATACAAAATATATAGATGTAATCACTTGATCAAATAAAAAAAATAAAAAAACCCAAAATCGATATACTTACTATATCCTCTGGAATCTTCATGGTACATGAAATAATCAAACGGATTTGACTTGAGATGCCGTCTCATTGTTTGAGTAAATCTCCGGTTCATTTTATTGAACCTGGTAACAACCTTGTAATCTTCATTCATATTCCCTAGGTAGAATATATAAATGTGTGAATATAATTAGAACAAATTTCATGTGAGGGCATAAATTTATTATTAATACATCATATCAACTTACTTGATGACTGCTTCAAATTGGGCGATGAAATATCCATGTAAATTTGCTTTGTAACTTGATGTAGAACATCCCGACCAATAGTTAGTTGCTTACCGGGTCTAACAGATGTAGAGCTCGTGAACGTCGTTGATAACTCCAGGAGTGATGAAACGGTGTCCATGCACTATAATGATATTAGTACAATCAAACATACTAAAACTATTCAAAAATTGAATATTGCTGAGAAATAACACATGATCTTTGTGTCCCCTTATACGATCTAGTAAAAACTCCATATTTGTAAATGACAAATGATCAAAGATGTCCCCCGGAATACAAAGATATTATGCAACGTTAATTAAAGTAACTGAAACAAAATAACATATCTCACCACTAACATTCGGATATATGCTTCTGGATTTTTGGCATTGAGACAACGGTTCATGAATATAGTCTCATGAGACATTGGTGTTTTATATGCAATACGTGGACACGAAGCATAGTTAATTCGTGAATAGAATCCTGGGTATTTGTAGATAGTCGAGAACTTCTTTGCTCTGTATAATACAAAACGTTAAATCAGTATAAGACAGTAAAATAAGATCTCGGGTTGTATACATATATAGTACTTACATTTGCATGACCACGTCAAAATTCGACATGCTTGATATGGCTACCAAAAACATGATATACATTTGCAACTCCTCTGGTAACATGGAGAACATGGAGAACGATGTTACTTTTTCGTGCTTGGGATGTTTCATGGTGGATGATTATGCGAGAGACTTATGGAATTTGAGATAGAGGGCAATGGGGACTGTTTATAAGCGTGTCACTTCTTCCAAGTGCAGGATAACCCCAAGGGGTTGTGGGTTTTTTTCTACCAATTGGGGCTCTCCCTTCCCCACCTCCGTGGGGATGGTCTACAGGGTTCATAACGACTCCTCTTACTACAGGACGCTTACCTAGCCAACGCTTGGATCCGGCTCTACCCAAACTTTTCTGGTTCGCCCCAACATTCCCCACTTGTCCATTGTTCTTGAGCGGTTTTGGATATCAAACGGACCTCCCGAAGGTAATTTTAATGTGGCGATTTCCCTCTTTTGCAATAAGTTTCGACAAAGACCATGG